>VXAU01000081.1:21132-305005 GCA_013399695.1 Formicarius rufipectus | reverse complement strand
CCCCCCCAAGCCCTGCCGCCACCGCCCCGCGCGGGAGGGGCGTGTTCCCAGCGTGCCCTGCGCGCGCTCCGGCCATCCCGCCGCTCCGCGCCCTGCTTCCCCTGTGCGTGTGGCGCTGCGGCCCGCCGGGAGTATGTCAGCCATGGATGGGCCCCTGGCCGTGTTCGGCGAGCGCACCAGCGGAGATACGGTCCGCACGCAGAACGGTAACGGCGACACGGCCCCACGGGGGCTGCGGGAGCGGGATGGGGAGGGAGGGGCGGGAGGGAGCGAACATGGCGCGGCCGTGGACACCGCCGCCATGTGCTCGCCAGGCCCTGCCCTGCCCACCCGAGAGCGGCCGCGCCTGCCCGAGTCCCTCCGTCCCGGGTCTCTGCCGCCTATAGGGTGGGAAAGAAGGTGGGGGAGAGGCGCTGCTCCTGCCCCGCGGGCGCAGTCCCGCGGCGCTCTCAGACGTCCGAGTGGCGATGGGATCCCGCATCACCCCTCTTCTTTCCCGTGGAAGCAGCAAACACCAGCGGGGGCAGGGCGGCTGCTGGGCGGAGGTCGCTCTGTCCAGTCCCCACTGTACAGGACGTGAGCCGGCGGGCTGGCCGAGCAGCCGCGCTGGGGAAGGGCCTTGCTGCCCAGCACAGGGAACCTGCCTCGGGAAGTGGCGGCTATCCTCGGGATGGGTGTCTATAGCTGTGGTTCTCAAACGCGTTCAGGGTTGCACCCCAAGCATCGGGGGAATGCTGCAAATTCCGAGACCAGTCGCAGATTCTGAGTATGTAGAAGACAAAGAAGGTGAAGACCTGCTTCCTAATTATTGTGAGAGCCTTGCAGCTCTCATGCTTTAGGCAGAACACTTAGAGTGAGAATTACCTTAATTCACAATTGAGATTGTACTTGATGATGGCATCTTTGGTATCGCGGTTATTTTTTGCAGAAAGCTGCTATTCGTCTTCTAGAGGAAAATATATAGTTGTATTGTTTGAGGTTCAAAGCGAAGGTCTCTTGAGTTGAAACTCTTCCCATTATACTACCACTTTTTCATTTTCTAGATTAAGTGGCTATGCTTGTGGGATAGAGAAAAAATTGCCACGGTCTGAAGGAAAAGGTTGATTGTATCTTTTTCCTATATGAAGTTGGCAGAACAGTGTTTGAACGAGCCAGTGTTTTAGCTTTATGGTACTTTAACTGAAAGGTCATCTTTTTGCTTCGGTGACTTGGTTGCAGAGTAAATATTTTGTTTCTGTTATGGAGTGAAAAGATGTTTTAGTGATACCATTGATCTCTGTCTGTGTAGAATTGAGGAGTGAAGTCTCACAGCATGACTTGCTGCAGTCAAAAGCATCAGTACTACCAACCCCTCCTAAGATAATACTGCCGCTTTTCTGATCTCAGTCCTGTCCTCTATTTTACCCAGCCAGCAGAAAAATTATTCTTTTTCTAATCAGTCAGTTTTCTCAGGTTAGTTAGCTAAACCAGCTTAGAGGGATGAGTAAGGTTTGGCACAGATTGTATTTTTTGAAACAGCAAGCCTGACAAAGGTAAGATAGAGCTTCGGGTTAGGTAGACTGAATCTTAATCCTAAATTAGATCATTTTATCTCTAGTTTCTGAATTGTGAGTTCTTGGCACAATTTCTTGTAAACCTGAGATGCAACCTAAAGCTGGAAAGATAAAACTTTATGGTTTCCTTTTTTCTTTCATTTATTCAGTTACTGCTGCATCTGCTATTGCCAATATTGTGAAGAGTTCTCTTGGGCCCGTTGGTCTGGATAAGATGTTGGTGGATGATATTGGGGTAAGTAAGCTCACATTAAAGTGTCAGGGGGACTTGTATTCTTGTGTACAAGTGCTTAGTTTGCTTCATAGGCCTAAGGTGCACATGCCACTTTTTCCATGGTTCTGGGAGGCATAGAAGGAAAACTGTGGTAAAATGAATATCAGGTAATGTGTGCTATATCCTGTTAGTTTCATTCGTTGTCCTTTATGCGGTACAGCTGTCTCTTTTCTATATGTCAGTTTTTATCACTACTGACAAATATTGGTCAGGTTCCAAAAAGTGAGTATTACCATTAAAGTTAGACAAAACATGATGCTGACTTTTGTGTATCCTGGTTTCCGTATCAAGAGAAATAACCCCAAAAAACCTCAATTCAAACAATGCCGTAACACTTTTAAAGCAGTGTTTTGTATTTTGAAGTATTTCAAGCAAGTGAAGATTATTTGCCATTTTCCAGACATTTGTAATAGAATAGTGTATTAGAAGGAAGCCATTTCACAATTTCTTATCAGGTATATGCAAAAATATTTGATGAGATTTCTGTAGCATAAAAAACTCCTACAGAATCTTTATTGGTACAATTTCTGTTGTTAGACTAGGACTCCTGGTTAAAAGAAAGAAGGAAATTTTTGGTATGAATAGTTATTTTATGGATGTCTTCAAAGAATAAGTAACTTCCATTTGTATGAATGCTATGAAACGCAACAATGAAAATGTAATGGAAATTCATGTATTAATGTTTGATTTCTGAAAATTAGGACGTGACCATTACTAATGATGGTGCAACCATTCTGAAACTCCTAGAAGTGGAGCATCCTGCTGCAAAAGTCCTTTGTGAGCTGGCAGACCTGCAAGACAAAGAAGTTGGTGATGGGACCACATCAGTGGTATGTAAAAAGTTTTACATACAGGTGCATCAAAAGTCAGTGTTCTATTATTATTGTAGCCTGTCTTTAGATTTACCTGTTCTAGTATTTGTTTTTCTTTTCTTGAAGGTTGATGATAGATACTGAATTATAGGTTTTAATTTTTAGCAACTGTGCGAAATTCAAGTGTCGGGTCTAACAAGAATGTTGAGTGTTGAAAACTTGTCCAAGACTTAAGACAGCTTGGTGGGGGGTGGAATCAGGTGGCTTTCACCAGACATCAGAAACTATTTATAGTTCTAGGTTGCAAAAGGTAGTTATTTTGCTTATATGGAATATATTTAACATTCATATTTCAAACAGGTAATTATTGCTGCAGAACTTCTCAAAAATGCAGATGAGCTGGTGAAACAGAAAATTCATCCTACCTCTATTATTGGTGGATACCGACTTGCTTGCAAGTAAGAAAGTAATACAGTTAAATTTCTCTATTTGTGACTGTGTTAATAGAGACTTCTTGGTGCCATGTGGATATGGTGGCTTGTTGGGGGGGGGGGTTGTCTTTTTGTTGGTTCAGGGTTTTTTGTGTCTCATTGAGTTTTTTAAATTTTGTTTCTGTTACCATGTAACAGAATGATAGTCACGTTACTGTCCTAGAAGACTAATTGATTTCATCCCTTTATTATTTGAAGTAACATTTAGAAGGGCTGAAAACATGTATGATTTTTGTCTTTTTGAGGACATGGTTCTCTCTCAGTATTTGTCTTTATTCTACAGGGAAGCTGTTCGCTACATCAATGAAAATCTTGTTATTAACACAGATGAATTAGGCAGGGAGTGCCTAATTAATGCTGCTAAAACATCGATGTCCTCGAAAATTATAGGAGTGTATCCTTTAACTTGATCAAGTGAGTTAAGTGAGTGATGGGAGACCTTGAGGAGCTAGTCTGTTTTCCTTTCCTTTGCAACAGTTTTTATGAATGGGGTATCACATTCAAGCTGTTCTTTCCATAATGGGAGTGTGACAAATGTTTCATAGCTACTACGACCTGGCATATGGGAAAGCCTGGTCAAACTCTTCCAATTTGTTTAAATCTGGGTTGGCTTTAACAGCATACTGTTTTCTAACAATTGCATTGCTTGTTGGTGAGACTAGGTAAAGAGTTGTGTAAATGGAAGAGTGTGTTACAGAGGTACCTGGGGAATGAATCCAAATAGTTTGCATTCTACTCCACGCATTTTTAGCTTTTGTGCAGACTGAATGCAGGATAGGTATTTTTCTGAAGGAAAAAAAGTGCATAAAATGCAGGCAAAACACTAGCCTGTCATAATTTTCTTACCAGTGTTTCAGTTTTTATAATTACTCATTCTTTTAAGGCAATAGAAAAGGTAGCTAACAATTTCATGCCTTTCTGAAGTTCTTTTTATTTTGAAACTTAGTTTGGGCACTGAGTCTTTTTGTTCTGGGTTGTTTTTTTGTTTGTTTGTTTGTTTTTTCCTTAAAGCATAATACTAGTTTCCTTTTCAGTTTTAACCTTAACATCATTTTAGTGATAGTGATTTCTTCGCTAATATGGTGGTGGATGCTGCCCTAGCAGTTAAATACACAGATCAGAAGGGTCAGGCTCGTTATCCAATCAACTCGGTTAATGTTTTGAAGGCCCATGGCCGCAGCCAAAAAGAGAGCATTCTTGTGAACGGTTATGCTCTGAACTGTGTGGTGGGCTCACAGGGTAAGAACATGCTATGTCTCGTAATTCTTTTGTCTGAACTCAGTCCTTTTAGTCTTGCCGTGTGGCTCTTACTTGACTGCATGAGTCGTGAATCATGCGTTTTCAATTAACGATACAAAATACTGCACTTAACCCGTGATTTTTAGACCAGTCTGCTAGCTGGTAGTGATCCACAAAGGTGTTGGTATTTTGCTGTATTTTCTCTAGCCCAGTATCCTCATGGTATTGCTGTGGTCTGGTCGAGCTCCAGTGCCTTCCTTGTGCAGAGCCAGTGCCAGGTTTGTGGAAAACTGTTATTAGAGGATACAAATTGATAGGCCAGATATTTATGGTCGTTTGTGGCTTGGGGAGGACAGGGTATATGAAAAGGTAACAGATTACAGGAATGTCTTTATCAGCATTTTTCTGCCCTAGGACAGAATTGGAGGTGAATTGGAGGTGGAAAAGCTAACAATAGAAATCTGAAATGTGAAAGTGGCATAATGCTGACTTGATGTTCTGTTAACTTGATTTGACAAAAATTCTTTTTCTGTCTTGTTTTTCCTCATCAGGTATGACCAAGAGAATAGTTAATGCGAAGATTGCATGCCTTGACTTCAGCCTGCAGAAAGCAAAAATGAAGCTTGGTGTTCAGATTGTTATCTCAGATCCTGAGAAACTGGACCAGATAAGACAGAGGTGTGTGGAAACTTGAGTAACTGAGAGTGGGGTTTCACAGGCTGGATTTGGTCTCTTCAGCTGAGGTGGCTCGAAGTAATTTTGGCTGAGTGCAAGAGGTAGAAATATTTTGAATGTTAACATTTTCCAGCAATACCAAATCCTAGTGGTAGAAGTCTTCGCTTCTGGAGGCAGAACTAGTATTAAGTCAGTTTTCAAGAAATCCAGGTACATTTGTGGAGTGGTCCATTCTTGCATTCAGGAAATGGGTTGACAGGATGTGATGGTAGATTTTAAAATGCCTTTTTATACCTTTGCCTTTATCTTGCAGAGAGTCCGATATTACCAAAGAAAGGATTCAGAAAATTTTGGCCACTGGTGCCAATGTTATTCTCACCACTGGAGGTATCGATGACATGTGTCTGAAATACTTTGTTGATGCTGGGGCTATGGCAGTACGAAGAGTTGTTAAAAAGGACCTTAAGCGGATTGCTAAGGCATCTGGAGGTACGTATAAAAATAACTTTTTTTTAAAATTTATTCTTTAAAGAAAAAGCTGTTGCTAGGATTTTAGTAACTGATTTTTAAAATACAGCTTTTTAACATGCAAGGCCACTTATTTTTAACTTTACTGTTGCTTTTAAGTTACTTCTGTCAAAGTAGGTGACTACTGTAAGAGTTGATTGCTCCAGGTTTACAATAGGGGAAGAAAAAACTGCTTTGCACTGTGAAGACTGGCCTTGTGTGAAAACAGGAGTTTTAATCTATTTAGCAGTCTTTTATTGCATACATTTGTACACCTCTGTTTAGACAGTTAAGTATGTTATTTAGAAAGTTCAATAGGAATGAAGAATACATACTTTAAAAAATTCAGGTCCTGTTCAGATTTTTGTGTCAGTTCTTAAATTTGAAAGAAAACACTTTCATTGTGGTAAAGCATGGGAGCTTCTACTAGCTGTGGGAAAGTGCTGTAAAAGTTAAGCAAAAGGAGCAATATTGGTTATCAACTGCAGAATATTGAATTGCTGCTTGAGAATGAAAAGTGCTGCTTACTTTAAGAAAACTACCTATGCAGTGTTTATTTCTGTTTTCAATTTGGTTTTTTTTCTGTACATCTGCTCTGGGAAGTTGGCAAAGGATGATGTGCTAGAATTGAATGCTAACTTCTTTTTTTTGTTTGTTAAAGCAACTGTGTGTTCAACCCTTGCAAACCTTGAAGGTGAGGAGAGTTTCGAAGCACTAATGCTAGGACAGGCAGAAGAGGTGGTTCAAGAGAGAATCTGTGATGATGAGCTGATTTTAATCAAGAAGTAAGGATCCTTTTAAAAACATTTAGTTTTGTGTATATTTTCTAAATTTGATATAAAATTCCTTTTGTTTCCATCCTGTCTCAGTGGTATGAGTAGTTACATGCATGGGAAAGAGTATATAAATCCAGTTGAAATTAGAGGTGAAATTATCAATATTTAATCTCTTGCTGGGGCTGGACACCTGTTTTGCCAACTGTAACGTATTAGACAGATTAGTAGATTTTACTTAAGTTTTTGTTTATAAACAAGTGTTTCTAAACTGGATTCCCTTTACGGACATTAAAGGACAACAGGTACCATCTGAGTAATTGCATGTGAATAAAGAAGTGCAAGCCAAATCTTTTATTTTTAGTGGAAGACAACATTTACTTCTGCTGGTTTTGCTTCTGTCTGGTATCTGAAAACCCAAGTATCAGTTCATTTAAGGAGAACATACCTTGGATATTCACTTTTCCACTGCTTCAGTATTCCTTCTCAGTGTTGAACTTCCTGTAATCTCATTCGTGTGTGAATAAAATGCACAGACCATGGCATTTGTGGGGCAGCTATATGATGACTGCTTTGAATGTAATTTTGGCAGTCATGAGCTGACTTGATGAGTGTGCAAATCTTAAGTACACTTTCCCCTATTTGATGGGAAATTGTCTAATACACTTTGATAGGTTTCTTCAAAAGACTAAAACTAGGTTCTTGCATGTTAGAAAGCAAAATACTGACTATACTCAGTTAGAATGTATGTATCCTGCAAGGGTGCATAACAATGTTTAGATTTTAAAATGAGGCTCAGCTGAACTTGGCTTTAGAAGAAATACTTCTAGCATGAGTTTTATATTCTGTTCAACACAGCTGCCTTATGATTCCTTTTTTCCCTAGCACAAAGGCTCGGACTTCAGCATCAATTATCTTACGAGGAGCTAATGACTTCATGTGTGATGAAATGGAACGATCTATACATGATGCTCTCTGTGTTGTCAAAAGGGTTTTGGAATCCAAGTCTGTTGTCCCAGGTGGTGGTGCTGTAGAGGCAGCACTTTCAATATATCTTGAAAATTATGCAACCAGCATGGTAAGTCTTGCACAAAGAAGCAAAAATAGTGTGTATGTTAGACAGGAACAGTGACTTTTCAAGCATTTTCATCTACTGAAAGTAATTTCTGTGGTTCATGAAAACTTAATTATCTTTAAAAAATATGCTTCTTTAAAACAGATATGAGTTACTCTTTCTCTGATAATTAGACTTTGGTTCAAAGAAACAAACACGTTTCGCATGTGTAAACCCCTACCTACTATTGATGTTCTTGATCACAGCTGTATTTTTTCCTCTTCTTGCAACCACTTCATCTAAAGACTTCTTTTCTCTTTCTAGGGCTCACGTGAACAACTTGCAATAGCAGAATTTGCAAGATCCCTCTTAGTAATTCCAAATACACTAGCAGTCAATGCCGCTCAGGATGCAACAGATCTTGTTGCCAAGTTGAGAGCATTCCACAACGAGGCTCAAGTTAACCCAGATCGCAAGAATCTGAAATGGCAAGTATCTATCTGTCAGAAGGCTAGTAAAAGTGACATGGGGTAGGGACGTAGATGGAAAATTGTTCTCCCAGTTTGCTGAGCCATGATTTGCATGGTAAGAGAAGTGTCTTAACACTGAGCTCTCCCTCTGTTTTTGGGTCCTGTGTCACTGTGACAGAGTAGTTACACAGCATACTCCCTGCTGCATTTCTACTTTTTCTACCTCTCCATCTGACAACATTTCTGCTTTGCAGGATTGGTCTTGACTTGATCAATGGAAAACCTCGTGATAACAAGCAAGCTGGTGTCTTTGAACCCACCATGGTCAAAACTAAGAGCCTAAAGTTTGCAACAGAAGCTGCAATTACTATTCTTCGAATTGATGATCTTATTAAACTGCACCCTGAGACTAAAGAAGAGAGAGGGTGCTATGAGGATGCAGTTCAGTCTGGAGCACTTGAAGAATAACTTAGGCTTTATTTATGTTTGTTTCACTTACACTTCCCACTCTTACAACTAAAGTGTTAATAAAACAGGTGGTTGAATGTTGCTGCTATTTTCTTGTGAACAAACTAATTTTTGAAAGCAAGGTTGCTCCTTGCACTGAGAACTTAAGCTCCAGTGTTTGACAAGGCAGCGATTGAGTGGCAAAAAGTAATGGTGTAAGCTTATTTTAGGCAAAATAAACACCTGTGAGCTCCAGAATTAGAAGTTTATTAGTAAAATGTTTAAAAGCTTGTTAACATTAGCTGTTCATTCACTTGTGTTCATCTCTCAACACACATGGCAATTCCCATTCCTCCTCCGATACAGAGAGCAGCAACACCACGTTTTCCACCAGTTCGTTCCAGCGCATGTAGAAGAGTTACAAGGATGCGACAACCAGAGGCACCAAGAGGGTGGCCAAGAGCAATAGCTCCACCTTGGATATTAATCTAAAAAAAATAAAATCCAATATGAGTGGTCAATATTCAACTAGCTTAGCTGATGTACTGGATCCGACCCTTGATTATGTGTTAGCCTGAAACTACAACTACCATTTCAGAGAAAATGAACATGGGTACAAGGGCTGTTAATCAGTGTTTCTTTTGAAAGTGGCATATCGTTATGGCCTAAAGCTAATTAAGGTGAATTTAGGGATTACTTTTTGTCATCGCTAGAATACCATGGCACACACACTTTCAGCAGCAAGTCCAAATTCTGAAAGAAGTATGCTCAAGCAGTGGCACAGATTTGCATAAAAATCCACTGCAACAAAGTCATAACCTGTTCAGCTGGGAAACTGCCTGCTAGCAAAGTCAGCTGACAGCACAGCAGTGTGAGGAAATGCCTCTAGTACTCCTGTCACAGCAAAGTGATTGCAAGAGGGCTATGTTTGCCAATATAATCTAGATACATGGAATGGAATGAATTTGAATTACAGGAGGCAAATAAATTCCACCCTACAAATATATTCATTACCTTTTCAGGATTTACTTTCAGTTCTTTTGCTATTGCAACAGATAATGATGCAAAGGCTTCATTAATTTCAAACAGGTCAATTTGTTCCAGAGTCCAGTTGGCTTTGTCAATCTGAGAAAACAAAGAAGAGCATATCTTTCAAAGTTTGCCTTAGCACCAGAGGAAGCTTTTCATAGGGCTTAAATCTGGTAATTCAAAGCTACCACTTCTAAAAAGTTGAAGGAAAACAGTTTTTTTTATAGCCAGGGTTGATGACAGGATTCTTGAATGCTACAGAAAAAATTTCAGTGTCAGCGTAAGTACAATGTGATGTAACAAGCTGGCTGCTTATAAAACTGACTAGTTTTACATGTAGTGGGAGTGGTGCAATTATGGGAATCTGACTGTTTATGCTGCCCTTACTGGAACAAGCACTCTATTCAAAAGTAGGCTTTAACAGATTAAAAGCAAGTTTTTCAGGACATTGATTTTATTAATAGAGATTTGCTACTTAGTAGAGACTTCTGCATAGGAAATAGTGAGGTGTTGACTATTAGTGATAGGTGGTGTGTAATTTGTCCAGTCCCACCTTTAAGCTGAAAGTCTTCACTTGAAGACCTTCCCATCAACTATTTTGAAAGATGGTTTGGCTCATGTTTTCATTTAAGAAACTCTTGTTATGCAATTGCCTACTCTGGTACAAGCTTAGGCATATTTCACATACTACTTTTTTACTTCCACTCCATTTCTAACACCAGTACTTTATCAGTAGAATTATCTGGAGCAATAACGTTTCACAACCTAGGCTAGACAGTGTGCTGCACCTGCAAGGCTATAGTCAAGGAGGAGGGCCTCTTGACTAGAGACAGTATGGAAACTGCTTGGAGAGGGTTACGATACAGTATGTTGGTTTAACACTAAAATGTATAACCTCACTATAAAGTGATACTATAAAATTCTGAAGAGAAAAACAGAAGCATTTGATAACACACATTACAAAGTTTACATTAAGCAGTGTGCCCTTTTTCAGAGTACCTATAGAATTATAGGTACTGTTAAATACAGTTTGTTCTACCATTTAAACTGTGTATTGTATATGGATTTACAGCATTTTTGATTTAAAAGAACAGTTTGAGATACGGTAAGAAAAAGCATTCCAATTCTGATTTTCTTGTCAAGAGCCACAGAGTTTGGGTGAATTCAAGTTAGATTTCTGTGTTGCTAAGACATTTCAGAGGTGAACAAAGTAAGGCCTTTACACAATATTTAAAAAATGAAGAAGGAATACTAAGGCAAATCTGTTCTTGGCTGTACAAGAGTTTTTTTCATGGTCAATTTCATAGCTCAGTCTAAACAGCTGAGGTTGCTATGGGTAATGTCTGTATTAGCAAGCAGTGTGGTACTATCAAGGCTGCTCCCTTAGGTGTTTTTCAGAACTTCATCCTGTGGACTGAACATTGAGCACATCGGCGGGTCCCATTTGCCAGTGCAGATGCACTCACTCTCCTCAGTGTTGTCTTATCACAAATACAATCGGGCAATGATCTGAAAATTAATCTGGCCAGGCAAAGTGTCAGAACCATATTGTGGTAGGGCCAAAGCATCACTAGGATAATATACACATCCCTGAAATTTGACCTTTGACCTCCAAGGTTGCCCTTCCCAAACCTGACTAGTTTATGTGCTAAACTCCATTCGTAAGCCTATACATTTGTGGGGTTGTTTTCAACAAGCAGACACTAGCTTGGTAGGACTAGAGAACTCACCACTATCTTGAGTTTTGTTTTTACTTGGAAAAAAATAAACTACTAAGTTTTCCTTAGAAAAACCACAAAGACTTGACCAGAAAATGAAAAGCAATTCTAGCAATAGTTATAACTGCAATAGATGCACAGATATGTGATTACTTACAGCTTTCCTTATTGCTGAAATGGGCCCTACACCCATTATAGATGGATCAATACCAGTCTGAGCCCAAGACACAATCCGAGCCAAAGGCATAAGACCTCTCCTAGCAGCTTCTGATTTCTTCATTAGAACTACAGCTGCAGCTCCATCATTTATACCTGTGGAATGACAAGCAATTTGTATGTATTTGTTTGGGCTTTTACTGTACTGGTTTTTCCTGCCTGCATAAGTTCATAATCTAGACACAAAAAAAGCCACAAATATTTCATTGGTTTAGGTAAGTACTGCTCAGATCAGCAAAGTCTGATCTCTGCCACAAACACGTAGAACATAAGTGATACATTTGTGATTCTATTTGCAAAGCAGCAGGTGGAATAACTGAAGTACAATCAGAAGTACATCAGATTTACTAGGTAGACTGGAAGAGTAAGCATAAAGACCAAGGAAGAAGTTTCAAAGCTTCTTCTGTGGCAGTCCCACAGGAGTAACATTTTCAAACATGAATCGTTACGTTTTCCATTGTCCAGACCTGCAGTATCAGAAGGCCCTAGACAGCTGCTTTTAAAAGGAAAGGATGTAGTCTCCATTCATTCCAGCTTATCAAATATTCATGTTATTGTCCAAACTCTTGCACTGCTTCATAGAAAACAAGCAAAGAAAAGACATCTGTAAAGAAATCCTCCACCACATCTAAAACTGAGGTCTACCCATGTCATCAAACACATTGTCATTTCCTGCAAAATACGTTCAGCAGTACCCACATGGCAGCCAAATCCCTTGTAGAGACCCTGCCTTGAGCCACAGGCAGCTATTGTTCTTTTCCATTTCATTTCAGTCAGATGGACCAACCTGAAGCATTAGCTGCTGTTACTGTCCCAGTTCCATCTGTCAGAAAACAGGGCTTTAACTTTGCCATTGTTTCCAAGTTGCTCCCATGTCGAGGGTATTCATCTGTTTTAACTTCTATAGGACCTGCAAAACAGAGCATTATGCCCTCACAGGAGGGTCTAATCACAACACACACATCTCAGACAGAAAGCCAGCACAAACAAGTTGAGTGGAAATATATACCAAATTCCTTTTAAACAACAAGCCATTCTTATGTTGGAGCCAGAGTCCAGCTTGGTGCAGTTCAACGAATTTCTGTAACCCTCCAGCTCCCTCTAGCATGGCAGACAGCTCAGGTTTCCCAACTCAAGATAAACATTAACAAATATAATATCACCTAGTTGTGCAAAAGTTGATCTTGTCCTTGCTGTTCCTAACCCAATACCTTCTGTTCCAGCAGAAGGCTGTATTTCAAATGATACTTGTAGTAATCTTTTTGCAAAGAGCAGTGTCATTAAATAATATTATCTAAACTGGTGTCATGGAAGTGCTGCCAAATCAACATGACTGTTTTAAGTTTGGTGAGGCAGAAGCCTTAAGAAAATGAAAACCACTGATACTGATAACATATCAAAGCCTATATTGTCAGTGATTTGTCTAGGTAGTTATTATATCTCCAGTAAGACATAATGTTAGTACTTCCAGAGAACCACATTTAGATATCCCACATTTGCATTGCTTCTCTCTTATTTAAAAAAAAAAATCACTGAAAGCTAAAAGAGATCTACAGGTTATATACTTACAAAAAGACTGTGTAAGTGGGAAACCATCCACTGATTTTAAAAGACATGGAAGAAAACAGATTTTTCTTTAAAATCAGCTCTCATCCATTCACACCTACCTTTTTTAGATGGTACAAGAACAGGAACAATTTCTTTTGTAAAATAGCCAGCTTTCTGTGCTGCCTCTGCCCTGCTCTGTGATTGTAAAGCAAGCTGGTCTTGTTCTCCTCTGCTGACTTGCCACTGTTTGGCCACATTTTCAGCTGAAATAGTGACAAAGCGCAAACTGCCATCAGGAAATGCTAAAATTTTAAGTTATAAAATTGTAAGCACAAATGTAGTCACTAATGTTTGCTGTAGCAAGCAGCTGAGCTTGTTGAACAGTTTTCTTTCTGACTTCCTCCTTTTGTTTGCTCATGATTCTCTACTATATTTTTTCTTTAGGGTGAAAATTTCTGTGTGCAATCTTCTCACAGATGTTTTATCAAACTAAATACAAATGCAAACATGCTTTTCTAGTTTATTCCTTCTTTGGACTATTATGGTCAGATCTCGCTACAGCTAATTCAGAAGAGGGAACGGTTCTGAAGATACTCTCTTTTGTAAGCAGGGCCTGAAAAAGCAGTTGGCTGAATATTCATCCAGGGTGCAATAATCTGAAGTTGTAGAACCATGTGTACCCACAGCACATTTTATGTATTTCCTCCTCACTGTAAATGTGGGCTGCTAAATGTTCCAGTTACATGCAGGGATAATTTTTTTCCCTGAAATTAAATTTCTCAGATGTAGAAGAAATGGAGAGGGATTAACACAGGCAGGAAAAAAACCCCAAAACAGTAAGCTTTATGAACAAAATGGAAGATGGCTTCAATGCCTTTCAGTATTACCATTTCTTTCTTTTCCATGGCTACAACTTAAGGACAGCTTGTAACACCTTGTTTGTAACTTCAGATTTCTGAAATTTCCTGTCAGTGAATTCTTTTTCCCTCCCCAGTTAACCATTTTGTTTTCTGGAATGTCAGTACTTACCTGTTATACCCATATGATATTGATAAAAAGCATCTGTAAGGCCATCAAGGATTATAGTGTCCTGCAAGGAAGCCTCACCCATTTTCACCCCAGCTCGCATGTGGATGACGTGAGGAGCCTGCAAGAGGGTATTTCAAAAGGAGTCAGGCGGTTTACACCTCCAGCGCACAATGCAGCCACACCACTGAGGAGACAACCCCGGTCTTACAGGTAGCTGCCCCAAATCCAAGCAATCTTCCCAGCTGCCTGCTCTGCCTCTGCCTCTCCCTCCAAAGCGTGCCAGCTGGCATACTGTTTGGCCCGTGCATTCCCCCAGCAGCTCATCATGGGGCAGCAAGTGTTTCCACAGACCGGATCAGTCTTCCCTGGGCCACACACCCATGGGTCTCCCATTGCACCAGTCCGTGCTAGGTGGTTCCTGATTGCACTCTGCTGCCAGTGAGGGCTAACATCACCCTCAGCACAGGCAGCTGAGCCCCAGCAGAAGAGGCCATCCCTCTCCTGGGCATCAGATCAGCAGCTGAGGATCATTCCTTAATACAGCCTTGGGAGGGACACCTTGAAGTAAAACTGCTTTGCTTCCTTTCCAAGCTCAGATTGCTTAGTGAAACTTGACATTTTCAGTTATTCTTTCAATGGCCTTGTTACAACACAAAAAACTCTGCCTAGTGCTAATTGTCACATGCAAATCATTCACCACAACAGGGCCAGATGGAAATGAAAATGGAATTTTAAATGTGGTGTTTGCATGGCACCTTTTCAAGCAGCTACTGTGGCACCTTTTAAGTGGCTATCATATGAGGCCTTTTTTTTTCTTATTAAAAAAAAAGCACATTACTAAAATCAATTCTTGCATGTGTAAGTTCATGTGCAAGTGCAGAAATCAGGGCTACTTTTTCAATCTGCCTCCAGCACATCAGCCTACAAAGGGTTTCAACATAACTTAATGCTGGTTGCTCTCAGTATGCCAGAGAGCTGTGACTGCAATTCTTTGCTGTACCTTGCTCATACTTTCCATGCCTCCTGCGACCACGATGCTGGATTCTCCCATCAGTATGGACTGAGCAGCCAGACATACTGCTTTCAAGCCTGACCCACAGATCATCTGGCAGCTCCAGGCAGGCACAGAGTATGGGATTCCTGCAGCAACACTCGCCTGCCGGACAGGGTTCTGGCCAGCACCTGTGGGAACAGGCAGTATTTTTCTTTTGTTCTTAAAACATGAACATTAGCCTTGTCACTTCACAACAGTACCCCAATTCCACCAAAATTTAGAGCTCAGAGAACTATAGAGAAGTTCCCAGCAGTAATCTGTAAACAGGAGACTCTCTCATTTACACTATTGATCAATAGATGTCTGTAAGATTAGGGATTTGCTGCTGATAGATCTGTCACTCTGCTTGTGCTGGCAGGTCAGATGAAACACCCACTTCAGATTAGTACTAGGCTGTTGTAGGTGTGACAGATGAGAGCTCATTTAAATTGCTGCTTGCCAAAGAGTTTTTCTTTTGACGTCTTCTGTCCATCACCAGCAGACATCTTCCCCTAAAAGTTCACATGGAAACCAAAAGCAAAATTATACAAGAAGAGTTCCTTCCTGAAAGCTTCCAGTCTTTGTTGTAATCCCAGTGGAGATAATAGGAGCGCTGTATTCAAAGAAGAGTGTCTGCATGCCCCCCGGTCAAACTAGGGCCAGCTCTTTGTATGAAAAGAAATAGTTAAGGAGAGCACATCATTCAGCAAGCTAAAAACACAGGAATCTAGATCAGCTTTAAGTAAAACAAAAATATTTATGGCCTTTATTTTCTTCCTCCATCTTTAAAAATGTCCTATTTTTACAAATATGTCCTATGACAAACCTGTCCTATGACACTGCTTATCAAACATGACCCTGGAAAACGCAGGAGCCTGCTCAAAACAAACAATTCCATATCAGCTGCAAGTTCATTAAATCAAAATACTTGTCTCCGAGCAAGTGACATCACAGATCTTACAGGTCGATCTTGCAGATAAGCACAAATGCAGGCCTGTCTCTTAAAATCTCAGAGTTATCATTCCTTAGGATGTTTAAGTTTAGGAGCAGACATTATCAAGGCAAGAGAAGAGATGCTGTAACAAAGAAAGGAAACTGACATTCACAAACACTTTTACCTACTTCGGGGATTAAAAAATCCTAAACTATCCCAGACCACATCCTCTCCAAAAACCCAGCAATGGGTTCGGTCACCCAGGGCATACTGCAGAAGCGGACACGGTGCCGCTCAAGTCCTATGTTAAGGAACCGTGCGCTCCCAATGGCAAGCGATAACCTCGTGGACGACGAAACCTGAGCTGCTGCCCGGGGGCAATCACGAAGCGACGCGGAGAAGGAGTACCTGCGGTGAGGACCTGCCCGAGGATCACCTCCGACACCTCCTCGGGGGCCAGCCCGGCCCGCCGCAGCACCTCCCGGATGGCGGCGGCGCCCAGCTCGTGTGCGGGGAGCGCCGACAGCCCGCCGTTGAAGCATCCTGGGAAGGGGGGGAGGACACACAGGGAGAGCCATCAGCACACGGGCCCGGGGAACATCTCCCGCCCGGCCCCGGCGCTGCCTCTCACCCACGGCGGTCCTGGCGGCGGACACGAACACCACGGGGTCCGCGCTCATGGCGGCGCAGCGCAGCGCAGCGCAGGAACACGGCGACAGCGGCGGCCGCGGCCGGAGTCAACGCGGAATCGGCGCCGGTCCCGCCCCTCCCGGCGGCGGGCGAGGGGCGGGAGGAGGGAACCGGCGACGGGGATTCGCGGCCGGGCACCTGAGGAGAGCGCGGGGGCCGGGCCGCCGCCCGCGGCGAGGATGGGGCGATGGGGCGAGGGCGGTGTCGGGTGCCTGCCCTGCGCCCCTCCGCTCACAGCAGGCGCCGCCTGCGTCCTTGCACAGCTGAGGCGTGCGCGTCGGGGGTTCTGGTGGGGCGTTGTGGCTGCGGGGATTTGTCTGTCTCATGACAGCGTTTCATAGGATCCGTGCGAGCAGGAAGGAAGGATAATAATTTGAATTAAACGACGCAAAACTGCCCTATCGCTGGTTCGAACTGCTCTCTGCAACTGATGCCCAGCGAGTACCAACACCCAGCTCGGCTGCCTTTTGTTTTTGGTTTGTTGTTCTTTTATTAACTTGACAGCCTAACATACATATATAAATATACATACACACACATATATATAGCAAGTATTGCCACCTTTTGGGGCCTGCCCCAGCTCGTGTTACAGGCGTGGCTGCAGTGCCACGTTTGTGTCATTCGGTGGCAGAGAGGACAAGGCGAGGTCTTCCCGTGGTGCTCTGACCCACGTGGGCTCCCAGGATCTCTCAACAGCCTGACATTATTGCTTTTCTGTTTGTATGTTACACTTGAGAGGCGGCGGGCGTTGGCCGAGTGGCGTAGGCCCCCGCCTGTGGAGCCGGCTCCTCCTCTGAGGACGCCGGTTCGAATCCTGGAGGAACTCGCTGTCGCCGTCCGAGCTGCTCGGCCGTGGCAAGATGAGCCTCAGGAGTAAAGGGAGTGGGGCCAGTTCTGCGCACCCTGTGCCTCACTTAAAAAATCCATTGCGCAGGCTTATCCCAAGATCTTCGTTCGTGAAGTCCAGCCAACAACAACAATAGCAAGTATATCTATATTTATTTTACATATATAATACGTGTATGTATATATATACATGTATGCATACACTATATGCATATATACATACGTGTATATGTGTATATACATATATATACACTATATATACACATATATAAAGTGTGTGTATATATACACAAAATATGTATGTATGTACGTATGGCTAGACTTCGCCAGTCAAAGCACCACACTGAAGTTGCAACTGAAGGCCAAGAAGATGGTTAGAATATGTGCTGTTGCCCCTACGTTAGCTACAAAGACATTTTGGAGGACATTTTCTTATCCATAGTAAAATTTATTAGGAATTCACAGGGGAGACCAGAAGAACAAATTAAGTCCTAGAAAAGCACACAGTATGTAATGACAAACACTGACAAGTAATGTATGTGGTTATGTATGCACTGGATGCATCAGTACACCTGCAGTCACATTCTGTATGCTGGATAATCTGAACTTGGTGGTACTAAATCTGCATCTATAAAACACACTTGAACCTTCTGCGTGTACACACTGAGCAATGGGAACACTTCAATGCCCAAGCTGGATTCCTCTGTCTCCTATCAGTCAGTATTCTTGCCTTACTAAAAAGTATTACTAGATAGGGAAAAAAAACCCCAAACAACCTGTCAGCTATGAAAAGTAAGACTGTTAGCCTAGATTTCACCAAGAACTCTGTCAAACCATGCTGCTCAGAGAATTCTAACACTCAGAATACATTGCCCCTGTTAGATATTTAAATCTGAAGAATAAGGTCAAAGGAGAACCATGTGTCATAAGATTTCTTCTGTTACTTTGGCATTTCCAGCTTTTAAGAAGAGAAGAATCTCTTCGGCTATCTTCAGGAAAGGAAATCTCTGGAAGCCAAATATTTAGGTGGGCTGATGATGCCAAAAAGCACGAAATAAATGAACTGCTTAGAGCCAATTTGATCTTTAAGCGGCAAAGGTATTTATTGCAGCGCCGGGAAGCGAGGCAGCTCGCACTGCACAAACTCGCTTCGAAGTTCTGGCAAGAAACGTGGTAATTTATCCAGTTAACATTCAAGATTACATCATTTTAACATACATATTCATGAAGGTGCAATAGCAAATTATCATAGTCATAGAAGGTGGAGTTAGGGCGGAGCTTGGGGTGGAGCTTTCCAGGATCTTCTTCTGGCACAGTTTTTAGGTGGTCTTTCCGGCCTTCAGCCTCTCTCCAGGGGTCGTTTTCTCCTCTTTCTCACCGTGACCTTTCCACCTTTTTTGTTAAATGACCTAGCTAGTCAAGCTTGCAAAACTCCTTGGCTCAAGGCCTTTCTTCCTTATTCAAATGTCTATGTTGCTCTGATTTATGACCGCTAGGTCCTAGGCATATCACTCCCAGGTTCTATCTAAAGTTTTTGGTCTAGTGAACAGAACAGAACGAGTTAGGTCTCAAGCAGAACAGTCATTTAGCAATTTTCTAACAGGACAGGGTACTCTTATTAACACAATTAACTCTTTTAGGCTCTACTTTGCTTCACTGAGCTACCGGCCTCTTAAGGATTCACTGGCAACAGTCATGTACCACTGCTGTTCTTTAATGATGCTGTGCACTCAGAGTAGCTGATAACACTGACCAAAATATCAGACTAAATCTGGAAAAACATGTTTTGTGTCTTTTCAAAGGGCTCATTGGTAAGCAATTAATAGGTCTACCATACAAGCAAAACTCAAGAATATATAATTTTAAGAAATACAGAATGATCATTTTAGAAAAATGGTTCCTGAAGAACCCTGTATGACAGAGTGTAGTCCCTGCACATTTTCAAAATGTAGTAGAGTAATACAGATATATGAAGGCATACCAGTAAGTCATTCTTAATGCAACATTTGGCTGATTACAACTTAAAAGTTGTCAATGAAAATACAAAATCAATAATGTGAGATGAGGTCAGATGAACACTGTTAGCAGGTGTTCAAAGTCCAGAACTGACAATATACCTGAATAAAGTCCGATGAACACGACTGTGTTGTATTTAAAATTTACAAATACCACCATAAATACTGAATTGAACAAAATCTGAGGCTTCTGCCCTTTGCCTCCCCACACTTCAATAACAGAGAGAAAAAGTTTGAATGTGAAGCAGCCCTAGGGTCTGCAGGCCAGTTCACCCCAACTAGCTGACCTGCTGCACCTTTGCTCTCAGCCCCATACGGCTGAACTGTTTTATAACTCAATACTAGTGACAAACCAGGCTCCGATGTTCGGCCACCCTCAAACAAGTGAGATGAATTTTATCTGGGTATGTTTATCATCTTTACAGCATCCTATTTAACTCTGCTTGGATGGTGTCCAGGATTGAGATCCAAGTCAATAAAAGGAGCATGTAACAGAACAAAATAACAATTGCACAAAGGCAAATAATTATGAAACATGGATGGGACAGATCAAAGTTAAGTTCTTTAAATGCAGAAAAAAACCCTAGTAAATGTGACTAGGCAACTGTGCTTTTACACTCAGTGTAGTTAATGAGCAGTAAAATACACCATAGCAAACTACTGCCCTATGCTGGTACATTTTGCCATTTCTTGGAAAACCAAGCTCTGGGAAATTAAGAAAGTCAGTATAATTAGGACATCAATTCAGAACAGAATGCTTACTTGCTATCAGTAAGAGAGTAAGGCTACATTGCACAAAGTTTATTTATTACCTTGCTGTGAACTCAATGAAATGGACTTGTTCCTTCCATGAAATAGAGTGCAAATACTTTGGCATTTTTATTTGGTAATGATTGTTTTATTGGAAATAGGCTAAAATTTGTAGGATTTTAGTGTTCACAGAGGTACTCTTCTGCAAAATAATTTTTTTCCAAATTTCTCCTTTATAAAAATCAATGCTGTTACCAAAATGTGAAACTCTTGCTTTTAACTGTAAATCTCATACTCTACTGATAAATATTTACAAAATCAGTTTTTTTTGTGGATGTGAATTTGATAAAAGCTAAGCTGCACCTTTTACATACCAAAAAAAAAATTACAAAGAACAATTAGTTTAAATTCATAAATCTTGATATGAGATCATTCTATATTTTTTTAAATTAATGTTACCACTTTCCTGTAATAGTAAATTCTCTAGTCTTTAAAATCTCATACACAAATAATGTCACTAATATATTCTTAGAGCACTCAGGCTTGCTAGACACCTTTAGTACCTTAAGGCCTTTTCTCATGTCTGGAAAGACAATTCTTTCTTTTTCCAAGTTTTCTTAGCAGTGGACTGACATTCAGTTTTATATGGGTAGATTCAGCACATAAGGCACGTCTCCAAGAACACACTGTTTTCCTATTGGGGTACGAGAGGTACATTTTCTAAAGTCTTCAACCTGATTGACCGTGTCCTTGGAAAACAAGTTCCTAATAGGCAAAAAGTGTCCTTGGCTGTGGTAAGAGCAATCTGCGTTTTCCTTGAATCTATTTTTGTCAGGGAAAGCTCATAATCTAATCAGTTTAATTAAAAAATGATGTCTTCTCCTCAGACAGGAAAATATTTACACTATTAAAACTTTCTTAGCCTTTCTATTTAAAAAAAAAAAAATATAGTAAACATATGGGTTTATATCCTTAGCAACTATACACACACCTGTACTCCAAATGCAAGTTGCAGTATTTATCAAGCATCCTCAAAAATGAATTTATATCTAGTAATCATTTAGTTGTAAGTGAATCTGGGTTGATTATCAGTCAGAGGATGTCTTCAGAAGAGGCTCTGGAGTTCACTCCTAGGTGTGGTCAGCCCCTAACAGAAACAAATCTCCTGACCACTATATAGCACACACCAATTCACAAGCATGTGGGAGCAGTGCAAGTGCTGCCATCTGGGAGACAAGAGCTGCAAGTCAAACTGGGTCTGTGCAGCTGTACATTATCATACTGCTGATTTTATATGCTTTCCTGGGGTCTTTTATATATATAAATCCACATGCACACATACATATAAATTAATAAAACACACTGATAATTTAAAAAGAAATCCTTGTAAGAGGTTTCTGAAGAAGTTTAGTTACTTCCTGCTATAAATATGTATGAACAATATGTGATAATTCACTAAGACCTTTAAAAGCATTATTATGAGGAGATATAAAGACAGCATTATGCCTGCAGCCTAGTATTTAGGAAGCTTGTATAAGAGAGGGAGAGTTCACTGATGTCAAATTTGGGCTTTCTGCTGCCCATATCCTCACCTAGTAGTTACCCACAGGACCTGTCTGTATCACTTTCTTCTCAATGCAGCAATTTTACATTTTATCTTTCCCCTACACCTGTAGGCTATAGCAGCCTTTTCCAATGTGCCAGAGCGCTCACTGTCTGCTCCTGCAGCTGCACTGTGGTTTTGCCTTGCTCTGTCTCCTGTCCTTACAAGTCAAGGACAGCCTTTACAAGAACCAATTGGTCTTTCTTTAGTTCCTGACATTTCAAGGTACTTTTAAATGATGAGAAATATCCACACAGTACTCCAAATGGATGGGTTTTTTACCTTTTGAAAAATATTTCATGTAGCTTTTCCACTAATTCCTTGCTTTCCTGACCTGCAGACTAATTTTTTACGAGTGTTTCATGCAAGAGAGTGGTTCCATCAGAGCCTGCCTTTCTGAAGCCATGGTGTGTCACCCACCTCTGCCCGTGGTGTGGGAATAGCCCGCGCACGGGTCTGAGGCTGCTGCGCACTCAGGACTCCGTGTCGCTCCCCCTGCAGCCAGCCCTGGGGTCTCAGGAGCAGCCCACATGGAGGCATGATGGAACATGGGCAGAAAATTGAGCCAAAAAGGGACAGAGAGCATTGCTCTGAGCTGAGAAGGGTTGTGGTGTTCGTGTTCTTCTGACTGGCTTCTGTCTGAACCCAACAGGTGAAAAAGAAACCCAGAACCAAGCAGGTGAAACCAAGGAGGAGCCATCCAGTTAATGTAATTAAGTTAACAAGCAACACACTTGTCATTTGAGGAACCTAAAACCCAGCTAGCTGTCCTGCCCACAGATTAGTGATCTGATTCCTATTCAATCTTCTCATTATAGGTGAATGAATAAATGACTTTTGCTTTTGTGTTGGTGCTCAGACAGACTGTGACCATGCCTTTTCATCTGAAGGCTGATAATGCTGCTCAGGGTTATGTACCACCTATTACTTGAAAACTTGACAAATTAGAGGACTGGACAATCACCAACCATAGGAAGTTAGTTAAGGTAAAGTGCTGGATTCTGCACGTGGGATGGGGCAGGTGTGGCTCTTGTACAGACTGAGGAATGAGATACTGGAAAGCAGTGCCACAGAAACGGACATGGGGATCTTGGTCAGTGGCAAGCTGAACATGAGTCAGCTGTGCCCTAAGCAGCCAGGAGGGCCAACCATGTCCTGGTGGGCATCAGGTAAAGAATCTCCAGCTGGTCAAGGGAGGGGACTGTCCCACTCTGCTCTGCACTGGAGTGGCCTCACCTGGAATTTTGTGTGCAGTTTTGGGCACCACAATACAAGAAAGATAATAAGCACCTAGAGAGCATCCAAAGGAGGGCAAGGAGGATGGTGAAGGGCCTTAAGGGGAAGCCATATGAGGAGCAGCTGAGGGGACTTGGTCTGTTCAGCCTGGAGGAAACCTCACTGAAGTTACAACTTCCTTGTGAGGGGAACAGGAGGGGCAGGTACTAATGTCTTCTCTGTGGTGACCAGTGACAGAACCCAAGGGAATGGCCTGAAGTTGTGTCAGGGGAGGTTTAGGTCGAATATTGGAAAAAGGTTTTTCACCCAGAGCGTGGTTGGGCACTGGAACAGGCTCCCCAGGGAAGCAGTCAGAGCATCAAGCCTACCAGAGTTCAAGATGCATTTGGATGATGTTCTCAGGCACATGGTGTGACTTCTGGGGATGGTACTGTGCAGGGCTAAGAGTTGGACTCAAGGATCCTTGTGAGTCTCTTCCAACTCAGCATATTCTGTAATTCTGTGAAAAGCAAATTTACTCCAGTTACCAGGCTGTAAACGTAACTCAATGCAGGTGTCAACATGTTTGTTCCAGTAGCACTAAAGAGTCCTAGGCTAGTTCTGTGTTATGTGATGCAGAAACAGAACAAAAGAGTTAAACGTTCTCTTCCCAAATGTATTAGAGGACTAGTTACCAAATCTCTGCCCTTATTTTCCTAAACAAAAATTACAGGTGTAGCCTGATCATACATGTTTTGATTTGAAGGTACAGAAGGAAGGTAGCCCAGAATATAATGCCCTGCAGACTGATTCCACTTATTTCTAGGTATCCCTGGCTGCCTGCCTCTTGCTCAGCTAGCATATTTCCCACAAATGTAATCTAAACTTGTAAAGATAAATTTAAAATAACTATATGTGCTGACAAGAGGTAAAAAATGCAGGAACATTTTCTACATGCTTGTGAACACAAACAAAAGTGGAAGGTTTACCATTCCACACCATACAGTGTATCTGAGCTATGCCTTTATCTGTACTACTAAAAAGACACAAAGGAGGCCTGGTTTCTGAACATAACAAAAGGTAGCTAATTTCCAGACAATATACTGGGAAATCTTGTGTTCAAATCACCACTGAAACACAAAATATTGAGTTATATACAGAAGACACAGGGTAGAAGTAGCCCCCTAGTGTATATCTGCATCTATTTTATGCAGAAAAAGTTTCAATTTCTTGTCCTGCATGGCTTATATGGATTTTTAGTATTGTAATGTTTATAATTGCACACTGGAAAATCAAGTCAATTTGTAACATTAATGTTCATATTAAAGCCTATTCTAATATTTCAGCATCTCTTCCATGCCACCAAATACCTGTGATGGTTCCATCTATTAATTGTTACATTGAAGGCTTGAAAGAAGTACCTGCAAGGCAAGCAGATGCAGATTTCACAGAAATTCTGAGTTTGAAGGGACCCATAAGGATCAAGTTCAACTCTTATATGAATGCTCTATACAGGTGTCAAAACCACAACCTTGGTGTAATTAGTGGCATGCTCTAACAAAATGAGCTAATCTCAGCTGTCAGAGACCCCTGTACAGTAATCACAGGGTATCCTTTTTGACTTTAAAAATGATGTAAGACTTAAAAGGCATTTATTCTTTTTTTTTTTTTTTTTTTCCTTGTGGTCATCTTACCACACCAAATCACTTTTAGGACGATTTGGGTTTCTAAACATTTCAAGTTCTCACTATCTGTGTATTTATATATACACACACACATCTGGATGTCAGGAAATGCACACTGGATTCTCTTCTGTAGTGACTATATTCTGCCACCAGTAATAGTCAGGACAGATTTCTGGCGCATCTTCAGCAGTGATGCAGCAAGTGACAATCAATTTCACCTGTGTACCCCAGGTGACACACTAGTTTCGCCTGCAGATTTTGACTCCGCTGGCAAGAGGGAAAAGCATTTACCTGTCCTACTAGCGCTGCTTGAGAAATCATGTAGAGTAAGATAAACTTTAAAACGGATTTTAAAGCAGCAGCTCAGTGCTAGACTGCAATGAATGGCGAACAGCGCGCTTTACTGTTTATTATTCCCAAACGCGCAAACTGATCTTTCTTTGGAAGCAGCTGGAATTCAAGTCCTTTATCTTTCCCTACCAACAGGCGACACTGGCTCGCACCGGCAGGGACCCCCTGCAGCCCCGCCGAGCCGCCCGGCGCCCATCTCGCACATTATTAACTACTACGCTTAGTTTTCCTGCCCAGAGCTCCCACCACCCCTTCCTCCTCCTCCCCCCGCTCCATCCCCGCGGGCAGGCGCCAAGCGCCGCTCTGGGCCGGCACTGCGATCCCCGCCGCTTTGTGCCGGGGGGCACCGCTCTCCCGCCTCCGTCCCGCCGGGCAGCAGCGCCGCCCTCCGGCAGGAGGCCGGCGCGGCACCCCGGGCCTGCCGCAGGGCGTACGGGGGCAGCGCGGCCTGCTCGGCGAAGGGGCTTTCAATCGGCGCTCAAACAACCCGCGGGAGCCGCCATGCCGCTGGGGTGGGCGGCGAGTCCCCGCAGCCCGGCTGGGCTGTCCACGCCGCGACCCGGCCGCGCTGCGGTGCCTCTCACCGCTGGCGCCATCGCCATCACCACCACCACCTCCTCCCGCCACCCCGCGCCGGGTGCGCGCGCAGCCACCGCCCGCGGGGCGGGGCGGGCGCTCATTTCCTCCCTGGGCGCCATTTTGTAGCGCAGAGGACCCGCAAATAAAGAGCGGGCGGGAGCGGCGCGGGGGAGCCCGGGCGGACGAGTCCGGCGGTCCCGGCGGCGAGAGCAGCGGCGGTGCCGCCCGCGGGGGTGGTGTTGGTGGCGGCAGCACCGGCAGCAGGCGCGGAGACGGCGGCGTTTCGCCCCCCGTCGATGTGAGGAGGAGCGCGGCCCAGGCAAGCGGCGTGCGGGGGGCGCGGGGCCTCCGCGCCGCGGGCGGGAGGTGAGTGAGTGAGTGGCCGCGCGAGCGCTCCGCCCCGGCGGGATGGACGGACTGACGGGCCGGGCACCTCTGCGGTCCCCGAACTCCTGGCGGCCACTCCGTCCCGCACCTCGGTCGCGGGGGGAGGAGCGGAAGCATTTAGAGCCATTTTGTGCGAGGCCCCGAGGCCGGCCTGGCTGCGCGGCCGCGATCCTCGTCCCGCCCCCACCCCCGGCTGCGGGAGACGCGCTCGTCGTTTCTCTCTCGTTGGGGGCGAGCGAGGGCGGCGGGGCGGGCGCTGCCCGGGCTGGAGGGCGGTGACGGCGGGGTCTGTCAAACACCTGCGGCTGCAGCCCGGCGGGCGGGATCGCCGCGGCTGCTGAGGCGAGCGTGGGGGTTGGCCAGTTATGTTACTGTGGAGCTCTTCTCCTTAAACCTGTAAAGGGAGAGACAAAGAGAGGGTCTCGCAAAGGGCCACGAAGATGATTTGAGGTTTAGAGCGTCTTTTGAGGAGAGGCTGTGAGAGCTCGGCATATTTAGTCTAGAGAAGACTGACAGGGGATCTTGTTGGTACGTATAAGTATTTCAGAGGTGGATGTCAGGAGGGCAGTGCCAGACTCTTCAGTGGTGCCCAGCGACAGGGCAAAGAGCAGTGGCCATAAACTAAAAACACAAGAAGCTCCACTTCAACAAGAGCTTTGAGGGTAGCGGAGAACTAGAACAGGCCTCCCAGGGAGGTTGTCTAGTCTCTCTCTGCACACGTTCTTATGCCACCTGTTCTAGGTGACCATGCCTTGGCAGGAAGGTTGGACTGGATGGTCTCCAGAGGTCCCTTCCAACCCTAACAGTTTCGTGGTTTTTTGAATTCTGTGTATCATATATGCGCAACCACATACAGGCTTTAGGAGTCGAAAGCCCATCCTGGGGCTTTCCCCACAGAACTCTTTTTTTTCGTGTCGTTAAAGTAACTCAGTTACTTGAGGTAAAACTAGTGAAGTATCCTACCTGATTTTATTAAATTACCCTTGTTCATTGGGGTCTTTTAAAATCTGTAAATCCCATGTTTTTGAATCACTGTAGGAAAAGGTGTGTTCGCTCCTACCGGAGTTCCTAAAATGCACTTCCCCACTTTGCATCTCTTTGTATTGAAACTACCCTAAAACATTATAAGATTTCCTAAAAATTCTGTTAGTGTCCATGACAATATTATTTTAAGTACCAAGTATGGGTTTATGTTGCTCGTTGCCAGGAGCAGATATGCAGAAGGAGTGGTGTGTGGCAGCTGCTGTTTCTGCAAAATCACAGAAGTGCTTAGTTAGGATAGTACAGTTAAGCTGTTCATAATATAAATCACAAAATCTAATCGTGTTAATTCCAGTCAGTTATGCAGGAATGTTGTTTATGTTGATTGTTTTATTGTAGAAAGTAGCAGTTCATGTTATTGCAAAATATTTCTGATCTCTGTGGGAGAGAGATTGTCTCCTCTTTTAGAGGAGAGCTGAGTGATGAGAAGCACCTCTTGATGCAGTGATTGAAAAGTTACCGTATTAAGTTGAACGAGTGAACATTTCAGTTGCAGTGTTGTCTGTAGCATGCAAATTCACCTGTTTATTAGCAGAAAACTAAGATTACTGTGAGAACTGCTGTAGTCAGCTAGATGCTGCTAATGTTTCTGAAAAACACTGAGTACAGTGATAGCAATATAGCAGTGATAAACATGTAAGCTTTTGGTAAGTTACTGTTGGGGCCCAAAAAGCTGTTGGAGGGGAGCCATGAGGTGAAATTCATATGTATAGAAAGAGAGCTAAGTGTTTATCTGTATATTGTGAACCTAAGTTTTCCAAAGTAGCCTAGAGTATTTTTTGCTAGCGTGTTTTTCATTTTTGCTGTGTGGTTGTATCACTGCAAGAAATGATAGATGGACAGTAACGTCTGTAATGTGGTGGTAACTTCAGTCTTCACTTTTGTGCCCTGAAAGCAAGAGATGGCTTTGTAAATGGTGATTTGCTGTTCATAGATGTTAGAATAGCCTGGTCTAGTGCTGCTGTAGAGAACTATGTGCTTGAATTTTATGTGAGCTCTGAAGATACGAGGTAGACTACCTGTAGATGGAGCATCAGCCTTTGAGTTCTTGCAGTCATGACTGACAGCAATCAAATGTTTATAACTGCTGTATGCTGCATTAGGGTTCACAAGCCAAGTCTTTGGGGAAACTCGCTATTTTTGGTACTTGTATGCTTCTGGTGCTTTTTTGAGGAACGCACATGTAATGACCTGATGTGTGCAGTTTAAGCAGTTAGCTGTAGTTTTGTGGAACATCTGAAAAGTGTGTTTTGCTTTGTTGGGAACTTAGCGCTTGCTGAGATCTTTAAGACTACTTTCAAACTGCAAAAGAGTTAAAGATTTTAAATATTCTTAGGAAAATTACAGTGGGAGAGGTCTGCAGGCTAAATACAGGGATTGTAAGCATTCCCTCTGATCTCAAGTCACCCTGTATGAGATGGGCACTGGTGATTTGTATTAATAGCCTTTTATTTTTTATTTAAGGTATGTTTTTGGTAAAGCAGTCTCAAACATGGAACTGCATCCAGAAGTTCAAGCAAAGTGCTTGATCAACTTCTTGTGTGCCCGCGGGAAGGGGGCAGAAGTGCAGGGAAACGCTTAGTGTAGGGAGCACTTAAGTGCCTGTGTGTTACTAAGCCTAGCAACAGGAAGCTGCCATTCATTAGTGAGATGCTTCTACTGAATTTTTCTCTCCGTGGTTCTAATGTCAGTATTTATTATAGGACTGGGTGGGTGTGTTGGTGGTTTTGTTTGTTGTTAACTTGGGCCCTGTTTGGTAGAATGCTGTGTGGTTGTCAGTGTTTAGCGTAGGTTCAAGAGGCTTTGCTTCACTGGCACATATTTGCTCATCTTACCACAATTTTAGGATTTGGAAAAGTTAAGTTAGTTCCTTGAATATCATTGTGAAAATACTAAGGTAATGTGTAAAAGTCTTCATGAAAATAAAATATTTACTACTTAAGAGCATTGTTTCTTTGAAACGAAGTGTTCATAAGGAAGGAGTTGGCATGTCCTTTCCCTGGTATATTTGCATTGTAGCAGGTTTAAAAGTTTGTTGACTCTTACTATATGCAGATTTTCTGTTTTAAAGCTTATTGCAAAGATGCATGCCTTTAACAAACCTTGAATTTATGGTTACTTGTATGCTTACAGGATTTGCAAACTCAGTATTTTTTATATAATCATGGTTGTAGAGACTGCTATGTGTAGTATTGTCCTTTGGAGATATGGAAGCATGTCCCGTGAATGGTTTTGTGATGAATTCACACAGGACAGTGTGAATATTTAACCTAGCACAATGCAGTCCTGTTGTACTGCATATGCACAAGGGGAATTGAATTTGGTGGTGTATCCAAGACGTTTATTTTACCTCTTACTTTCCCTGAAACTGTTCATGTGGGTTTTACAATAACAATACTTCCTGCTTATTAGACTCTTAGAGTAACTACTTGGAAGAACATGTTACTTTGACATAACTCAAACGTTAGTGGTAACGTTCACAAATGATTCTTTTTTTTTTATTCCAAAGAGATTCTGCAGTAGTAGTACGAATTTTTCTGATAGGCTTTTTAGGCATAAATGGAAATTTTTTGTTAACTTAGGGAAAATGCATCTGACGTTATCTAGATTACAGCAGCAAACTTCTGTTGTTTGTACTCTGGCTCTGCATTATGTGAAACAAATATTTTGTTAGTCTGATATTGCAAATTAAAGTTAAGGCTTAGAAGTACAAGCTTCTGACTTGTTCAGTATGCTAGAAACTATGCTAAATAAGACTTTTTTTTTTCTTTTTTTCCTCTCCCTTCAGAGTTCACAATGACGAATGAAGAACCTCTCCCAAAGAAGGTATGTTTAAAATTACTGTGAATTCACCCTCACAGGTAATCATGACAGCTTGACAAGTTGTGCTTTTTTTTTTTTTTCACTCAATAGGTTCGCCTTAGTGAAGCAGATTTTAAGGTTTTACCCCGAGATGAGCTTATCCTAAGGTAAAGTGTTTTTTCCATCTTAACATTTTAATGGAAAATGTGTGAATTTACTCTTCAGTTGTTTCTTAGCATCCTTGTTCTTAAAAACTATCCATTTTGTGATATATCTCTTCTATAAAGTTCTCATCTTGTCTCAAATATTTTTATTTGTAATTTGGGAATGAACCCTTTTTTCAGAGATGCCAAATCTTGAATAATGTTCTGTAATACATGAAAAGGAGTGGGTTTTTTCCTTCACTTGTAGCTATAGAAGATACGATTGCTTACATTACTTGCTAGATACCAAGTTATTTTAAACATCAGAAAAATGTAAACTTGTTACTCCTACAGTATGTTTTACATTTTCTTGGTCCGTGTTGTCGTCTTCTCAACATGTCCAGATATTAACAGTAAAATGTTAAAACGGACTTTTAATTGGCTAGAACTTGCACAAGGAAGAGCCTGGCTGTATTTTTCCCCTTTTGGAAAGATAAGACTAACCATGGAAGCAGTAATAGGCAGTCTTGTTGCACAGACCACCTGCTTAAAGAAGCTGACCCAAGCCACTTGTCTCTGTATGCATGAATTTCTTGATCTGTAAACAATGAGTTAACTAAATTAGACATCTGTGGGTCATCTGTTTGTCTCTGGAGTAGTTTGTGAGTTCTTGTAAAATTTAGTTCTTGGCTTTTTGTGTATTGTAAGTTGCTGACATTACTGGAGTCTCAAGGTCAATTTTGCTTTTTCATAGAACACAGCCTAACTTATGTTGAAATGTGGAAATGCTTGTGCAAGACGTTGTATACGATGATGAGCTGCTCTCCCTACATTCTGGGTAAACTGTCCTGCTTTTGGGATGACAGCTCTTTCCATGGAGTAACATAGTCTTGCTCCTTATGTTTTAAACTAGTTTCTTGCTTCCTCTGAGTATGTAGTCGTCTGGGTGCTAATGAATAATGTATTTAAACAGTAAAGAAAAATGGTTCTTTAAGTGGTTTTGGCCTTTTTATAGCAGTTTGTGTACTCAAGATTATCCCTGGGAATAGTGAACTCCTAAGTTGAAGTAAGCGATGCCCTTACTTCCAGCTGTGAAATTCATACAAAAATACCAAAGCATAGGTTCTGTGCCACCTGTTTCTGACTGATAGTGTAAAAAGAAAGGCTTCCTGTTGTAACAAGTTTCTGTAACTTTCAATGGTTAGTTACAACTGTAGAAGAGGAGAATTTCCAGCATATTCAAGTGGGAATGTGCTGGAATACACCTGAGGAGGTAAAGTGTATCAGGAACTAACCTGTGTTAATGAAGATACTACAGGGAATTTGTTATTCAATAGCAGCATAGCTGTCATTAATCTTCTTAGTGTATAGAAAATAACTTAGGCTCTCAAAAGGGGCACCTGATGGATTTAAGGAGAACAACTGCTCGCTGTTGCCAAAGTGGAGGTTTAAATGCCACTTTGTCTGTGTCTGCTCTATTAGTTTGCATTTTAGCAGTCCTACCAACACTTCTTGTTTGTGTGGAGTACATATCATGGATTTATAGCAAGTTCATCTCTAATTGTGGTTTCACATAAAACTGGCAATTATTGCACTAACTGCTGGCTTCATCTGTTGGTTAGAATAAAATGTTACTTTTATGAATGTATCATATTTTCATCAATGGCATCTCAATTACTTTGAGACACAGAAAACTGTGTGTTGGCTGCTAGATTGTCTTAAGATTTGGAATGTATTTTTTTGTTCCATGATTTGGTGACGCAAATATTTCTAAGATAGGCATGTGTCATCACCTTTTGGTCTTTCAGGTTGCAGAAGTGTCATTGTTGCTGTAAAATTGCAGTGATGAAACATATATAGAAAAGATTAAATTTTTTTTTTGTCAATTTCTGTGCCATGAATCCCAGTTTCACTGTTATTAACCATGAAGTGCATAATTTAGGTTTTCTCACTTTAACTTTTGTTGAGTAAGCATGAGATGGATCATCACAAAGCCTTTAGGTTTGACCTTTTGGAAATTTCTGCTTGTCTCATTACTTGTTGCTGGGGACTCATCTTTATTTTTCCCTTCTTTAATGCAGTAGTTACCTAGCTTGACTGTGTAAGAGCTTTTGAGAGAAAGAAGAGCCAGGAACACTCTAACCAAATACTCTGTGACTTTCCTAAAAATCTCATCAGTATTGGCCAGAGCATTTAGCCCAGTGCTTAGTCAGAAAGACACTGAAGCACCCCAATTTACACAAGCAGTTCTGAGGAAATACAATGCTTCTACTGAACTTCAGTCAACAGGGACTTAAGGGGCGGTTGCTTGTGGAACAGCCTAGGTGCCCTGCTGTGTGTGTGCCTTACCCCCAAATGTTGTTGTTTGTTTGTGGTTTTTGTCTGTGGGTTTTTTATTGTTGTTGTTGTTTTGTTTGGTTTTTTTTATCCTGAACTCTAAAGCTCAGCATAAAAAGTAGGTGCTCCAAGAAAAAGTGGTCTTTAAGACTACATGGTTTCAAATTATCTCTATAAAGTCTACTTGAAATTTTTAGAGAAGGCTGTGTTCCTTCCGAAGATCTTGCCCACCCACAGCCTACTGGTGAGGGGGGGACTGTTGTCGAAACAGTCTGTTTGAGCACTTCTCAGAAGTGGCCAAAACACAGGTGTGTTGGTGACGCCTATCTAGCTACCACTGCAAAGCGTAGCACTAGGCAGGCTGCTGTGGGGAAAATTAACTGCATCTCAGGCAGGCCCAATACAAGCTGCTGGAACTGCAAATCTTCACCGGTCTGTCATGTCTACTTGACTTGTGTTTCAGGTCCTTGTTTCACTTGCTCTTTGTATCACTCCTGTTAAAGTGTGCACGTGTGTCACAATTTAAGAAGAGTTACTGGTTTGGGGCTGTCAAGTGTAACTTAGAAGGCAAGTAAGCCTGGATATTTGAGGACCGACTATTCTACTACGTACAATTCTTTTATGCAAAATTGGGTTATTTTTTTCTGAGGTAGCTGTTTAGTAGACCTTTCCAGTTTCACTTTTGGGGGATTGAAATCTAAACTAACATAGAAGTTCTAGTGGTCAAATGGTGAAACTTAGAGCAGAGAGATAAGCATGTTAAGTAGGAATACAGCTGCTCTCTTACAGAGCTTGAGAGAGTTAATTCGTGCTGTTTTCATGTTCAGCTGAAGAGATGCAAAATTTTGTTAGATTTTTGGGGTTTAGACTAAATGGTCAAAGATAACCTAGAAATCGATTTTGCAGTTTCAGTTGAGATAGTGGTGTAGGTTAGAGTTGAGATAGAGCAGTTGTGATAAGGCTGGCACAAAATAGGTGTCAAGGAGAAAGGGTATTTGGGAGGAGGAGCAGAAGTCTTTTGTAGTGGTAGGCTGTTAGATGAATTTGCTTCATGGTGTGGAATTGTACCATCATGGCAAACACACATAGTTAATTGCAGGGTACTACTTTAAAAACAAAACAAGTCCCAAAACTCCACCCTGTGAACTTTGTTCATAAGGCATTTCAGGCTAAACTTTACTACAGACTTCATTTGTTACTGATGTAATGATTAGTATCAAATGCAATGCTTTTAAGTGTGGTGTTTTTGGACTGTGGGTAAATTACCTAAATAACATATACCTTCAAAGAGTTATTAAACTGTTGGCTTATAGGTGTTGAATATCATTAGAGAATGGTCTTGATTTGAATGAGCTGATATAACTCCTTAGCCTAGGTTGCTACTTCTGCTTGCCTTGTTCACTTGGTAACAGGCTTAATGTTGTATATGTATCACAGCTTCTGTTACAGAATTTTGTTTGAAGTGTGCCACTGTGAGAATGAGATGCATCTTGGCTACTTTACAGAGATAATAATGAGTGTTTGATCCCAGTGTTTGTCTAAAATATTACAGTAAGCTTTAATATAACAATTTTTAAAGTGTTGTAAGGCACAGTTGCCTTTTAATTCTTTTGAGATGCGAAGTGGATTTAACTATTTCCATTATTAAAAACCTCTTTTTAGAAAAACTGGAATTCTTTTACGCAATTCTGTGATTCCTTCCTGACATTTTCTGATTATGATATCTATGTGTATTTGAAAGCTTAAGAATGAGATGTCTTAATAAATTGAGCTTAAGAAAACTTTTTTTCCTGTTTATATCTGCAATAGGTGGAAACAGTATGAAGCATACGTGCAAGCTCTGGAGGGCAAGTACACAGACCTTAATTGTAAGTTAGTCAAGTTTCAAGATTGTACAAGTTATGAGTGTTTGTATAAAACCGAGTGGTCAAGTAGTATCTGTGCTTTTAAGAGTGCTAGAAATAAGATGTAATAATCTATTTTGTCAGTTACTTGTCAGAATAAAAGCCACTGTTTTTTCTGCTGTAAGTTTTCTGCCTCTCCCAATTTTCTCATCAACTTAACTTAATCATGAGCATCTACTGCAAATTTATCACAGCATCTAAAATGTCTATTTTTCCATCTATAGGATCCATCCTGCTAGGATGGGGGAAAGCTTCAAAGCGTAACACCATAAATAAGTGTATTTTCAGAACTTTACCATGAGAAATGAAAGTTTATGTATTGAAATACTCCATGAATATCTGTGCTTTTAGTAGTCTTACAGGATTATAAGATTGGGAGGGGGGATAGGTTTTAGAGGTTGATGTCTAAAATGAGTCCTCAAGTAATGTTTGATCTGATTAGATGAATTTAATTGTCATTCTCGCATGGTCATTAAAACTTGGTCTTTTGAAAGAGAATATGGGAAAAGCATCCTACACTGAAATGAGAAAACACGAATAGATTTTGGGAGTGACTGAATAGCCAATCCTTACATCACCTTTACAAGTTCTGTTGGCAACTAGAGATGATGTTTCCTGTTTTCCACTCACCTTTTCAGTTTAAATATTTAAAAACATAGTACTGCTATGTTCAAAGGGTATTTTTCTGTCAGTCCAAACGGATGTCCTCTGTTTTTGCTGTTGTTACATCCTTCTTTTATTGTCATCTGATACTGTTTGAGTTCTGGAGAGACTTGAAATACAGCAAATGGAGGCAGTTAATTTCATTCACATCTCACACTCTCCTAACATAGGCAAGTTGTTTCACCATTCCCAATTTCTTGATTTTGGGAACCATACAGGCCATAGTAATCACTACTGAGTTATCTGCAAAGAATTATTTAGAAATAACTGTCAGGAAGTAAATGTTCTTCGTTTCCATTTACAGCCGATTAATTAGAAAAAACTGAATTTGAGTTTTCATTGTATTATCCATGACAAGTGGTAGGGTGAATGTATACAGTTGGTAATGGGCTGCTTGCATGTGTTCTTGCTTGAGTAGTTTGGAAGCTTGCTGCCTTTTCTCACATTTCATATATAAGTTTTTGTAAACATTCATGGATCAGAAGAATTCCAGTTGTGACTGAACTGTCATTCTTGAAGTTCTTGAATGTCTTAATGTTTGCTCATGGAGTGTTGAGACCAGTTTGAGAATTGCTCACAAATGGCACTGTTCTACAGACTGAATTGCTTTTTGACAGAATATAGACTTCCCTCCTCCCCTACCCTGGCCTCAGCTTTTTTTTTTTTTACTTCCAACTTCCCAAGTTTCAAACTGCAAGTTGTAGTAATAGTTGATTAAGCAAGCAGTTTAGAAGTTGCTTCCTTTACAAACATGGAAACATCTTCAAAATTGTAATAAGTCTTAAGGAAGGACCAGAAAAATGGATTTAAAGCCCCCTGTTGTCAAGCTTTTCTAATAGTAATATTTTGATTTTTATTTATGCTTGTTACATGCTTTTTGCAGTCTTGCTTATTTATGATTTGTGCTTATGAATTTGATTTTTAGATTCTTTTAGTTGTTTAAAAACCTCTCAAGAGAATACTATAAAATGTGCTTTTTGTATTGTTGCTTATATTAGCTAATGATGTGACGGGGTTGAGAGAATCTGAAGAGAAGCTGAAGCAGCAGCAGCAAGAGTCTGCCCGAAGAGAAAATATTCTGGTGATGAGGCTGGCAACTAAGGAACAGGAGATGCAAGAGTGTACTGTAAGTATTTATAAAGAATAACTTGTTCAGACTGTTGCAGGAATATCAGCTTTTGAGCAGTACTTGTGTGCTGTAGTTTTTGTTTATTTATAGCATCCCGCTTTCTGTGCTTAAAGAAATCGCTGGGCACTTAAACTTTCATTGACTTAGTAAAGATCACTCCTTAAGGTGTGGGGTTTTTTCAGTATTGGTTATTTCACTTGATTTTTCAACAACAATTAAGATTTACTCCAAACAAAGCTAATTCTTACATGTGCCATTCTTGCTTCTAGCATTTACCAACTCTGCTTATGTACCAAAATGTTACTTCTGACTACCGTTAGGAACAAATTGAAGTGTAAGGATAAGATTGAGTTTAATGAATTTCATTTAGGAGATTTTAGGCTGATATGTACATTAGATTTGGGTAACAGGTATCTGTAAACTTCTGTATCTGTTTGATAAGGTAGGTGAAAGAATTAACTGACTTTTTCAGAGGAAGTTCTTTTGAAATTTGGCAGATCTGCTATTTGGCTTCTAATGTTTGTTCCAAAAACACTTTTGTTAATATTTGTTTCTTTCCCTTATTTCTGGGCATTTTCTGTACCTTTTTCTTCTGTATTTAGTTTTGCTTTCTTGAAACTATCTTCTTTTGATCGGATTTTGAATTACCTTCTTAACATAATTTTCATCTGCTTGAATGGGACAGTTCCTGAAAGAAGATTGTAAAAAACTTTTTATTGCTAGTTCTTGTAATACACCTTTTATAACTTCTCTTATGAAAACTACAAACTCTGCCAAACTAATAACCAGTGTTGCCACTTTCCTCTAGTTTAAGTCTCCTTTTTTTCTGAAGGTTTTCAGAGCTATCAGATAGTGGCACTTGACTCTGTACAGTTATTTTCACTGCTCTTAAGACCCTAAGATCACTTTAGTTCCCAGTAAGTACTGTTAAATCAGGACAAAAGAGAGGATAAAGCTTACTTTACAGTGGCAAAAAATAAATCCCAGAATCACTGAGGCTGGAGGAGACCTTCAGTTTGTCTAATCCAGCATGCCTGCTCTGATTCAGTGTCAGCTGGACTAAGTTACTAAGGACTGTACACAACTGGATTTTGAGCATCTCCTAAAACGGAGACTCCAAAACTCTTTTGAAAGTCACACTCAAGGGTAACTATGCCAGTGCTGAACAACTGATACAGCAAAATGTGTTTGTTTATGTCTTAGTGGAGTTTCCTGTGTGTCAGTTTGTGCCCATTGCCTTCTGTGCTTTTGGTGGGCACCACTGGCTCTTGTTGCTCCCCCATCAGGTATTCATGCACATTGTTAGGATCTCTCTCAGCCTTCTCCGGGTTGAACAGTCCTAACACACTCAGCCTCTGCTTGTATGTCACGTGCTCCAGCCCCTTAATCATCCTCAAGGTCCTTCATAGGCCTCACTCTAATATTTGTGTCTCTCTTGTACTGGGTAGCCTAGAACTGAGCCCAGTACACCACGTCTCACCAATGCTGAGGGGAGAGAAAGAATCGCCTCCCTTGACTTGCTGGCAGCACACAATGCTAATGAAGATCTGTTCTGGCATTGTACTGCAGCAATTACCTTCTAGTAAGACTGCTATATTGATCCTGCTTCTCTTGTTGGTTTTATTGATAAGTTCTGCTATACAGAACAGCAGAAATAACAGGGTTTTTTTTTTATTCTCCTGAACTCCTGAGCATAAAGTTAAAATAATAAATACTAACAAAATAACTATATAAAAAAATATATATCAATAAGTTTTTCACTGAAACCAAACTTGTTTTTACCTTTCTTCCTTTTGACTGCACTTAAATCATTAGATGTTTATAGCGGCATAGTCTGTCCAGAACATTCATTTTGAAGAACTTCTGAAGGGCTTTCATTTTCAGTGTGCTTTAAAAAAGAACAAAGTGGAGGGGAACTACCTATGAAAAAGAAACAAAAAATAGACACATGGCCACACACACATGCAGCTTACATTTTTCCTGCTATTGACTCATGAATAACATCAAGGATGTACTCTCCACAGTGTTTGGAGGTAGAAAGATAGGTCCTTGAAGAGATTTAAAAGCTATACTGGAGGCATTGGCACCTTTAGGTGTTTTCAAGTTTAAAAGCACAGTTTCAAGAAAGTCTGAAGGACTACTCGGCTTTGTATTAATAGAGTATTTTTTACAGTAAAGTGGAAGTAGGAAAACAAATCATGTTGGATGAGTTGCAAAGCTATGGATTGTTAAATCATTTAATAGACAAACTAATCACGATATCACATTATTTGATATGTCTAATCTTTAATCCATAAAATAACTTTCTCTATTTCTAGCATAATAACAGTTTTTTATAATCCATATTTAACTGTAAATTATACCAGTAGTATTTCTATGTTAGCCTTCATTGTAGAACACCCTGCTTATTAAAATATACTAGTTCTGGTTTAAAATAAGGTGTGATAGAATTTGTCTTAGTTTGTCTTAATTTTTATTTTTTTTAAAAACAGGTTTTTTTCTATGTTCAACTGAAAAGTCACCGGTTGTCCTTTTTAAAGTGTAGGTGTGCATGTCAGAGTAAGAGTAGCAGAACCATTGCCCTAATTCTGTTGCAGTAGTGTTTTTGAAGATGGTAGCTGAGCACATAACTCCATTCTTTGTGCTCTGTGCTGAGTCCAGTATATGGATTTCTTCTGAGCCAACAGCTTCATAGGAGACACTGAGACTGGTGCTGCAAAGTTACTCTGCAGAGTTTAGGGGGGCTTACTAAGGGTTACATTGAATTTCAGGTGTTTTAACACGTCATGTGCCCTATTGCCAGCAGCAGTGTTGAGCTACCTTCCTCTTACCAGGATTTATGTCCTAAAAGAGGTTGCTGCTGTTAGAGAAGTGTTGGTAAGCTATTCTCTACGGTTTCTGCATAAAGCTGTATTTCTGGCAGAGGTGGTGATCAAGTTATTGCTACTTCAGGGTAAGGCCTTAGCACCCTTCCAGGGTTCTACATGGTTACTGTAGGTCAGTAAGCAGATAGACATTTGGAAATACTTTCTTTTCAAATATATTTTCCATGGAAGAGGTAACAATGAATGGAACTTCCTGTGGGTGCAGTTGGACTGTAGCACATAGATAATCATTACTCTTGTGGTTTAGGTTACAGCTCTGTTGTATTTTTTCTCTTCTTATTTTTGCACTTGCTTCCTTTCCACTTTTTCCTTATAAGGATATATGTTGTACTTAGATTTTTTTGCTCAGCACCTGTGTTCTGTTTTGTTGTGGGGTCTTTGGATGACTTTAGCTGAAATGATGCAGCTGTTTTCAAGAATGTGAGAACCAGAGGGATTGAAAATGTTACTGTCTGTCTTAACAAAAATAGATAAAAATCCACTCAAACTAAATCTCATACAACCCGATGTCCTCTATGTAGACAGCTTCCAGTGTTGTTCTGTCTTGGATTAGAACGGAGAGAAAACTAATAGCAAGGTCTTTATTCTGTTTGTGAAAATTCCCTACTTGTCCATCTCATGGACTTCTAAAAAATACTGGCTAATGTGTGTTTTCATGTGTGGGCATATTAAGTCAATAGGCATTTCAGGGGTTAGAATGGGCATCTTCTGTGGTCTTGCACTGGATACAACTATTCCTGTATATTCAGCTGTAGCCTGAAGTTGGTCCTGATTTGCAGGCAAACTCTCCTGCTCCCTAACCGTTACCACCTGGAATATCAGTGGGACGTGACTTTACCAGAAGGTGGTTACAGGGAGGAAGAGTGTGGGGTTTGGATTGCCTAGGCAGGAAGGTGGGTGGAATTAGGAGATAGGCAAAGGAGAGAAGAGGCTTTCTTTGGCAGCAGGTCATATTGGGACTAGGTCGCTAGGTCTCCTTGGATGAAAAGTTTGACTGGACAAGGCATTTATGGATAGATGGAAAAAATTGAATTTTGAAAACTTGTAGAATAAATGATCTTTAAGGCCAGTGAGAGAATGAGCAAGAGTTGTTCGTCTTAATAAGTTCTTTCTATATGACTGTTTTAGGAGTTAGAGTTGAGGTGGGAACCCGTGCAAGTGCCATCTGCTGTGCACAGGAGTGTGAGATGGGGAAACTCCACTGAGACTGTCAATACTGGACAACATCAGCTGGGACTTTACAGTGTTTTAGTGCATTCTTGGCATGAGTGAGGATCAGTGGCAGCAGTTCTATGTGCTGTCAGTCCAAGGAATCTGTTACAGTTCCTCGGCTTGTAGTGGAAGAGGGAGAGACCTGGGCCTAGTTAAGACAAGATTGGAATATTTCAGTAGTGGAAGAATCAGAAAGTTGAGTGGGTGGAACAGATACATCAATACCTATAAATAAAATAGATCTTTATTCAGTGAGTGACATACTGTGCAAAGGACCCATGGGGATAAAATGCCATCCAGGAGATGTTAGGGTAACCTTAATTTGGACTACCTGTTTTTATGTAATGTTTGTAGGTGGGCTCTTGAGTTGCTTTATTTACAGAAAATACTTATATGCAGTGCTTTATTCCCCTTAAATTTCTTTTTAGACACATGAAAGTTTGTTTATTTAAAGTGTGATTTTGGGTTTAAATAGTTAAATATTTTGATAGCTTGAGTATTTCCACTGACATGGGTATTATTTCAGTACCTTTGAAATCACTTATTTGAAATAAAATCCAAGAATTGTTGCTACTTAGCAATATATGAATTAAAAAATACTTCATCCTCAATCTTGAAATGACAGGCTGCTACTGCATATTGAATGTAAATAAGGCTTTTTGTACTTTAGACAGCAATGGTGAAGAGAAAGACCCCATAACAGATTAACTGTATATACAGGAAAATGGTAAAAGTGACAGGGCTTTTGACTGTGCTATGTGTCCCAAGTGAAGCAAAGCATGGAGGTAGACATTTGCCCTTTACTGTTGGTCAGTGAAATTCTGTTGCTGTCAAGTCTGGTTGCAAGACTGTGCAGTGGGAAGCAAACTACGTGACTTGCAGTCAATGTATTTTAACATCATGCAGTTCTGTTCACCTTTTGCTGATGAATAAATGTGTGATACAGGGAGCATAATAAATTGACTAAAAGAATTAATACTCTGTAGGCTGCTGTGATATTGGTGGTTAGCTGAGTTCTAAACACTTACTGTTTAGTACAGTTTAAGATAAGTCTGTTGGATTAAAATTATGAAACTTTCTAAACAAGTTATTCCTATTTAAATACATGCAGATTTTGACTAATACTGCATTTAAAAGAAAGCCTCTGTTATTACTTCCGAAATTTTGACTGGTTTATTTAGTAGTAAGGTTCTAAATATATACAATAGTAAACTTTTGAGTTGTGGTGGTTGCAAGAGAATAAAATACAACCAAAATCTGTTTTAATTGCTGTTACTATTTCTAAGTTACTTTGTTTAAAAAGTCACACTCTTGCATCATAAGTCACTACTTCATTTGCAAAAAAAATCGTTAGAAGTTTGTAAAAACCTTTTTATTTGCTTATAAATATTTTTTGTCAATTTTAGCTGTAATGTTCCTTAATAACTGACTGAACTGAAATGGAAACTAACTCTTTAGCAGATAATTCTTTCCGTATGCTTTTTGTTCCTGCAAAGTAGTGCAGGCAGATAGAAAAGAAAGGGAGCATTCTCATGCTCCAGATATTACTTTGACAACTGTAAACTGAGATGTCAAAAATAATCTGGGGTGCAGAGGGGGATCTGCTTTGGAAGGTTGAGGCACTGGGTGAGCATGCACATGGATAGAGTGCAAGATGTGCAGAACTCATTTTTCATCCTGCCTTTTTCAGATTACAGAGTTGAGAGAAGGCAAGCTACCTTGGTATTATCTTTGAAGTAGCTCTTTTCATTTGCATCTAAGTGACTTTGAAATTTTTATTTTTATTTTATACTGTATAAATAACTCTCCTTTTTTCTTGTTTTATGCAGAATCAGATTCAGTACCTCAAGCAAGTCCAGCAGCCTAGCGTTGCCCAACTGCGATCAACAATGGTGGACCCAGCCATCAACTTGTTTTTCCTAAAAATGAAAGGTGAACTGGAACAGACTAAAGACAAACTGGAACAAGCCCAAAATGAACTGAGTGCCTGGAAATTTACGCCTGATAGGTAAACAAAACAAATACTCCCCAGTCAAGACTTCCCTGACAGTCCCACTACGAGAATGCTATGGTGGGACAGCCAAGTACTCGTTTCCACACCAAGACTCAGACGTTTTGAGGCAAAGGCCACATTCTTATACTGTCCAGCTTGTAATGCTTAATGTAAAACTTACCAGATGAACCTTGTGTTTCAGCTTTTTTTTCTCCCCCTTTGCTTCAGAGGCCTGACAGCGTCGGACTATTCTGAAGAAATGGCCATCTTCGAAAAAAATGTTTTCTAGAACATGTAGACATTTGCAAAATTGTTCTATTTGAAGAAAATAGAGGGAGAAACAGAAGTCTTAAGTCTGTGGCACACTGTGTCTACAGACAGTTTGGAGGAGAGAGAACCTAGAGATCATAAATCACGAATTGAACATGTAAAATTTCCGTAAAATGTAGAAGTGGAATATGCTTCGCTCTTAACCTTGAGCCTAGTGACTTAGAGACACTGTAAGTCAGTTGTACTGATAAGACTGTGGACTTCCTGCTTGTTCACTGAACTGCTGGGTCAAAACTCAATGAGGTGAATTTTGCATTAAAGAGTTTACTTGCTAACCAGTTTTGAATAGCCATGAGAGTGCTATTTGATATCACAACAGTGATATTTGACTGTTCAGCCTTTGGGCTCTCTAGTACTTGATGCAGCTTTAAGTCACTGTTGCTAAATAATGAACTGTTTTCTGGATGGTTGGTAATACTGTGGATGTCTCAAAATCAGGACTGTACAAAAATGTACATTCTATCTAATTGCAGGTTTAAAATTGTTGGAAGCAATATATATTTGGTCACAACTAGCATGTATAAGAAAAACTGGTTGTGATAAGTATTTCACTGCATGTTTTCATGCAGAAATGAGATTTTTCCATCTTCCACACTAAGAACTGATCTGAAATGCTGAATACAGAAGGCACATGATGGCAGCTGTCTTCAGTATTGGTGGGGTGTTTTTATTCTGTTGTACATCTGGGGGCTTTTTTGTATTGCGCTTCTATATAAAATGTGCCTTGAAATAGTTGTAATTTATAGTTCAAGGAACACTACTGGTTATACTGTTGTATGTGAAACTCCTGGGATGAACGAGAAATGAACAGTTGTTATTTCTGCATTGTCTCGTTCTCTGAAAACAAAAGTCAGTATTTTAACAAACCAAAAAACTTAAATGCATGCATTTTCCTTGGTTGAATCAGCAAAGGAGTCTTTGCTACTCTATTGATGCCTCTGTTCTGTTGTCCCAAGTTACTTGTAAGTAGCAGTCTGGGACAGTTAGGAGTGCATGTTTGAGGTGTGTAAAGCAATATGTAGATTTGGTATAGCATTTGTGTGTTTTTTTTCCTTAGAAAATAGAGTTCTGTTAGTAATCTGAGGTTTTGATTTTCTTGAAACAGTTGGGCAATATTTTATTACTCAATCTGGTCCTAGAAAATTCAGTTTTAAAGTAAAAAAAGACATCTAGCAGTCACAGAAGGTGATATGTTCTAACTGTTCTGTTCATTTTTATTAGGATGCCATTACATAATTTTGACTCGGAAGTATCTTTTACTGTTTGTGGTTCATTGATTAATACGGGATTGAAGCGTAGTATACTTATGCCGGTGGTTTTTTTTGTTTTTTTTTTTTTGCATGAGTAATGACTTTAACAGCAAAAGAAAAATTACACAAATTTTATCTTTTTAAAAGTGATACATCTGGAATGATTTTGCTATAGCAGTTACCTAAGATTTAATGATCTAGCATCAAAACAGAGGTAAGACATTAATAAATCGTTGATGTGTTACCAAGCCATTTGTAAAGCTCACTATAATGTGTTGAAAGAGGCATGCCATGCAGATTGCTTGTTTAACTTGGAGTTGAGAAAATTATTTAATACATTTCGATACAGATTGGTTGTTTTCCTAAGTCCTCAGGCTCTAAATGGGTGTTGACAACTGAGGAGAGACAAGTAATTTTTCTCTTCCTTTCAAACCAAAATATCAAAAGAAAATATTATTTATGTAGCTACAACATACCCTAATTTGCATCATATAATTTGAAGTTGGTGTGTGTGTAATTCATACATGCGCTAGATGGAATATAGAAAATTAGAGTTATTTCCTGGTAAATAATTGAGGTTGTCTTCATTTACTGGGTTGAGATTTTACTGGTTTTTATTTCTAGAACAGTAAAAAAAAAAAAGGTGACTCATGTAAAATACTCAGAGGTTTCTTCATTCTCTTTCCATCTTGCCTCCCTCCTTAATTGCTTTAATTGTCCATCTTTAAATACAACTTCACTTAATTCATGGCATCTGACCTAGTTTTTTTAAAGAGGCAAAGGTCCTCTTCAGATGTTGAACTGATGTTCTTGGCATGGGTAACACGTTGTAACTGCAGCCCTAAGTGGCATTAATTCTGGATCTTAACCATAGATAAGTCTGTGCAGCATAATCATTGCTGGTGTCTGGAGGGGAAAAGGGCATGTAATCAAGGGAATGGCTATGCTAAGCCATTTCAACCATCATTAAACGGAGTATACACTTGGAATAAAAATCAGTAGAAACGTTATTTGCAGCAAATCTAGTACAGCAAACTGTAGTCTTCTGAAATTTAACCACTTACATTCTTACAGGTTTTGTTGCATGTATGTTCAAGAGGATTTGTGAAAACAATGCTGAACTTAGTTTTACACCTAATAGAATTTATTTTAATAGTTATTGGATTTTGTGTTCCTGAATATGTTGTCTGTTTTGTAAATTTCAAGGGGAGGTTACTTGGTGCCCTACTAGTTGAGAACATCTGGAAAAATTTTGATGGGGAGAAATAGCATTATAGGTAACTATGCAAATTTCTATACAGGTAATAAATATTTTACATTTTGGCAGGAGTTAATGTGAAGAAGCTATTGGGATTCTAAAATTGTCCCAATTCCAAGGTAACCGGTACTTGCTAATTCTACAGTTGACATTGGTTTGTGAAGAGAAAAGCATTAAATGACTAAAGTGTTGTAAACTTTTTCTACTTCTAGTGATGATGAAAACAGTAACAGGAATTTGCAAATGGCTAAAATTCATGTCTGCCTAATAACTTTTGGGATCTGTCACATTGGTTATCTCCAAAGTGGTCCTGGCTTTACACTGAATGAACATCTCTAAGGAAACTTGCATCTTAAGTGTGCGACTTGGACTGTATTAGTCAGCACAATTTAAACTTCAAGGACCTGGCATTGGACATCACATCAAGAAAGAAAACAGGCTGCTGCCTTTAGCAGAGTTTCAGGCCTCCAGGACTTTACACAGCCAGATTCCTTCTGGAGCAGCCCATCTGAAAGATTTGGGAAAGTCAGTCGGAAAATGTTAAATGGGGCATAGTTGGCAGAGCTTAAAAGTTGTCTAAGGCTTGAATGCTTATAAGGTAGTTTATAAGGAAATTGTTTTAAATTCTTTTGGTTGGATATTTTGGTTGCAGGAGAGAACTGTTGGCTATGATTGTAGCAGAAATTTCCTGTTCTACTTTTTTAGTCCTCAATTTTTTCAATCTTTGTCACTTGTTTAAGAGCAAACAAACAACACATGAAACTACTTTCTTGGTCTTGAAAAGTAATGAGTCTTGCCATTGAATTCACAATAAACCTGTACAAGTTTGTTGGTTTTTTTTTTTTTTTTTTTTGGCAGAGCTTATATTTCTGTAGGAAGAAAGGACAGCTTCATTATGGTGCTGAGCCTGTGAAAAGGAGAACTGTTTAAGGATGTTATCCTGACTTGGCAGACTAAGAGTCCTAAAGGACTTTAATTTTTTTCTTTTATGGAGTCAGTTGTATTGCCTATATATTAATTTGCATACTACTTCCTATAATGCTTTACAATGTCATTTTTATCATGAAGATTAAAGATGTGTAATGTTACCCATTTAGTAAAGAAAATCTTGTCAGTTGAAAATAATTTTTTCTGCCTGTTTCGCATTTCTTTCAGAAACTGAACATCCTAATGATCATTACTTATGATCTGAAATCTGTCATTCACAAGGAAGTGGATAAGTAATATACTCCTTCCTTAATGTCCTGTCAGTGTTTAGCTACTTCTGTTCCTCCTCACCATACAAGATGTACTTAAGAATTGCTTAATATAGAAATCATGAAACAGACTGTGCATGTAACGGGTGAACATATAAGTTCAGTTGAAAAATATCTAATTTTTTTTAAAGGAGTACATGGACAGCATTCAAAAGAATATTTAAACCTCTTAAAAATAGAGGTCACTATGAAAAATTAACATGGGATTTATTTCTCCCAAGCAACTTTCTCTTCTTCACCTAAATTTAATTATTAAACTTTATCAGTACAATAAATGGGGAAGGTTTTTGCTTATGTAGTTCTTATGCAGTATTTGATCTTTTGAATTGCAAAGCACATCTTTAATCAAACATTTAACTGTTGAGAATTAGCACATGCAAGATTGTGCATACTGATAATCCAGATGTTAGTATCAAAGAACAATATGCTTATTCATATTTTCAGTAATAAAACTTGCCTTCCACTTTATGGGACAGCGGCAGAAGATCAACTGGCGTTGGAACAGCATGTGGTAACTATAGGGAGACTTTCTGCTATGACAATTATGTTGAGGCATAATGTTCCTTGAATTGTGACATGCAGAAATTGCATCTCCTTTTTGTCTGTAATTGTGATTGAGGAAGATTACTGAAGGTTTTGTATTCATTTTGTGATAGATGGCTCTTTCCTTTGCAGCCAAACAGGGAAAAAGTTAATGGCGAAGTGTCGAATGCTTATCCAGGAGAATCAAGAGCTTGGAAGGCAGCTGTCCCAAGGACGTATTGCACAGCTTGAGGCAGAGTTGGCTTTACAGAAGAAATATAGTGAGGAACTTAAAAGCAGTCAGGATGGTAAGGGATTTTTTTTCCAAGAAAATGGAAGTTTCCTTGTACTTCTGCTAGTTTAATTTCCTGATGATACACATAATGTAAAAAACATCTTTGCCAGAATGAAAGAGCAATATCAAGTAAGATAGGACAATTGTAAGTCTTCACTGGTAGTCTTAATTAAAACCGTACAAAATCCTTAACTTCGGGGGAACTTAAGGGATTTGTAGTCCAGTAATGTAGCGTTTGAAATTGAGATTTTTTTTTTTTGTGCTGTAGGTCTTGCTATTTAGTACAGAATCTTTAGACTGCATACATCACTGGTGAATTGGCAAGATGAAAACTGTTAAAATTACATGAAGCCTAGGCATGCACTGAGAACATAAAGCTGCTTCTTAACTGATTCATTTCGAACTTACTTAAAAAATGGACTAACATTGTGTAAGAATATGAAAAATACTTTTTCCTTACATAACTTAGATGAATGAAAACTCATCATTGTGTTCATAGTGCAAATTTTACAACACTGTAGACCTAAATTGAAATTATCTATAAATTCTGACCTCTTGCATAAATGAAATGGAGGGGACAGTGCAAGTTTAGAAGTCTTCCATCTGGGTTCTGCATAGTACCAGTGGTTTGTAGTAGAATGTTAGAGTAGGCTATCTGAAGTTTTGGGATACAACCTGTTTAGAGATCACATAAACCTGAGTGTCTTTGTTTCCTTGGTTTACATCTGAAATCTGTAAGATAGCATAGCCTTGGATTTGACAGCACATGTAACTTTGAGATACCCTGTATTTATAAGGATAGGTCTTCCCCTGATCATATTTTCACATTTTTGAGCAATTGGAAGCAAGTGTAGGCATTCTTTAAAGACTTCTGCTCTTGAATGCAGTAATCTCTAGAACTGAGGTGTGTTCTTTAGCCTCTATTGCTTCTTCCCCATGTGAGTCAAGACAAAAATAATCCTGCAAGAACAGTTTTCCTAATGATTGTTTTCCATAGCAGCAAGAAAACACAAACTTTTACTATATTTAACAGTTTACATTCCATTTGTTCTGCCGTGTTGATAGGACAGTTGAAGGGAAGACTAAGGGAGTCAGTGTTTCTTTCACTGTTTTGAAGTCAGATTCATTTTGCTCCAGAATGCAGTCCTAATTGTAAAAACCTTTTTCTGGTGCATAAATACTGAAACACTCAGTGGAATTATTTAACGGCCTTGTTGGTAAGAAAGTCTTTTTATGTGTGTTTTGAAGGATTTAAAGGATTAAACAGACTAAGAGCTGAAACTTCTTGAAATACGATGAAAGCATTCTTGTTACTGAATAGGCTTTTGCAGTTATTTGCAATTATTAAGATCTCATATATGGGTGTGGCTCATCCTTTTTTACTTTTAAAGTGTTTGCTATGGTTTTATACTTGAGTAAAAGTAGATGTACTAGGATCTATTTGCAAAATATTAATTACTGGAATTGAGCTTTTCTATAAATGCCTTTTTGCCCAGAAATTAATTTTTCTCTTATTCTGAATAACAGTATAGAAAATAAGAAGGTAAAACAATTAAGCATGTTCTCCTTCAGAGGCACATGATGGCTGAAAAATATTTGTTGAAAAATGTCAGCATAAAATACTGAGTTTTACAGGATTTTAATTTCTTGTCTGAAATTCAAGCTATATATGGACTATTAAGTATTTGCAACAAATGTGTTTTCTTTACATAGAACTGAATGACTTCATCATCCAGCTTGATGAGGAGGTAGAGGGTATGCAGAGTACCATTCTAGTTCTTCAGCAGCAGTTGAAGGAGACTCGCCAGCAGTTATCACAGTACCAGCAGCAGCAGTCCCAGGTCTCCAACCCAGGTACCAGCAGGACTCCATCTTCTGAGCCCACAGACCAGGGAGAGGCTGTGGGTAAAGATTGCAGCCGCCTGGCAAACGGACCAAGCAATGGTAGCTCCTCCCATCAGCGGACGTCTGGGTCTGGATTTTATAGGGAGGGTAGCGGCACAGAAGATGACTTCCCAGCTTCTCCAGGGAATGGTAATAAGCTGTCCAACCACTCTGAAGATAGAACTGGTAGAGGAAGTGGTAGCTACATAAACCAGCTCAGTACTGGGTATGAAAGTGTAGACTCTCCCACTGGCAGTGAAAACTCTCTCACTCACCACTCAAATGACACAGACTCCAATCATGATCCTCAAGAGGAAAAAACAGTGAGCATGAAAGGTAACAGAACTGTGGGTTCGCGTCATGTCCAGAATGGTTTGGACTCCAGTGTAAATGTGCAGGGTTCAGTTTTGTAACATTTTTCTGCAAAATTTTTATACAGTGTCATTGAAATTGGGAGAGGATACTGTCCAGAAGCCGTTTAAATTAGTGCATACTTGTCACAATTTTGCCTTTTTGTGGGTTTCTTTTTGCTTCAATACCTCTGCCACTTTGGAAATTTTAACAGTTAATTACGTTGAATGTTGCTAAAAGGACGTTTGTGTAGCTCAAGTTATTTTTATATGAGTTAATGTGAAGTTGAAATGGAAATGATTTCCATAAAGTATAACCTAAATGATGTCTGTACAAATCTGTGTATATCTAGAACCTGTGCTGTGTAAGGGCATTCTTACTCACTGTTATACTTGCACCACCTTCAAGATTTGTCATAATAGCTGTGGGTTTATGACTGCCAAGTTTGCCCAGTACAGTAGTTTTATCACTAAAAAAAGATGGACTTACTGAAGAAGTCCTGTAGTAGTTTCAGTGTTAATTACAGTTTTTCCCACCATACATCTGTGCATTTTCTCCTTAGGTGACCGAATGTTTATGAATTGTGTGCATAGTTACTCAGTTTTTAAGAACTGTTGTATCCTGTTGATGCATATTGCTCTGTGACTCCAATATTATCTTACCTGTACTGACCAAACCTAAATAAAAACTTTTAATAATGTAATTTCCTCATTGTTCTGCATTGGTTTTTTTTTTTTTTACGTGTATTTACAGTACTGACTTTCTTATTTGAATTTGTTTCTGTGTCAGTCCTATCTGATACAGTGTATGCCAAATACAAAGTTTCAGATGTACACTAATTTCAGAACAGCCTGATAGTGCTTGTTCTACAGGTTGTGTCCCTGTTGTCAGAAAAAGGCAGTGGGGAAAGGAAACTGTTGATAAAAGTAAACCTTAGACTTGGAACCTGGGATTAATAAGGATTAAAAAAAGCAAACAAACACCACACAACAAAATAAAGGACCTAGTGGGTAAATATACAAATTAAAGTACCAAAACTGTAACATGTTAGTAATTCAGCCTTTTAGATCAGATAACACTTCTGTTGTTTTGAAATGTCTGTCTGAAGAAATTGATTTCTTAACATGTGCAGAGAATGTAAAAATTGCCTTTAAGCTTTATTATTCAGTAGTGATGAGCTATGAATTTGTCAGAACCTGGATTTCTGATGGTGATTTTCTGTCTACTAGTTCAGTGACAGTGGCACATAAGCAAGGAGATGAAAAAGCACTGGCTTTTAAGCACTGCTCAAAGGTAAGACAAAAGTACTTTAGTGGTATATTTTAAGGTAGACTTAAGTCCAGTTTCAACATTTTTTTCTACTTGGGAATCTTGTAATTACCAGATAACTAATAAAATTATTGCATATGTAGCCACTAAAATAACAGGAAATAGCCTGTTGCCTTGCAGTTTGCTGTGGAAGCAGTTAGACTTGGTTGAAAGTATTTCTCGGAAGTTCTGGGGCATATTTGAATTTGTTTAAATTTACAGTGACTTCCTATATTATAGAAGGACTTCTGTGGTAGTGTCTTTAAGTGGCATATGACAGCATCTGCACTAATGCTGTCCGAGACAAATGGATGTAATTAAAATGCTACCAGCTACTGTTATCTGTTAGAGACATGCTAGTCTGTTTACCACTGCTATTTTAATTTTATAGGATTCACATCAATGTTCTAAAACCACATAGGCATTGTCACTGGAAGTGTAAATTCTATTGGTGGTATCTGGTTACTTTTTGAGTCTTACTTCAGCCCTCATTGCCTGAAAAACAGCAGCTAAAACAGTTGAATGCATGAAAGGGGAATGACAAATACCTACACAGAACTGTACCAGCATCTGGCATGCAAAAGAATTTCTAGTTCACAGAAATCTCTAGTGGTGATTTGTATTTGATCTTGGTATTGTATTCCTTGCTTATCCATAGCATGTGTGTATATGTACATCCTGGATCCTGTATATGGTAAATATAATATTTGTAAGAACCTTTAAATGCTTACAGCATATTATAATAATGGCTTTATCTGATCAGATGGATGGTAAATAGCCTTGTGAGGAAATCTGGTCATTAAAAAAATGCATAGCTTTCAGGTGAGGATGATTTTTTACTTAATCAGTTACTATAGGACATTAATGTTTTAAAACCTCATATAAAGATGATTTTAAAGATTATGTGGTACTTAATTACTCAATAGTGTAAAAAAAAAAAAAAATCAGACAAGTTACACCCTTACTCTAGAAGTTAGCTTAACTTGAAGAGAAATAAGGTAGAGCTGTTCCCTTGTTATTCTCTGCTTTGAGGGTATCTTCTAAGTACACAGGATGGGGTGGTTTGGTTGGTTTCCCACCACACCCCACCCCAAATGAAAGCAACAACTGCACCAGATAATAAAATGCATCATATAACTGACTTTTTCATGGAACACTTGCTACAAGCAGCAGTTAACTGCAGTATATGAATATATATGCAAACGCTAAAGCCTGTAATATTAATGTTAGTGCCTAGCTGTCAGTGCCTCTATTGTGGCATTTAATAGTCATGAATGCAGCTGGTTAATTTTAGCAATGACATTTTCTTGATCACCAATAAATTTAAGATATCCCCCTTTAAACCTAGGTAGTGCCTATGTCTAGCTGTACGTATTTTCAGCATTCAGGGTGGATAAAAAAAAACCAACTTGATTTTGGACAATTGACCTTTTAGCTACTGATAAACATGGGTGTTTTTGCTGTTCAGCTTTCTGCAACAGTGTCACTGAGTGATGAAAGAAACTAAATTGATGTGGTTTTCTAGGGTGCCTCAAGAAGTGGGGAGATGGATGCGCTTACTGCACTGCACCTCACAGGGGGCTAAGACACCTGTGGGTCTCCAGGTGCGTTTCCTGGCAATTGGCAAGATGAGGTTATTTATGTTCCAACAATACTGTTCAGGCCTAACCTCCACTGAACTGCTTTAACTTGAGTTTTTAATAGCCTGGTAGACGTGGGTGCTGTAAGATCTTAGAATATACATGTTTATTTAACAAAAAAAAAAGTGAAGATTGATGGTTTTGTGCTAGCAGAGATGACTTCTACACAGTTTAAATTTTACTTAATGCCTGTCTTGTGTGCAGAGTGCCTCCTAACTTGGGGGATGAGCTCTGTGGAGAACCAAAGTGCAATGGGTGTTGAACTCATTTGCATTAACCCGATTATTATTGTAGCTGAGGGGGGCTGAGGTACCTGAGGGAAGGATTTTCGTGAGTGCCGAAAAGCTACCACGAAGGAAGCAAGACGGACACAAAAAGGGGTAGAAGAACAGAAATGAACCAACAAAAGTACGTCCTAGACAAAACAACTGAGAAGGTACTTAGTGTAGCTGCTTCTACCACTAAGCTGCCAGAAACACGCAAGCAGGTTTCCAAATCTTATCGCAGCCACGCCGTGGCTCGCGCCAGCCCTACAGCGGGCACAGGGGCCGGGCGCGCTTCTTCCCGCCCCGCGGGGACTCCGGGGCTGCCGAGGGCGAGGAGTTTCGATGCAGCCCCTCCCGGCGAGGGTTCGGTGCGCGCTCGATACGCGAACAGGCGGTGTTTGCGGGCGGGGAGTGCCCCGCGGCCGGGCGGGCTCAGCCCCTGTGAGGGGCGGCGCCTGCGCAGTGCGCGCCGCGCTGCAGGGCCGCCATGTTGTGCCGCTTGTCCGCCGCGGGCAGGTGAGAGCGGGGCCGGGCCGGGGGGAGCAGCCCCGCCGTGGGGAGCGCCGGCCGCGCCCGCCCCGCAGAGCTCTGCTGGGCGCAGGGGGAAGCGGGGCAGGACGCAGCGGGGAGGGTTGTCGTCTCGCCCCTCGGCGTGTCCCCCTGTCGTTTCGCGCGGAGGGAAGTCGCGCTGCCGTCGCCTGCCCTGCTCGGCCCCGGCGGGGGCTGCTTGGCCCCTCGTGGTCCTGCGGCCTCCCCGGCGCTGCCCGCGGCCCTGGTGGCCCCGCGTGGTGCTGGCACACCCGCTCGTCTGTGCTGTGTGGAGTGTGGCGAGGAGCCCCGCGCGGGCGCGCTTCGGGAACGCGGGGGTTTTGCTCGTGTTGCGTCCCGGAGTTGTGTCAAGGTCACCGGCGACACGGCGAAGGGCCGCAGGGGCAGACCGTGCTGCTGGCCCGGAGAGTCTGCTTTCGTCGTGGCCATTGTCGTGTCGCATGTCAAGTGCGAGGTGTTAAAATAGGGAAGGGTAACACAGCCCCCGTGGTTCTGTGTGCCGGGCATCGCGCCCCGTGTGGTCGCCCGGTGCCCCGGAGGGACAGGGAAGCATGTGTCGGTGTTAATGCTGCGGAGGTTCGGTCATGGAAACCCGGTGACTCTGCGGGATTTTTAGCCTTTTAATTTCCCCTTGCAGGGACCTTGTGGATAGCGAGGGAAGGACACTTCAGCGACATCCTTGCTTCTATTTTTAATCAATACAGATTAGCCGAAGCTTTGAATGTCAGCGTGTCGCTACTGTCTTTCCATTCCTGTGCCTGCTTTTCCCTCGCCTGCATGTGTGGGAGTGTGTGTGACTTTGCAGTGGCCTGGGGTCTTGGCTTCAGAAGCAGCAGCTTTACATTGCGAAGCTCCCTGTCTGTGGCCTTCGTATGAGTTCCTCTTTGCGTCTAAGCTACAGAATATGCTTGCTTTGAGCTCTTGAAAAATGGAAATTTAACTTCTTTACTGAAGATATTACTCCAGTACTTAGAGCAGCTGATCATAACAGTGATGGTTTCAGTCTGTTTCACTGATAAAGCCCAAGTGTTATTGAGACTTTCATTCTGCTATTTTTTCTCTTCTAGAAGCAGTGCTAAGTTGGTAGCACCACTGGGATGCTTGGTTTCTAGGCAGAAGCACACTCTTCCTGACTTACCATATGATTATGCTGCTCTGGAACCTCATATTAACGCAGAGATCATGCAGCTCCACCACAGCAAACATCATGCTGCCTACGTGAACAACCTGAATGTTGCAGAGGAGAAATACAAAGAGGCACTGGCAAAAGGTTTGTATATCCACAGGTAACAGGTGAGAGGGAAGCTTATTGGCATAGATGATACAAGAGAGGAAAGAAAAGAAAAAAAAAAGGGAAATAATTCCTTTAAAAAGTTTTAGATTAATTGCAGTATTGTAAAACCTTTTACTGTAAGCCTTAGTGGTGCTGATATTTGGAAATCAAATATAACTAAAAAGCATGAATTCTCTGTAGTACTGTAAAACGAGAAGATAATGTATTGATTTTTGTGGGTTTAGTCCATATTTACGTCAATAACTTGAACCAAAGAAAGTTTGAGTCAATAGGAAACTAATACAGTTGTTTTACTGAACAAGTACTTGGTAATAAAAGGTTAGTAGCAAAGCTATGTAATGTGAAATTTGTGTGCCTTGATGGTTTTCACATCAGATGCTACACTTAGTCTTGGTAAATAAACTTAGTTGCGTGGAAATGGGAGTCAGATGAATGTGCAGTTAACATATCTAACACATAGTGAAGAGACCTGAATTTGGATATCACTTACATCGCTGGGTCAGATTAAGGAGTTGTCGTGTAGGTTGCAAGTCTGTGTGAGACACTAAAATATACAGCAAGCCATCATGGAATTTTTTTGTTAGGATCTCAAATCTTGAGATATGCTGACTGCTGGGAAGTCTTCTTAGTTGCAGCAGAGTGACACTGAAACATGAGACAGTTTTTTTCCAAAACATTTCAGTTGGAGTGATGAAAACATTTGAAATATGTGTATCTTTTTAGGAAGGGTGAATATTTTCTGGTGTTTGGTTGTTTTTTGTTTGTTTCCTCTCCTATTTTGTTAATCTTGAAGTGATTATTGTATAGGCTCACTTCTTTCTACTTGCCAGGTAGCTTAACAGTGTAATTTAACTGCTGGGTCTCAGGTGAAAGTGAGAGTTACTAATCTCTGTGTAGTTGAATCCTGCATCCCTTGATAATTAATTGCCAATGTGCTTGCATAGAGAATGGAGATTTTCAAGTGCCTAAGTAAGCCTAAAAATAACTTTTGCAGTCTAAATTAATGAACTAACATGATTCAGTTAAGAATCAGGAGATCATGATTGACTGCTATCTTGCCTTGCCATTGGTGATTTCTGGAAAGGTGTATTCCAGGGATTTAATTAGTGCAAACACAACTGGGTAGGGAACCTTGAAGTATAAGAACATAGTGTCTGCTGCTTCTGGTGCTGTTTACTGACCAAGGCTTCAGCCACTGGTGGAGGCAGAATTTCTGGTTATCAGAAACATCTGCAGTGTTGTGGATCCTTTGAGGTATTTCTTAAAAATTCTGGCTTTTGATAAAATCTCAGTGCTTGGTGTTGAAACGTTTTACCTACAGGTAGAGATTCATTTTCCTTATGGATTTTGTGGAGGTCATTTATTGGTGGTAGTCATGCACATCAAAGCAGGCAAATATTTACCTGAGAGTTTGTGATTTGTTTTGCTTTTGGGTTTTTTTCTCCTTTAATTGGTATCCCAGTACACTGTATGTAGTATTTTAACCCTCATTAGAAAAATCTCTAAGACTGGCCTCTAGGGAAGGGCAAAGTCTGAACTGCCACCTCATTCTCTCAAATTGTCGTTCTTTTAAAACTGAGCATGATCAGAAACCTTGCTGTGCTCCATATCTGTGTCAGGTTACATAGCACATCAGATCACCATCTTAATATCTCTTCTAGACAACAGTATCTTGTCAGTGGCTCTTGTTCAGCAACAGAAAGTGAAGTATTCTCTTCAGATTACCTTTAACATGCTCTTCACCTATCTGTATCTTCATAGAAAACTCCAGTAAAAGCTGTGCTGTTGGCTCATCGTTGCAACTTACTTGAAAATGATGTAACTTCTGTGAGAGGATGCAGCACAGGACTTTGTTTCAGCATAAACTGTTTCTGATTACTGGTCCATCAAAATGTGAGATTTCCTAACTGAAGAACATTCACCTGAAATTTAGTGAAAACTTTTGACTACCACAGTTGCCCTGCTCTTCTCTGACCATCAAGTGACCTGTGCTGCACCATTGTAAGGAAACAAATGAAAAAGGGAAACGAAAGGAAAAGCTGAGCTGACTATGCTTCTAAGCAGCTTTAAGCTACCTGTCTTGGTTTACTGAATTTTCCATGGACTCTGTATACCAATAAATTTCAGTACACTTTCACTGAAACTTAAGGGCAAGTTACTTTTTATTTTAATACTGGTTTGTTTTTTTTTTTCCCCCAGTGCCAAGTTCAGCAGCACAAATAGTGTTGTTTTAAGGGCAGTGGTCAGATGCCATCTATGGTTCCAAGTTGTCCTAGGGAGTGAGTTGTTCTAAGGAATGGTGGAATAAAGAGCTAGCACATAAAAGACATTCTAAGTTATTTTTTTATTTCTGGCTTGTGATTTGTTGTATATTCTGAATGAACTTTGAAGTATCATTAAGGCACACAAAATTCAAGGCGAATGTCCCAAAAATGTCGTTTGAGTAGCCACAAGAGATGTCTTATCCTTAACTTGATATCAAAATCAGTGTTCTTACAAACTACATTGGGTGCTTTTTTTCAGTCCTGTACCCATCTGTAGTTAATGAATTAAAACATTAGAACAGCTGTGCTACTGCTTTGAGGCTTGCCTTCTTGTCTATGTTGAGGTCACTCATGTGTTGCTCTAGAAGGATTTCTACCACTCATTGCTGAGAGTGTGTAGAGGAAACAGCTGCCCCCAGTTCCTTGTAAAATAACATTGAAATGGTGGAAAAAGCTTCAAAAACCTTTTAAATGCTACACTGCTTTTAAAAGCAAAAATATTAATCAGAACACTTGTGCTGAAGTGGCACAATATTGTTCAGAGGCACAAGGCGCCAATGAATTCCTTAAGGAATTTACCATTTTGTGAAGGGAGAGGAAGTACAGAGCTGTCTGATGTTGATTTCAGATGCAGGGTTCTGTTGCGTGGAGTAAAATGATCTGGGTCACTCTTCCATAATGTACCTCCCTCGATTGTATGTTACACCTGAGAGGCGGCGGGCGTTGGCCGAGTGGCGTAGGCCCCCGCCTGTGGAGCCGGCTCCTCCTCTGAGGGCACCGGTTCGAATCCTGGAGGAACTCGCTGTCGCCGTCCGAGCGTGCTCGGCCGTGGCAAGATGAACCTCAGGAGTAAAGGGAGTGGGGCCAGGTCTGCGCACCCTGTGCCTCACTTAGAGGATCCATTGCGCAGGCTTATCCCAAGATCTTCGTTCGCGAAGTCCAGCCAACAACAACAACACCTCCCTCGAAAAATAAAAACCCAAAATGAAACAAGAGATAGGAGGGAGAGCACTTTGTGTGTTTTCTCCCTGTACACATCAACTTTGTCTTAGGTGGAAACTGTTTGCCCTGTAAATTGTTTTAAGAAGTTTAAAAATTCTTAGTTGGCAGATCAGTGAGCTGATGGGTGAGTAGTGTTCATGTCTTGTGATACTGAACAATTTACAAGTTCTGTGTCCTCAAAGGATTCTCTGGCTGTACTAGTAGCTTTCATCATGGCTAGACTTCGCGAACGAAGATTTGGGACTAGTAGGTTTATTCTGCTGTCAAATGGCAATAGGTCTTGTGTGTGTAGTGTGGGCTGCCTAATAGTTGCAGGATTGACAGATCACCTGTTACAGCTTAAGAAAAGATCAAAGTTAAATCTTCAGTGTAGTATCTGCCTAAAATAGGGATAACAGTCACAAACTCTGTTTTCCATAGATACGTTATAGGCTAGTGTAAGGATTTTGGAGGTACGTGGAGGCCTTGTAGCAACTTAGTCTTCTGTGGTGGTGATAATAGTTTTATTTATTTATGTATTTTTATGTTCTGTGTCTTAAGGTGATGTTACAACTCAGGTGTCACTTCAGCCTGCACTGAAGTTCAACGGTGGGGGTCATATCAATCACACTATCTTCTGGACAAACCTTTCTCCTAATGGAGGAGGGGAACCTAAAGGTTAGTGCTCGTTACAGTGCTGTATTGCATCAATTTTAATTAGCAAGTAGACTTGATGATCTTTTCTTGCTTTGAAAGAGTTTTTTTAAAGGATTTTTATTTTTCAGAGTTAATTCACCCTCCTGTGTGACAGTTACTCCAATTGTGACGAATTTCAGGGTTTTTTTGGATGAAAGGCAAGAGTATAAACAGCTAGCCCTATGCAACGTATTTTTAATTTCTAAAGCTGATTATGTATGCTCTGCAAAATACTTGGCTGTTGCTACTATATATTGTCCTTTCTGTCTTTATAAGAGAAAATAGTTGTACAAAGCTGTGCTAAATAAATTGCCATAGGTACTTGGTTCACAGAAGGGGAAGAAGTGTGCTGCCGACCCACCCAGCCTAGCGGCTGAAGTTGTGCTCCAGGTTGAATAGGGGTAGGTTAGCAGATAAATCGTAAAGGAAGAAATCCTCCTGGGGAGGACAGAGTGCTGACTACCTACAAGTGACCTGCAATTAAAGGTAAAGGCCTTATAATACAGAACTGAAGAAAGCTGTTACCATAAACTTGAGGGGTTTTGAGTTAGGTTTATGTGCCTCTGATTTTCTGTGCTTTTTTTTAAAGGAGAATTGATGGAAGCCATCAAGCGTGACTTTGGTTCCTTTGCAAACTTCAAGGAGAAGCTGACAGCCCTATCAGTTGGTGTTCAAGGATCAGGATGGGGGTGGCTTGGCTATAACAAAGAGCAGGGGCGCCTACAATTAGCAGCTTGTGCGAATCAAGACCCTTTGCAAGGAACAACAGGTCAGGTTTCTGTCCTTCTCCCCTGATTCTGTCTGTGTAGATTTCAGAGGCACATGTATGAGATCTGCAAGGGGGTTTGTGAACAATGCTGAGAAGAAATTGATGGATAAATAGATCTGGAAAACAAAAGTCTCTACCAGTTGAAGTGAAAACACTTGCGGTTTTTAAAATAGCATTTGTAAAGCAGGACTTAAAAACACTGAAGAGCACAGAGTTAAAAGTTTTTCTAGTCCCAGAGCAAATAGGTGGACTGCATTATGAAAGTGTTTTTTGCTGAGCCAGTAATTTTAATTTAGGCTTCTTTAGATGATTTTTGAGTAACTGGAGTAACTTGCCTGTGTCAAATAAGATTAAGCCTCTTCAGGTTTTTTCTTCCCTCTGGTAGAGGAGCTATTGACAGAAGTGTCAGTGTAGCCAAACAACAAAGGTGAAGCTGTACATAATAACTTGTTAATGCATAGGCTGGGTTCAAAATGGAAGCTTGTAATTTAATTCCTGAATATTGGCAAAGAGTAATGTGTGTCAGATCATCTTAGGATATGGCTAAATGTTACAGCTAGGCAAGCATGTTAGTACTGGCAGTGATCACCTTTGAAGATACTTTACTTGCTTAGAGAGATATGAAAGTGGTAATGGCAGGTCGGCCGGACACGCTTCACCAAAGGAAGAGGTTATGACCAGTGAGAATCCTACCTGCAGTGACTGTCCAAATCCTTTTGCAAATATCTTTATAACATGTTCTGTACAATTCATAGAGAATGGCCAGGAATTTCATTGTCAGCAGTCTGATATTGCCTATCAGTAGGGGTAAAAAAAATGGAAATTTAGTGTAGGGATATAGACCATAATGGGAATAAGTTTCATCATCCCCCCATGAAAGTTTTCTGTTAAAAATTCAGTGAGAAGGATATTTTAGCATAAAAGCAAGAAGGTAATTAGACACTTAAGGAATAACTTAGAATTAAAACATTGGAAGCAAGCTGGCATGGCAAGAGACCATTGTAGTGTAGTTTTTCATGAAAATTCTTGCATAACTGTGCAAAAGATACAAACCTTTCAAAGTAATTTCATCTGTTTTCAGTTACATCTTCAAGACAGTTCTAGAGTATTTATAGATGTGTTTACCTGAATCAGCTCTTTCAGTTTATCCATCTGTGTGTGTGAGCATACAGTTCTGTAAAACGTTGCAATAAACACCCGTGTGCTTCAGAGTTCTTTGTCTTCCTGCAGAGAAAGACTCAGAAATTTGGTACAGCTTGAGAATGCAACATAAAACTTTATATGTAAAGCATGTTTTCATATATACACAAAATTTATTCTCTTTTTTTTCACAGGTCTCATTCCTTTGCTAGGAATTGATGTATGGGAACATGCATATTATCTTCAGTATAAAAATGTTCGACCTGATTATTTGAAGGCCATCTGGAATGTGATCAACTGGGAGAATGTATCTTCAAGATACGCAACTTGCAAAAAGTAGAGTGCAGTTCTTGTGCAGACTGCTAAACTGTCACCACTTCTACTCTGATACCACTCTTGTAGTAGTACCTGTGGCTTACAAATGAATTGCTCTACTGCAGAAAACACTTCACTGATCCAACAAAAGCATTTCATAATCAAGCAAAGTGTTCGCTTGTTTAATTCAGTGCGGTCTTTACCTAGAGTTTTGAAGCTTTAAGCTGTTGTGCACGAAGGGAGACACTGTAATATTTTCGATTGCATATTAAAGCAATAGGTCACTTTGTTGAAGCTTAATGAGGTAATGGATTTCCTTGTTGTACTAAAATACTTAAGTGGAAATATGTGCTGATGTTGCTATAAACAAATAAAACTCAAAAGAAGAATCTTCTATAACTTCTAGAAGAGACTCTTTTTTAGTAATAGCTGGTCTAATTTCTTGATGTAAAAATACTTGGAAGAGGAAAAAACCTTTTTGTACATGGTTGTGTTACAGACTGTGGAGCTTTCTTACAGATTCAAAAGGTAGATGAAAGGGGAAAGGTGTTGCTCTTCGTATTTGTATTGACTGTCTTAAGTCATCCTACCCCTTTCTGCACCTCTCATGTGAGCTCTTTGTGTATCGTGTTGATGCACAATCTTTTGAGGTATTACCATGTGCAGGGGACGACCATAGTACTGTGTCAGGTGAAATTGTTCAAATAGAGCAGAATGACAGCTTGGGATACTCATTTCATACTAACTGCTCAAGTATATTACAGAACATCCTTTAACTAAAGAGCCTAATTACATCCATATATTAGGTTTCAGTTCACTGCACAGCTGTGCTGAAGAAGTAATGAAGTATTCTCTGGTGTTGGAGCATGCCCAAGTGGTCTTGAAAAGTATAAGAAATAGTTGGCACGGTTTGTTTACTGTGGTGTCTGCTTGAAGGTTAAGGAAACAGTGGAGTTTTTTTCTGTTCCTTATTGAAATCTGTATGATGTGGTGAAATCCACATAGCAGCGATTAAAAATCGAACTAGTGGGGTGCTGTTCCTTATGGTGAATGCTGAGGCTTTGTTGTTGAGTGCTATAAAGTATGTGCCAGGCATCTTCTTAGCACTGCATACTCTAAAAGAACAGAGAGGTGAATATGCCTGTAGGCTGGTGCTCTGGAAAAGGGAGAGTTGCAGAATTGCATCCTGACAGTCCCCTGGACTTAGCTTTTGTCAGTCAGTGCTTAGCTGTGTTGCTACTGAAGATGCTGTGTTTGTAGACACAGTTAATTTGTGTGTAGGCCAGAGGATATTAAAATAAGAACTTCGAATAATTTTCAAGAGGGGAATGAAGTGCAGTACCTAACCCAAATCCTAGAAAGTGTTTTTGTGTTACTGGTTGGAAGAACACGATGCATCAGGATGGTCCCATAAGCAATACTCTTGGGTGGCAAAGTTGCTGCTGCACACAGAGACTCGGGCTTGCAGATAACACATTTTGGTGGCTGAAGTTCTTTTCAGAAACATGCAGTCTGGTCTGAAAGGGCAGTACACTGCTGCAATATGCAAGTGCACTTTTGTGCTTTTTTGCCGACCTTCAAAAAGATACTTGATGGCGAGTGTGAATCCCAAAGCATGTGAGTCTCAATCTGCATTAGAACAGATTAATTCAAGGCAATCGAAGCTCTTGCAACCTTTCCACTGCCCTTCAACAGCAGGCTGTGGGGTTGATGCTATGGCCAGCCCCAGCAAGGCTAGAGTTTGGTGCCTTCACCCTGTTGTCATGCGAGAGGCGTGTGGGTGTCTACTGATCATGCAGAAATGGAAATAGATCAAAGTGGCTTTTTCCTTCCATCTTCTACTTATCACTTCACAATTTTTAATTTCACCTTTATCTACATCATGTACTAAAAATCCCTCAAGGTGATAAACCCCTAGACTCTCTCCAGAAAATACTGGCACTGACTCAGCTTGTGAGCTGGTGCAGTCTTCTAGACATTACTGAAGACTTGCTTGTCTTTGATTTGCATTCAGGAATTTAGTTCCTTCTAGTGTGGCAAAATAGGTTTGAAAATCTGCTGTGCTGTTCTTCTAGTATCTTACATGCCTGTTACATTGACCTTGCAGAAGTTAATCATTACACTAGTATAAAGCAAAGCTATTGTGTTTGCAGTCTTGTCTAACACTGAGCAGATAGAATATTGGCAACTTAGTAGGCTTAACCTGCCTTTTCCTTCTGCTTAATGATTAAAAGTAGTGCTCTCAGATTTCATCATAGCTGCTCTTACCCCATTGATTCAAAAAGCAAAGGTGCTCTGGGGGTCTCTGGTAAAGGGCTGTGTGTGTGTTACTGCAGAGCTGAAGCAACTCCTGTCCCCAAGACTCAGAGCTGTGCAGTCCCCACTAGGTGGGAGTGTACGCCTGTCTTACTCAGATGTCTTAGGGCTTCTCAGTTGAATTTCCAAGAGTCAGGTTAGGAGTCCTGACTTGGAGTTCTCACTGCACGGGAGAGAAAATGGGCTTCCATTTTCTAAGTAATCAAGGTGACCCTTGTCAGTAAACAGTATGTGAGGATGAGACAATGCTACTGGGGAGAAGACAGTTTATGGTAATACATACAGTCAAATACAGAATTTATTATAACTAGAGTGAGACAGGCAAAGGCTAGAGAGAGGTACTCCTAATTAAAAAGATGCTTCTAGGGTTCCCATTTCACTGCCTCCGCAGTCTCTTAACTGTGTAGAGACACAGTACATGACATCGTGAACACTCTTTCAATCCAGAGACGACAGATTTAACCGCAGGGAGTGAAGTCTTCTATTGCTGTAATTAAGCCAAGTCTGCAGAGAGCACGGAGGTTTGCAATTATGACTGTGCTGCTTTGTAGGGCTGTTGCTGTACTAGCTTTTCACTGCATCTTCTCACCTAAGGAGATGGACAGACAAATTAGCACAGAGAGAAGTCGGCAAACCTGCTGCCTGGACCTGCAGCTTTAACGTGTATCCCATAGCAAAGTTTTGAAGCATGTCTGGGTTGATGGCAAATCCCTGGAACACTAAGAACTTCCTGCAGTACTGCACTTGGGAAGTCTTGACTTCAGGTTTATATGAAAAGACTGGAAGTCCCCATAGCTGTGGGCTCCTGTTGCACATGAGTTTGCAGAAGAAACAACAGTTTTCTGAAAGTATTAATTTCTGCAGAGCTCTGGGAAAATGTGCAGAGTGCTGGTTACTGCAGTAGGGATTTGCAGACAGGATGGAGGCTTTCAGAATTTGACCTTCTCTGGGAGAGTTTTGTCCCATTAGGGAAGGTAAAAACTTTGGAAAGGCCAGGTCAGTCTACAATTCCTTAGTCCTTTCTTGTATTCACCACCTTATTTCTGAGAAGGAATCAAGTCTGTACTTCCCTGGCTTCCTCTACATCTGCTGAGGCTCCTTATTGAGCTCTACTTTCTTCAGAGTGAGCTCTGCAGTTCTGTTCCTTGCAGCTGTGTTCCTTCTTACCAGCTGCTCCATAGTCCTTTATGCTGCTGACAGTAGAGCTGTAGCTCTAAAAAGTCAGATCTAGAAGCAAGTAGCATGGTAATTCAGCTCTTTTTGTCCATAAGCTTTTAAACACTGACAGCAGCAGAAGATTACTGCACAGGAATTTCACTTTTACCTAGTCTTTATAAAAGAAGGTTTAAAGATTTTACACTGCTACTGTGAAAAGTATCACTGACACATCAGAGGTCTGCAAGCCAGAAGGTAATGAGAAAGAACATCTGTTAAATGTCATAATCTTAAGGTAATCTCACAGTTCTGAAAGGGGCTAATTTGTACTATTTCAATATTTGAACTTGACGGGAAATGGTGATGTTGCAACCCTTGTTATGCCTCCAGAAATTCGGACCTGAGGCAGCTAAAAGCAAGGCCTTCCAGTTTTCAGGAATTTAGAAATTGGCTGTAGTCAAAACTGGACAAAACTGAAAACTTGTCAGTATTTCCAGGAATCCAGAAGCTCCCCAGGCCCTACAGCTGCTGGGGAAGTCTGGTGTTCTTGTCTGTCAGGGCAGCTGTTGCAGGCTTCAAGCTTCAGGCTTCTCCCAGAAGTCCTTCAGAGAGAACTGTTTCAAGCAAAGCACTTAGGGCTAACAAAGGTAGTGTTTAAGAAAGTTTTCTATCTTTCTGTGTATCTATCTTCTGACTAAATACTTCACTGGGTTTTTTTTCAGTCACTCTTATCCCTCTGGCAGAACTGTGTTAAGAGTCTGTAGTGATGAGGTGAAATGCAGGCTTTCAAAGGCTATATCATTCAGCTGCCATTGTTTTCTCCTTCCCTCAAAAGATGCATGAGAACCTGGCCAGCCTGCCAGGAGAAGAGCTTGACTCTTGCATTCTTTGAGTTCAGTTCCCAAGCCACTGAGGGGAACTTGTGTCAGAATGACTTAACCCTTTTCCTCCATCTGGACTCCCCCACCTTTTCTTGGGTTTAACTGCAATAAGCTGTACTGGTATTTACAATGAAGAAATGCTCATGAATTTCTCATTTTTCTGATGAAAGAATAAGGATGACAAAACTAAAACTCTCACCTGGGTTTTTTGGGGATGGAGGGATATTAATACAAGCTCAAGTGTATGGCTTGTTGCTTGTTTGCGTAACTAAATAAAATGGGAACAATCAACTGGAATTAGCCTGCTTGAGGGTCAAAAGCTCCAGTGGGAGTTTTTCATTTGCCTTCATGAGATCCAGGTCAGTCAAAAGTAATTTAGAGCCAAAATTACTGCTTTTCTTTAATATCTAGCTGGGAATTAGAGTTGTTCCTGGATTTTGTTTTATCTAATATGTAAGTAATAGCAGTTAAGTGGTGCTGGTTGTGCATCTGGCTGATCCTCATTGCTGTCCTAAATGCGTTCTCTTCAGCTGGTGTGAGCCTGTGTAACACACAAGGTGTGTGTGAGGGGCAAATGCATACCTTCTATAGGAGAAAGCACAGGATATTAAATGCAACTAAATGTTTTTGTTCCAGATGTGGCTGTCAGAATGGATAGAGGTGTGGACTGGTGATGAAGTTTCACCCTTGAAACTGGTCCTTGAAGGGAGCATCTGCAACTACTGATTCCAATCTGACCTGCTCAGATTTCTCTCCAGCGAGCTGTGATGTCAGCTTCATTAGAAAGTAGCATGTTTCTGTGGCCTCAGAAAAGTACCTAAGCAGCTAACTCATGTTGGGAGCTTTCCTTTGCCTGAGTATTTTGGATCAGCAGCTAGTATGTCACAACAGTGCAATGATCTTTCTGCTTTGTTTTTTGTTCCTAATCACAAAGTTCACTGTAGGGCAGTAAAAAAGAGTAAAGCTGTCCGCTGCCAGCTGAGAAACCGTCTCCATGTACTACACCTGGGAGCGTGCTTTGGGGCTGCTGTAAAAGGATTCTGTGGACTGCACCCTTGAGCTGGTTCTGATGTCAAGGCAGCAATATGGAGAAGTCCTGGTGTGGCTCTTACTCACTTGGAGCTTTTTGCAGAGTCTGAGCTGGAGCTGACATCTGAAAACCCTGGCTATACTGTCCAATTATGGATCCTTAGGGATTATAGTTTTGAAGGGGCTAACGTGTATATGTCTAAATATTCATATATGAACATGACCTTATCTCTCTGTGTGTCATTCTGTTAACCTCTTCTTAGTGTTTGGAATAAAAAACGGCAGGAAAACCATCTGGTTACGCTCACTCTTGCAAACCAACATCTGGCCGCCAGACTCGAGAGTCTGTGTAAGCTCTGCTCATGTGGTTTCCATGCTTTGATTCCCCGCTGTAACCCAGCACTGGAGAGGAACTCGCCCCTGGTGGCGGAGTGTGAGCTGACAACGTGTTGGACGGACAGAAGGTGTCCACCATTAGACCTTGTTTACATGGAAGTGTTGCCAGGTTAATCCAAGTGGCTGTATACGTGTATGGTTCCCATATGGCTTCATCACTAAAGCCTTGGCCTTAAAAAGCTAGTGCTTGGGCTGGAACTGTGCCTGCAGTTACCCAGATGTATTGTGAAGGTGAAATGTCAGTCCTGCACTAGGAATGTCATAAAAAATTGAATGCTTTCAATTAGCCTCTGAACTTAAATTCAGGAAAAATGTTTTGTTTTCCTTACACGCCACACCCCCCAATCCAACCCTGCAAGAAAATGAGACCTTGTGTCTTCCCTCTTTTATTTATTTTTGGATAAATGAAAAAGGGTGGGTTGGCAGCATGAGTCACTTGAAGAGGGAGAACATAGGTTCTCCCACCAGTGTGCCCGGCCTCCCACACCATTTTGAACATTTTGAATTCCTGCAGCCAGAATGACAAGTGCTTGTTAGTTGGCGTAGTCAGGTGGAGGTGACCCCCTCTGCCTCAGTGCCCAAGAGGTTCACCCAATAGGGAGACTCAGGATATTAAAAAAATTACCTTGGGTGGCATCCTGAATGCTCAAGGGGAGCTGTCTGCCCTCAGCATGATCTCATTCCACTAACTGAGCCCCACATCCTCTTTCCAGCTCTAAGCATTTGGTGACTTAGGATGAATTGGCGAGACATTTTGAATCAGTCAACACCCTACATTCAGTAAATAGGCTATTTGCTTCTCAAAGTCTTGCCCAAAGCATTTTTCAGCTCCATGAAGCTATTTTCTATTGGCTTGAAAGGGGAACAGGAATGAAATAAATTTGTTGACTGAGTTAGAGAACATGTAACAGCAGCTAAACAAGCGCTCCGATTTACTGATTTTCATCATGATCAAATTTAGACTCCATCTTCTACAGATATTTAGGCTGTGGAATGTTTTTTTTCCAAAGCAGTTCACAATGAATTTGTTCATTTCAAATCAGAATGATGGTCTTAGTGTCAGTTGGCAGTGACATTTGGGTTATGTTAATGAGGGCAAAATTAAATATAGAGCAAAATTAAATTTAGGACAAAGTAGGAATCAACAACATGAAAAAGAACTACCCATAAGACTGCAGACCAAGAGGAGAGAATTAGTGGAAATTATTGGTGTTTTTTGTAGTTTGGGGTTTTTTTTTCCAAGGAAAAAAAAAAAAAAAAAGACTATAGGCTGAAAATTGGGATAATCACATTTTTTAAAACAACACCCCCTCACTTTCTGTTGGAAAAATGCAGTGGAAGAGATGGAGAGAGGGAGAGTTTCTGGTTTTGTCTTTTGTACTAGTTAGTATGCTATTCGTGGTAACAGTGAGTAATTTGTAACACCTTTTGGAAAAAAAAAAAAAAAAGTAAAAAGCCCAAACCAATCAGGAATCAAGAAAAGGATATAAGTGGAAAACAACAAAACTAAAAAACCCTGTTCTTACAGAAAGCCAGTTATTTGCTTATCTGTTACAGTATATTTTTTGAGAAGATTAAAAGCTGCCCACAGGAGTTAGTAGTATCACCACCATCCACTCAAAACAACTCGTCACCTCCATTGCCATCATCTCTCAAGTTCTCAGTTTGCAGTCAAGGATTATCAAGCACGCTCCAGACTTGTTAACAGTAATCTTTATGAAAAATGTGTCAAATAAAAGACAGGCCTCACCTAGACCAGAAAATACCTTATTGCCACATTAACCTTCGCTCTTAAACTGAACTAACATTAAACTAGGCAGCATTAATATATCTGTGCACCCTTTGCTCTCCTAGAGGTATCTACTCCTTGTCATCAAAGGAAGTGCTCCCCCAGAAGAGCCTGTGGAGGATTCATTGTCTGATGTGCCGACAGTCCGTGTTCCAGCATCCACCTTTCCCGAGTGAGCACATATCATCGTGGCTCTTTTGGAACAGGCAGCTGGATGAATCCATCAGACAGCTGTTTGTTAAGCCACAATCTGCATAGGCAGGGAAGAGCACTTCCAGCAGGGGATTGTATTTTTCCATAGGAACACAATAATCCATTTTATGTAGCTTTTTTTGCCATGGAGCAAAAGAGAGGAGAATAGACAATGGTAACCTGTCTGCTTCTTGTGCTCTCTAAAACTGCAGATGATGTAAATTTAAAAAAAATCAATTTATAAACAAAAAGTGGTTTTTTTTTTTCCTCAAGGAAATGGCTGCTATTATTAATGTTACACTATCAATTCGAATACAAGAAAAACCAAGAACTGTTACACTGAAATGACCTGTTTTCATTTCATCCCTCTGTCTAGCCTTCCATTGCTGTGGTAGGAACTTAGGCAGACTTTACTGCTTTCCTATAGCCTTTTGGTGGACTATTTCCTGCTTTTCATCATATGCCTTTACCTGGGATTGTGCTTTTTAATGAGATCAACTAAAAATAAAATTCAACTTTTTCATTAACCAAAAGTATGCTCTGGCGTATTGGGACATGTAGGCATCTCACAGTACTGTGCCTCATCTATCATTCAAAGTGCCTGAAAATGCAAACAAAATTGACTGTAACAGTTTCTTGTGCCCTTCCTAGTAGGATGAAGTACCTCAACATAATACAGAATGGAAGTGGTTCTTGATACATCTGGCAAACAGCCATGTGGTACTTATGGGAAAATTGCATTATATAGAAAACAATGGGACATTTTCCCTGAAATATATATTCTGCATTTAAAAGGATGGATTTGTATATTATGTTTCCTTTGAAAAATGCCTTTGTTTGCTGAGAGCCGGGTGAATCTTTTTCTTCAGATTTGGCATGTCACCCTTCTTCTCTGAACTTGGTTTTCAGTTTCAAGCTTTGATCCCATTTACAATGAATGATTAATGAACTTGATTTGGATTGGAAGTAAACCAATACAGACATTGTAATTAAAACCTTCAGCTGTTTTTTTCAAGTGAAATTTTCCTGATACTAATGAAACATTTGATAAAAAATGAGTTGAGGAAACAGGTGAATTTGGGGTGTCAGTCTGTAAAGGTCTAAATTCTGAACAAATGCATTTGTCTCTGATTTGTGTTAAATTGTTCACATGTGGTATAAATAGCAAAGAATGTCATGGAGTAAAAAGTCAGAATGGAACCTTCTCCTGTGTTTGATAGCTTTTTAAACTAGGCCTTTTCTTCGTTCTGTTATGGGAGTTGCAGATGCTGCTATTTCAGCCAGTGGCTGGATAGGAGTACATAGCAAGGAAGTGTGCTGGCTGACATGAAAGGTAGGATCCATCCTGAGTGCATCCTTCTGCAGACCTGAGAATTTCATTGCAGCAGATGCCCTCCTGCTTTTGTTCCTGGGATCTAACCATCACACTTAAGTGAGGCCATACAACTTACTTTGCAGCCTTTTGGGCTACTTTCTGCCTGAGTTTCTGCTGTGCTGGTGATCAGCTATTTCCAGTACCATGGCCTGTGTTCAGATCCCTTACAACAGCTGCCTTGCTGGCTGAGAGAGCCATGGCTGTCCCTCTTCACAGACTATGAGAAGGACCAAGGTCTGGCAGAGCAGGACGACTTGTTGCCTTGGTCATGTGTCCTGCCTGGGTGCAGAACAGGCACTGGGGTACCTGTTAGACCCTCCTGAAGTGTCCACTCCTTCATAGCCCTGGTCTGCTAATACTGTTTCAGAGCCTTCATTCTTGCTTCAAGGCAGGGGAGCACAGAGATATCCTTCCCAGAGAGGGGGCAGCAGCCATATTTCAATTCTGTATCCACAGGAACATCTTTTCCAGCACTAGTGATTTTGCTACTGTTATGAGGATCAAATTCCAGCCCTGTGTGTACCTTGGAATGGGGGTCCCTGAATCCAGCAGCACCACGATGTCAACATGGTGCAGGAGAGGAGTGTGCTCAAGGTAAACCATTTATCAAACTGTTTTGTTGTCTCAAAGCCCTAATCCAGCCAAACACTTCTGCAGGTATTTGATTATAAGCAGAGGAACACTCAGAAGCTTAAATGTCAAACAACCACGAATTACCTAGCTGGGCAATGCTATAAAAGAGCAACAGCTGGCCAGCTGTGCCCTTCAAGAACAATACAGGGCTCTTGCTTCAAAATTACCTTTTCGGCCAACATATTGTCATGTATGACACTGCTTCTTTTTGATAGCCAACCTAAAAGAAAAACAGAAAAATCCAAAGAAATGAAATGAGAGGGGAGTCTAACAAATGTAAACCTAAATCTCTAACATTCCTGATCCCACAATGGCATGGCTGTCAGTAATAAACCTTGCATGAAAACTGAAATTTCTTTTTGGATTCATAGAATACTCTTATACTACTGGAAAAGAAAAAAAAAAAAAAAGAAAAAAGAGAGAAAATCACACTCCCTTATGAACTGCCAAGTGATCGCACAATAGCTACATTTATTTTATTAGCCTTCTGACCTTTCCTTTCTCTGGTGAGGTTTCTTTTTCCTATTAGCTCTATTAGAGCGTCTACTGAGATGGCAACAAAACAAACACTGTTATTGTTGGCTAACTTGCTCTTTTAGCAGGGAACAGGGATTCACAAGCCCTAAGCAGACACTTGCCTTGCACTTCCAGCTCATGGCAGGCGTGGGAGCGACACCATGCCTGGACACCAGGTCATGGTAGGAAGCTGTCTCTCACACCACCAGCAGACGCTGCATCCATTTTCATAAAGTGCTCCAAGTCATGCTTGACATGGAACTTGGGAGTGATTTATTATTCCCCAGTGGAGGAGTCCTATTCTGTTTTGCACCATTCATGTATTTTTGTACAGGTATTTGGGGGTTTCCCACGCTCTTATTTATACCTGCCCCACTACACTTCTTTCTCTGGCAGTGATCAATGCTGGACCATGTAGGGATGGCTGGATGCTTCCTGCCCCCATGGTTTCTGAGGCAGGTTGGTTTACTACAAAGCACTGCAGCTGCTGGAGAGACAGGTGTGGTTATTGTGACAGTGCTTGCCCAAAGTCCTGTGAGGATTTTGTGTCCTTAATTTACTGATCAGTCTAATTGGCTGCTCAGCATCAGCAGAACCGAGGGTTTAAAGAATTTAAACTAAGTAGTAAGGGTTGACTGTCATGCTGACATGGAGCAGGATTGTGGAATTTTTTTACTTATATGGAAGTCTGAGAAAACTTCAGAAATAATTCTGGAATATGCCCAGCAGACTGCATGGTAACAGAGGAGCTGGCTGAGGAATTTATAGCTGTGTGCAGAGAATAATCATCTTTTTTTTTTTTTTTTTTTTTTTTTTTTTTTTTTTTTTTTTTAAGAAATTTTTATCCCAAGAGGGGAAAAAACAACTCAAAAGGCTAGTGGAGAATTTGTCTATTATCTTTTCCTTCATGGTTAACTTGTCTGGCATCTCTATACATAAATCATAGTAATAACACAAACACTGCTGAAATTACCAGCAGCATTTAGGAAGGAGAGCTTGGGGATAGGATCTCACCAGCTTTCCAGAATGCCAAGATTGCAGTGCTGTGTTATTCTAATATTAGTCACTTCTAGCAGATAAGATTGCAAATAAACCACAACCCATCTCCAGTTTCAGGAGAGCCAAACCAAGCCAGTTAGGAACAGTTAAATGACTAGTTCTTGAACATAAGTGGCAGGATGATAAATGTGACCAGGTTGCTGTTAACTCCAGGAAAGTGCAGCCAATTTTTCTTTAGCCTTAGGGGGAAAAAAGCATATTAAATCTTTGGTTGTTGGCATTTGGAGTCCTCTCTTTTTAGAACAATGGCATGCCGCTCTAGAATTTAAGGGGGAAGGTTGAATCAATTGCTCTTATGTATTTACTCCATGTAATTACTTTGTTCTCTTAATTAATTTATTTTTATTCTTTTACCACTCAGGAGACTTAGTTACTTGCTCTAATCCATGGTACTAGACACACACCACCCACAAAAAAGCCCCCTTCTTTCTCTCTTTCCACGGATGACAAGGTACTGGGGAAAAGTTTACAGTAGCCATATTTCTTGTTGCACACAAAGCATCTTTGAAGTATTGTGTCAGCCCAGTGAGGATGGAAACATCCCTGATACCCCAGCATGGGCTGTCCTTGTTTTAGAAAGAGATGAAGAAATTGCTGACTCTCCCAGCAGAGTTGTACATCTGAAAGTGAACAAACAATAACTGTGTTCTTAGAGGAGATGTAGTAACATGGAGACACTTCAGACAGTGAGGATTATAGAGAGGAGTAGGGCCAGTGCCCATGCACCTATGGGATAGGCCCTTATGGCATGTTTTTTGATCATGCTCCACCTCAAAGTAAAGTTATGCCAAGCCCTTTGCTGACAGTAATAGCAAGAAGATCTGGTACGCTAGGTTCCCAGTGCAAACAGTCGAGAATTGGGACTGTGGGATTGCAATTAAAATAGTACCAACTGCAGTATTGTAAGGGCTTGCTTGCAGGTTGAGCAGTGATGTTCACTTCTGCAATTTTGCATTGAACCCACCTCAGCTGCCATTTGAACACCTTGTGATTTTCCAGAAGGCTTCTCAAAACAGACAGAACAGCAGAGACTGTGATGTTCTTCTGGGCCTCATGGCACAAGGTGGGTCCAAGCTGGAACTGCAGTGAACACAGGACAAAAATATAGGTATGAACCATAAACTATCTTCTAGCTTAACATCTTACTACTTTTTCACCTCTTTTTGTACACAGATGTTCTTGCAAAATCCCATTTAAAAGACAGGATTAACAATACCTGATTCCAGGGCTTCACTTAGACCCAGGTAGTACTTCTGCTTACCCAGTTTGAGCCACAGAGTATGGCAAGAATGCATGTACCATTATGCACTGGGAAGATGTATGCTCCATAAACTCTGAAGCCTTAATTGACTCATCTAGAAGTATTTCTAAATGAAAGTTTTAAAGCATTGTATGGTTTTAAACTGACACTTAGGATTTTACCTTTTTGTTTGATCAGGAGTAGTCAGGAGAATGATAGAGTCAAAGAAATTCCAACCCAGTGGACTCATGGCGTCGTGTTTAATTGCAGTGAACCGAATAGTGCAAATTACCCCAATGATCACTTTCAATTTAATAGATGGGCTACCTCTGTATTTTTTAAATAACTGACATCGTAAAGTTTTCTACTTCTTAACTAAATTGCTTTTTGGTGTCAGTTAATGTTATGCCTTATTAAGTCAATATGGTGGTTTCCTGCCAGTTTTATTTCATGTTTAACAGACAAGTCATCTCTATAGGGTACTGTTAGAAATTATGTTATAACATTTCATGTCTATTTGCTAACCACAAACAGTCTCTCTGGTAAAGCAATATGCATTCAACTATCTTTATTTTTGCTAATTTCACGTTTCTGTGAAAAGTCCCTTCTGATATGGAGAGCACAGCTGCACAGGACAAAGCCAAGAGGAGCCCAGAGAGAAAACAGGGGTGCTGGCAGAAGCTGCTGGACAGGGACTGTGCTGCTCCTGGAAACCCAGCCTGTGGGAAGGGAGCCCCTAGACTCTGCCTCCATCTCCCTGTGCCTGATGCCGGGATGTGGCTCAGTCTCTGCTGGCTTCTGCCCCTGCTGGTCTAGAGCTGCAGGCCCATGGAGGCCAAGGCAGCCATCCCAACTGCAGGTGACAAGAACAAGGGTGGAACTACATTGCCAGTGGGTACCAACAAAAACCTTGCTGCTGCTCCACGTTTTTTGATGGTGTAGTTTGGCAAAGACCTGCTCTTTCTGATGAGCCCAGGTGACTTTCACTACTTTCTGTTCTTGCACACAAGGGTGGAGTGAATAGATTGACTGGGGAAAGCTGTTTGCCTTGGCCTTGGGGTATACATTGCTTGTAGTGTTAGGAGGCTGGTTAACATCAAACTGGGATTACGAAGGTAGTTGTCTTAAGTTTGGCTCTTTGGGATACAAGTCTTTACCAACTTCTGCACTGTCCTTTAATAGAAGCCAGCTGATTTAAATACTGTCTTTTTGAAGGTTCAAGATTCCCAATATATTTTCCATATGATTATGCTTTAAACAATGACTATGGCCTTATGGTCAGAAGACTATCTCATCTCTGCAAGTATGTGCATGTAAAATAACCCCTGCAAGGTTCAAACTCTGAATGATGTACAAGGTTGAATCATTTTATTGGAAGCAGAGACAGACAAATGGAAAGAACAATTCTGAGCACATTCTGTCACTGCAAGGCGTGAAGTATGTGTTGGGTATAATTCCTATTTATACTTGCATTCTAAAACCGTCCAAAATCCAAGTTAAGTTTGCTCTCCTTAGTGCTGTGGAACAAAGTGCTTATCCCTTATGGGCCCTATATGCCTCAAAGGCACTCTATTACTCCAAGCAACCTTTCCAGGGAAAAGAAGTCTCTCCACCTTCTTGAAGGCTCAAATATGAGATAAAAACCTTGCAGTATTTCGCCTTCCTAGCAACCAGAGAGGGGTTTGCTGGCACTCTGGTGGCATGCAGAATGACATGCTAGACCCTAGCATTGGATCACCTCTATATATTCTCTCAAAAATTTCTGTATACAGCTGCAGCAATTTCATGGTGCTGAACAAAGCATCCCCCAAAAACTGCAAAAAAGGCCTGTTCTTCATGTAAAATATCAGGAATTAATTGACATTTTCTGTTTTAGCTGGTGTGTCTAGATAGGACAGATGTAGGCCATTGGGGATAAAGAGTGGCTTATTCTGATTGTTTCAATATATTGAAAATTTAAAAAAATATGATAAGACAAAATACAGTATTACAGACCATGGTGCCTGTGTACAAGCTCTCATGGACTTGATCAGACTCACTTACTAGCTACTGTACCGGTGTAAACTACTGTGTAGGTAAAGTCTAATATGCCTTTTCACAGAAGGAAGATCTTACAGGAAGTGTGGGAATGATCCACCAATAATTGACCAGACTTGCATAAAGTGCATCTACATGAATGTAAGACCAGGCAAGTTGGTCAGAACAGAGGTTCACCCAGCCCAGAAAGTTGATCCCTGCCACTACTCACACTGAAAACCAGGGAACGCTGTAAGACTGGGGTAAATGTGAAGAGATGCTTCCCCATCCTCCAGCAACTTGTGCCTGAGCTAGAAGGCAGTGCTTTTGTGTGTAATAGCTCTTGATGTATTTCTGGCTCATGAGCCTGTAAAGTTGTCCCTTGAACCCAAGTAGACTTTCAGACCTGCAGTATCCTGTGCCAAGTGTATTTGGGAAGGAAAGATATTGATGGTGGATTCCTCATGACATGAACAGAATTAAAGGTTTTATCTGCCTTTCCACAACTGTCAGCAGTGAGATCCTGGAAGCTGTTCAACCTTCTTTCAAAGATTTTCTGTAACCAGATGTTCCAAGTGATCTGTAATGAAATATTTAGTAATAGTAATAATATATGCCAGGCTTCTGACACAAAGTGTCTGCAGCTATGTCTGCCTTCTGAGGTCCAGGTACACCAAAAAAAGCCATGTTTCCTGTTGCAGTGATTCACTCTGCATTTCTGTGCTGTGATTTTCCCATCTGGCATCCTTTATTCATAGCAGCAGCTCTTCTTCTCTTCCAAGATCCTGTTTGCTTTTCCTTTGTTCTTCTTACTTTGAGGTTTCTCACTGGTTCAGGGAAGGTAAGGTCATACAGAGACCGTGTTGCACAGCGTAAGAGGGAACAAGCATCTTTATAATCAACTTTTCTGATTTCATTGGAGGTTTTGTGCTTTTCCTTAGCTGCCTGCGCACAGCAAACACCCTGACTAACAACAGAGTCTAAGGCTCATCAGCTATATGCAGGTGTCACACCAGTGCTGATGCTGGGCTGTGTAATCTCACTTTTTATTCAGGATGCAAAATTTTCAGGCACTGGAGGGAAAAATCTGTATGTTATTTCCTAAAGAAGCTTTAATGTGCTGCAGCCCCCTGCAGCTCATAAATTTAATTAACAGCAAGTCAAGTCACTGCTTCCTGCTGGCCTGCCTCCTCCCTCCCACTTGGTACAATCAAACTATGAGGAAGTAGCTTCTCTGGCAGAAAAAAAAAGCACCAAACAGCAAAACCCCAAACTCGAACCCCCCAAAAGTGAAAGAAAAAAAAACCAACCCACACTAAGGAAACAAACAGAAACACAGGAACACAAGTCTTGTGACCCATTAGCTCTTTTTGTTTGCAGCATAAATCATTCAGTTATAATCACAAATTTGGGACATAACTGGACTCCATGTCTACATCTATTGCCAGTGATTACAGGCAAAACGCCCTGAGTGGTGAGGCCTGCAGTCCAGCCCTGTGTGGTTTGGGGGGAGGCCTTGGGGAAGGGTGTCTTTGCCATCACCAGAGTATTTTCCATGAGCAATTCTGTAGCTGGAAACAGATGCTCCATGCTGCTGTCCAGCCAGCAAAGTAATGTAAAAAACATTACAAAGATACTCTTCAAAGCATTCTTCACTTTGCTCATTGTCCAGCAATGGCTTGACCTCCTTGCTCCCCTCCATAAGCCCCATGTGAGTATCATAAAGGTCTCTCTGCCCCATTCCTCTGAGAAGGGGAGAATGGCCCCCCCAAATCTGGGGCAGCTCTCTCCTTTGTGGTCAGTGATTGGTAGTGCTGCTGTTTCTTTGACTCAGGTCCTGACTGACTGTAATAACTTCACAAGGGCTTTTGGATCTCCTTGGCATTTTTTTCTCAGCAAATGTGAATGCTGTGACCACAGGAACAAATGGTTAAACTAATTTTCTGCCTGGCCATCCATCTGGGCACCACCCTCTGCTGCCCTGTGGTGTGCTTACCCCACTCTGCTCTCAGCTGCATTCAGTTCATGTAGTTGGCCATGTTGTAAAGAACCCGAGAGTGTAAAAGTCCTGTCATCATTTTGACTCATGACCTTGCTCCACAAGGAGAAGACTGGCCATGTGGGGCAGAATGGGCTAGCACTGTGCCAGCCATTTTTAGTTAAGGTTCAATAGCTGTATGCTGGGAGAAACTTGCTCAGCGGCAGGGTTGTCCTCCGAAAGGAAGATGTCCTACCAAGATCTTGCTACAGCTGGTGCCCTGCATTTACAAACTCTGTTTCAAGTTTGTGAAAAACACACAGATTATTAAGGCTGATTTTTTTCACTGCTGCTTGTTGCTTCTCCCATGTGTGTGTTCCTGCATGTTCTGCCTGTAACTATGTTGAATCCCCAGGGCTACATGTGCTGGACACACATCAGCTTGAAAGCAAACTTAGATGGACGGATTATTTACTGCTGGCTGCAACGCAGGTAAACCTTAATGTAACTTGTAAGCCTGCATGTGTCCTTAGGAGCATGTTTCTTCCTCTGCCCTTTCACAGCCAAAGTAGCCAAGATGATGTAATGTAGCTGTGGAGACACCAAATGAGAGGTAAGACCACACAATGATGGTCTGTGGCTCCACTGGGGTAGGTTTATGTTTGTTTTTTTGTATAAATTTTTAACTTAAAAAAAATTTTTCCTCTTATTCCTAGCCTTGTGTGCTTTCTGCAGCAGTTGGTTAATCGTGCTTCAAGCATTACACCCCAAAACTAGTGCAGCTGATTTTCTAGCCCACAGAAAGGTTAGTTTGTTTTCCGGTTCTGGTGTCATGGATACCAGACCTGCATTGTGATGATGTTTCTCTTGTTCCATATGTTTTCTTTAAATGTAGTATTTTGAGCATCTAGGGTTTTCATCATGTAGAAATCTAATGAGTTTTAAGTATATGGGGATGCATTCCCCATGTGGGGAGGCATTCTCCATGTTGGTAGGCTTTTTAGCTTCAAACTGAATTTACTCTGTTTCCTCCCATGGCATTTCCTGCTATTTCAGTAACATACTTGAGGAATTTCCATGTCTGCTAGAACTTCCATATCTACCTCTTAGGTAGAAAAACATCCTTCTTTTCCAGCTTGTCTTCTTGGTGTTTTTCTTTGTTTATTTGGTTGATTTGGTTTGCTGTTCCTTAAATCTGTCTTAGAAAGTCAGAGTAAGTGCTAGGTTTTCTTAACCATCACTTCTTTCAAAATCAATTCTACTATACCCATGATAAACTACTGTATTTGTCTTTCAAACAGATTTTTATTAAATCTGTGTATCACACAATAATTCTCTTTTACAGAACTCACACTTCCCTTCATTAACCAAATTTGCAGCCATCATTAAACTTCCCACATCTTTAACAAGGCTTTAGGGGCTAGAAAACATTTTGGAGGGGAAGGGCGGGGAGGAGAGAGGAGAGGAGGAGAGAGACTGATTCGTGAAAACAGAAAAGCCACCACCATTTTTTGAAGAGAGCTCTTATACCATTATGACTTATTTCACAGGCACGGTAAAAAAACTGAGACAGAAGTTGAGTATTAAAATCCAAAGGAGAGTATGTACCAGCACAGAGGACCAAATTCTCAAAATACCTCAAAACAGAGATTCTCTTCTGACTCCCAGCAGCACCTTAGTAGTGTCTCAGAAGTCCTCTCTAGGGAGAGCTGGCATAATCACTTATGGGAAATCCACTTCTTTTGGGGTGAGGAAACCATGAAATCTCAGGACCCAAGCAGGAGAAGACTTCTGAATGTCACCTAGTCCAGCCCTTCTCTTTACTGACACCAGACCAGGTTAGTCCTGAGGAAAGTCCCAAAGAGAGGAAGCACTCCCTGTACCTGGGACTTGCTACAGCACTACAGTGCCTTCTGGGGAAAATATTTTTCCTAATCTTAAGTGAGATATCCCAAGTCACAATCCATGGTTGTTGTCCTCTTTTATATTACCTGGCACTCATGGAACTAGTTTGGCTCAGAGCTCTATAGTCTCTATTTTCTTACAACTTTCTGCCAGGGCAACTGATGGTTTTTTTTGGCTCATGTGGCATCCAGCATCATTTGGGTGTTCAGGCCAAGACCACCATTTGAAGAGGGAATGCTGGGGTGCTGTTGGGCCACACAGCCATGTGGATTTGTCTCTTGTTTCCAATGCTGGATTGCATTTGAAATCAAGTTACTGTGGGCTGAATCAAGTTGCTGAGAGGGTCAAAGCAGAATGAATGTAAGCAAAGGGGAGGAGAAACAGCCCTGTTCTTTCCATCTCCTTGAGCTATTATACAGACTCACCTGAGCTGGCAGTGAGTATAAAGGGGCGAGGTAATCTGTGGAGGTACCAACATCTTTTATGGACTGTAAATAGATGACCTGCTTGTATGTGGTGTCCAAGTTAGAGACAGTAAAAGTAGCTGAGATGGTGCCCATGTTTTGCCAAACTTTTTTAACTATGTGGGTTAGAAAGAAAGTGGTTTTATTACAAATGAAAGTTTAGAGTTTCATCTAATCCAGATGCTTTCGGAAGTGGGGACTTCATAAAAAAGTTCAGTATCAGGAACCATGATACGATTGCGAAAGCTGGCAATGCCGAATTTCTGTTTGCCAGTGTTTTTAGAAGCCAAGTTGTGCATTGAACAGTGGCAGGAACTGCAACATTTTCCCATTTAAGAAATGATTGTAACTTTCTGTAACGTCCATTGCAGACATTTGGGAACCTTTTCTGATAGATTATTTTACACAAGCAGTTAATTGCTCTCTCTGGATGAGTTCGGGGTTATTTATGACAAATTCAGAGCAGAAAACAGCTAACAATGCCCACAAAAGAAAAACAAAAGAAGCCAAATTATATGCAATTTACAATAAGATGTAATATTTAGCTCTGTTTAACATATGTTAGTGATGAGGGCAGTGGATGTTAGATTTAATTGGATCCAGAAAAATTATGAGTATTAGTCCCTCTGGAATTATTCCTGGTGAATCTCCAGGAAAATTTACAAGTAATTTAATAAATTAAAAGCAAATGAAGGGAAAAAAGGAAAGAAGAAAGCCCTCAACTAATTTCTTCTTTTCATCTCAAAGAATATAGTTTCAGATCCTCACAGTAACACAGGTAGTGCTCTAGGGTGCTGCACTCAAACAAACAAAAATAATGTCCAGTCAGTAGTAACTTTCTCTGGATCTCTAAGATGCCAAAATTTGTCTCTAGCATATTGCAATGCTTTCCTTAACCAGGGCCAGCTGGATTGCTGGGGTGGGGCTCTCAGGTCCAGAAAGACAACACCTGCCACAAATCAGCCCCGGGCTCTGCTGAGTGATGCCAAAGGGTCTGTGTACTCACAGCTGCCAGAGCAGACCCCAGTCCAAAGCAGCATGATGTTTTCTTTGGTGCTTCTACCATGAGACAAACATTGAGGCTTTTTTGAAATGTTTCCCTGCAGAGTGGGAAACCTGTCTGTGGAGCAGCTGGACCACAACCATGACCTGGATGCCTAGGGAGCAAGCTGAACCACAGAAGAGGGAAAGCTTGTTAGTGGGCTGGAGGCAGGCACAGACCTGGTGGAGATGCTCTGGCATAGCAAGTCCAGCTCTCTGGACTGTGGGCAGTGGGGCATGTAACCCCTTTGGGGGACCAAAGAGGCTCTTCCCTGCATGTGGTTAGCTGCTTGTCCAGCACAGTCTAGGAGTCCTCCCTCATTCTCATGGCACCCCGGTCCAAGCATTTCTTTCAGTTTGTAAGCTAATGGTATTACAGTCCAGTTTGTCACCCTTTGGTGGTGTCAGTGACATCCTTCTCTTTGCACAGTTCCATCTCCCTGCTTTTCACTCAGGATATGTTCTTACAGAACTGTTTATACACTTTCCATGCTTATTTTCTCAAATTAACTAAATCAATCACCTTTAGTATATAAACTTGCTGGAGGAAATCAAAGCCTGTTTTTCTGATCATCCTATATTTGCATGCAAACCAAATCATTTAGCGCTTTTTAAAGTATGTGTTTTGACAGATGCAAGGCAAGGTTTATTCCTTGTTCTGTGCGTCTGGTGGTAGCAAGACAGATTTCCATCTCAAATATTTAGAAATATTTAGAAAAAGAAGTTGTGTTTCTTTATACTGGTAGTCTAGAGCCAGCTGCCCCAGCTTGTGTTGCAGGCATGGCTGCAGTGCCACGTTTGTGTCATTGGGTGGCAGAGAGGACAAGGTGAGTTCTTCCCCTGGTGCTCTGACCCACGTGGGCTCCCAGGATTGCTCAACAACCTGACATTATTGCTTCTCTGTTTGCTGATTTTTTATTTTTGTTTTGTTTTGGTTTGGTTTGGTTTTTTCCCCTTAATGATAATCTGAGATGTTACACTTGAGAGGCGGCGGGCGTTGGCCGAGTGGCGTAGGCCCCCGCCTGTGGAGCCGGCTCCTCCTCTGAGGACGCCGGTTCAAATCCCGAGGAACTCGCTGTCGCCATCCGAGCTGCTCGGCCGTGGCAAGATGAACCTCAGGAGTAAAGGGGGTGGGGCCAGTTCTGCGCACCCTCTGCCTCACCTAAAAAATCCATTGCGCAGGCTTGTCCCAAGATCTTCATTCGCGAAGTCCAGCCAACAACAACAGTCTATAGCCAAAATGCTAGCAGTTTGCCTAGCACTTATGACTGTCCTGGTGGCTTTCTTCGTGAAACATGAAAAAATTCCAACTCAAAGATGAGCTGTGGAGGAGACCTGGGGATAATTTTTTTTTCATCTTAAAGCAGGTATTAACTGCTTTTTTCAAGAACTGACTATAACATATCATTTATATGGGGAACCATGCGCTTTGTGCATGAGGAAACAGCTTGTGGGTTCTCACAATCAACTTTCTTATTTTTTTTCTCTTCACTATAGGGAATTGAAATACCCAGGGTTGTCCAAAGAATCAGTCACTCTGTGATGTCCAAAGGACATGGCACACCATTTGTTTTGACTTTGAGAGAAATGAGACTGAAAAGAGGTAAATGGAGGTAGTATGTGGTGGGCTCTCAGAGGTAGCAGCAAAAGAGTGTGGTGTATACACAGCAGAGGGGAAACAAGGTGACAAAGAGCAAAAGCAATCAGTGAAGATTCCAGAGTGGTTATGTGTGGTGTATGTTGCAGATGGGTTTTGGGACAATAGAATAAATGGTTTATTAGAATACAAGAACCAAAAGACTCTCTGCCTGGAGCTGGGCTGGTTCCAGGAGAGATAGGGTGGAGGCCTGCTTTCTGACACTGAACAAACGCCAAGAAGCAGAGAGCCTCCAAGAATCAAGAGAAGAGGCATTTGCAAAAGCAAAGGTATTTCTCTGCTATACACTGAACAAACCTGTGGATCAAAGCGTGACACAGAGTGTTGCATGATGTGAAGTAAAGAAATGAATGTCCCTGCTCAAGTGCCTTGCTATGAAATGGGAGGTCACTGAGGGGCCAGCCACTTGTGATGGGATCAAGGGAAATATTTTAAGAGCCAGCAGACGGTGACATATTTTAAAGATATCGTAAAAAGGGAATCCTTGGGGCAGATGTTTTCTCAAAGACACAGGAACAAAGCACTGCAATGACAAGAAAATATGCAGAGAATGTGTGGCTGTTAGAGGATGGCAGCAGCCAGATGGTTCAGATTAACTCTGCAATGACTGCAAACACAAAGTGCAGGAGCAGGTGGGTCAGGCCTCAGTGGAGCTGCAGCCATGCAACAAGTTGTGTGTCCTCCATCCTTTTTACAACAGTGGAAATCTCTGACACTGAAACTTCATAGAATTATAGCATGGTTCAGGTTGGAAGGAACCTGAAAGAACACCTAGCTTCAACCACCTGCCATGGGCAGGTATCCCTTCCATTAGTCCAGATTCCTCAAAGCCCCATTCACCCTTGCCTCCCCAAGACTTCAAGGGGTAGGACATCCACTTCTCTGGGCAAGCCATTTCAGTGTCTCACAACCCTCAAAGTAATGAATCTCTTCCCAATATCTAATGTAAACCTGCCCACTTTAATTTAAAGTCATTCCTCCTCGTCCAGTCACTACATGCCCTTGTAAAAATTCCTTCTCCAGCTCTCTTGCAGGCTCTGTTTAGGTACTGGAAGGTGCTCTAAGGTCACCCCAGAGTATCCTCTTCTCCAGACTGAACAATTCTAACTCTCTCAGCGTGTCTTCATAGGATGGATGATCTAGTCCTTTCATCATCTTCATGGCCCTGACCTGGACTCACTCCAACAGATTGATGTCCTTCCTGTGCTGGGGACCCCAGAGCTGGACACAGTAATCCAGGTGGGATCTCATGAGATGTGGTGAATCACCTCCCTGTACCTGCAGGTCATGCTTCTTTTAGTGCAGTCCAGACCTCACACTCTTCACTTGCTGGGTTAAACTCCACAAAAATCTCTGCTTTGAATGCTTAGGATAAACTCAAACCTGGTTCTGAGAGAAATTGGTTCTGGTTGCATGCTAAAGTGGTAAGAAACTTGCAGTTTCAGCTAATTCCTGAAAGTAGATGCACCTTGGCAGGTTTGCACATGCCACCCAGTAGGAAGACATAAAGCTGCCAGAGGCTAGACAAGAAATGCATAATGAAGTTTTTTGGTGGATCATCTAAGAACTGGACAGTGTTTGAGCTGATACAGATAGTGGACAGGATGTCTGTGAAACAAGCAAAGAGGGAAGGTGTAGATTCATTGGAGGAGTAAAGAGGAGGATAAGCTCGAACATATTTTTTTATGTGAAAGGATATGAAGACCTCTAAGGATGATAGGCAAAGGAAGAAATTGTTCAAAGTACATATAAACAAACTGTATGAGCCCGTAGATATATAGAAGTGGTGCTCTACAAGCAAAACTGTGTGATGGGGCCAGCCTCTATTGTCTCATAGAAAAGGTGATGGTGCTGCCTTCCAAGTAAATCTGGAGGAGTGCAGCCTTCTGGAATCACCAGGTTGTCAGTGTAAGCATTCAGAGTTTTGCCAAGCCCACCACCGCCCTGTGGTCTGGGCAACGGGAGCTGAAGCAGAGCAGGTTCCTGAAGAGTGCTAGACATGTTTAGCTTGGCTTGTCTCAGGAAGGTCTGTTTTATAAGTTTTCCTCTTGGTGCAGTACAATTTTACCTTTTGTTTTTACTGTATAGGAAATATCTGCACATTTTGGAGAGAGTGTTTGCCAAAACAGTTATTCCAGTTGCTTCAAAACATGAGAGTCTGGAAAAAGCCTAAGAGGTTTCTTAGCTCTAGAGATGAAAACGTGGCACTTCGGCACAGATGATGTCCTCTCCAGAGACACAGCAGCTCGGGGCCATGAACACTTCAGCAAGCAAATGGACTTCTAGGGCTCTCTCTTTGCAGTATCATGAACAGGACCTGCTTTGCCCGAAACATTCCCTATCAATAGCATACTATTCATCATTAATGACTGGCCAATAACCTTTTTTATTGGGTTGGTTGGAAGTTCAGTCAGGCAATGAACTTACAAATGTGTTTCTAGGAAACTACTTTATTACAGAAGTTTAAAAGTGCTCACACTCTGGTCTCTGTTTGAGGGTAAAAAATGATCTTTAGATGAAATAAAGCATTTGAAGATGAATGCATGTCATTGACACAACAAACTTTTTTGTAACTTGCTGCCAAAATATTGGAACGAGACATATTTTTTACCTTAGAGCATCTGCTGACTGATATTTTACATCTATCTTCAATGGCTGAAACAGGAATTCAGAAACATCAGCATGAATACCAAGAAATCATGATATGAATGCTTAGAAGTCCTATTATTAGCTTGCTACACCTGCCTCCCCTTGTAGACCTTGGGTTGTCTTTTCAACCACTGCCCACTCTGCAATTTGTTTTTCATTAAGATACACCTTTGTTTTATGTGTGCTACACCTGGAGCAACTTATCTACATTCCTGTGCATTTATGCCTCAGGTCTTTTCTGGTAAAATCTCACAGTATGTCCCTGGCTTTCAGAAACTTACTTCAGCTTATTTTTATTCCTTTGATGTTATACTACAGCAATCCCACAGTGTGGGATTTGTGATCATCAGTTTCCCTGATGATGTTTTCTGTGGGGAATTTTGTTCCCACTTCTTTTTAAGAGAGTCACTGTTGAAGATTTGGACTGTGGATGTCAAGCAGGTTAAAAATTTCACTGGCACACTAGGCTGTACCACCTTGAATTACCTGAGGCAAAGTGCAGGTTTGCCATCTTTCATTGCTACCAAAACCAAACTCCTCCCTGATGCATGGAGAAAACGTGAAATGAGATAAATTTTTCTGGTTGACTAGCTGCAGTGCACAGATAATAAGAAATATTGAAGTAATTGCTCTAAAATCAGGGCATTTAGGAGCATGGTTAGAAGCCTCTGCTTATCATTTTAATTCAGAGAACTGGCCATCATCTACCATCCATGTAGCCTGATGGCAGCTTGCAGGAAAAGGCAAAAGCTCTGTTGGTGTGACCCCAAGGAATGGGGGGCCATGGGGAAGGGAAAGGCATCAACTCCCAGGGTAGTTCTCAATTTTTACCTTTGTTGGGTTTGTGCTCGCTGAAAGTAAACTGAACAGTTGGAAGGTTTTAGCTCAGTCCATGCTCTTGGCCACTGCAGAGGGACCTTTGCTTTGGTCAGTGAGCTCTTTTGGATGTGTCCTAGTCCTGTTCTTGCTGGGAGGACGCAGAGGCACAACACTTCTTACAGATACTTCTGTTTATCCCATTAGGGAAAAATTCACCCCTGGACAAATGTGTTTTCATGGTGTTGCTGTGGTAGTGATTAAGGAAGTTAGTGGAATCGGCATACTTATACTTCACGTGGGACCTCTGAATATTTCACTATTCTTCCACTGAAGAGGAAAACCCAGCTTGTCACTTCAGCCTACAGGCTGGAAAAATAATGTTCAACTTCTTCACAGATAATGTGATCTGAGCACGCTCATCCTTAAACAGTAGAACTGCTCACTGATGGGTTTACCATGTATAGACAACTTTTCTATATACATGTATATATAGTTATGCACATGTATTTGTATACATGTATATCTCTACATACATAAATGATTTCTGTATAATCAAGTGTATCTGCCCATACTTTTACCTCTATACCTGACTAGTAAGTCCTAAAAATAACTCATGCCATCCTGTTCACTGTCATTTCCTACCCTAAAAGCAGGTCATGGTAAGGAGTAGAACAAGGTGGAGAGCCATGAACAAGACCTTTGGCTTCATGTCTAGCTCTGTTGTCTGAACCTGTCACTTGCCTCTGCAGCTGTGGGACAAATGTCTCCTTTCTCATCTGCACTTTCCCCAAATGCTGCCTTGCTGTGGGACCAGGGGAAGAGACATTTGGCTAAATTTGGAATTGATATTTGGATAAATCAGAGTGGCTTTGCAAAGAGCGCTGAGGTACCACAAACCAAGCAATGTTGACCCGTGTGGGCAACGACAGCAGAGTGCTGGGGTGATTACTATTGGAATGCCCAGATAATGCTCTGTAATGATGTGGCCATGGTTTCTGGTGTAAGACAAAGGTTTCAAGTGGCTTGTGTCCAGGGAGATCTAGAGTTTGTGATGTTCTTCTTGAGGGCTGGAGTTCACCACTGGTCATTTGCTGTGCTTTCCTGCTAACCACCAGATCACAAGCTGGAGGCTGGGAGTAGGTGCATCTCTGTCAGGACATCCCCTGAACAACACTGTGCTCATAGCAAGGGATGGCAGGGGAAATTCTTTACTGACCTCTTTGGGAAACCAGCTCTTCTTCTGGTCTCCTGGGACAGTATTAACCTCCTAATTACAGAGAGCCCTATAATCAGTGGGAATTGCCTCAGCCAAACCATTTGTCCCTCTAGCCACAAGCATTCAGTTCACTGACTGTTGCTCTTTGGTATCTATTACACATTCTCTACCAAACCCTCCAGCACTCAGACCCTGAGTCAAGCTTTTTGGGTAGACTTCCTCTAGAGAGAGAAGACTGGTTTCTGCCATGGAAATTGCCTCTGCTCTTTATGAACTGCCTGCACTTAAACATGAGCTACAGGGCTGTGTTGCTCCTGAGCAGCCTGGAGGAGATTGTACTGTTGGCTGAGGTGGTTGTATTGGTGCTTCCAGATCTGCAGCACAAGAGAGAGAGCAGCTGTTTTACCCTTGGGGAGAAATTACACTCCTTTCTTCCCACGCCGAGGCACCTGTGCCAGGGCAGAGTCAATCGCACAGAATGGGAACACAGAACAGAGTTGCCAGGTGGGTACTGTCAGTGTGGTTTCTCCTGCTCATGGTAGTGGAGGCTATTCTGCTTGCAGACTGGAGTGACTGGGCAGACCATGAACAGGCCCTGCATCTTGTCTGCTCTACTCAAGAGATGAAAATTAAGGAAGGAAAACGAAAGCTGGATCTTCACAGAGAAAATATTTTAGGACGTTATCAGGAGGTGTTACAGCTAAAGATGTGCCTACTGCTGCAGGTGAAACTAATCAGTCTGTTCAGACATAATCCAAAGAAATTGAGAAGTGATGCTTATAGAAGCCCTGTGACACAGTGTGCTCAGTAATCTTAAGGCATCACTAGGAGGATGGAGGGATGCTGAGCATCAGAAATGCTTCTTCCAGATAAAGCAGTCTGGAACAAGCCAAGAAGCAAGAAATGAGTGTGTATTCTGAACTGGTCATAACCCACTAGGACCAGCCCCTTTTCCAAATGCTTGTAAGAAGAGACAGGATTTTCCTGTGTCTGGAGACCCACAAACCAAAAGTGGAAAACTCTCAGTAGTTCTGGTAATTGCAAAGATGGCACAGTTGCCCAGGGAGTCTTTGTAGCAACCTTAGTGTGATCTAAACCAATGCTCTGAACTCTGAATCTTCCAGCCAGCCAGGCCAGGCCAGCAGGACAGGATGCCCTTGGGAGTCCTCACACACTTATTCTGCACTACTCTTATGAGCACTGGTTTTTTTTGTCCAGAGGCTCAACAGTGTTTTGGGGAGCCTATGAAGGCCAGTAGCTGGAACATGCCAGCCTCACAACAGTCCTTGAAGTACTGTAGACAGGTCATTCATCTTGGCACCCCTGAACCTCCCAGTGCAATAACCTGTGGCTTAGCCAACTGAAAAATACTTCTACCTAAACCAGATTTGTTTGGAAAGAGTCCAGAAAAAGTAATGGGATTTCCAGTTTCAGTGTCTTGGCCTGTCTTTAATTTTGATTTCCTTTGGGTGCTACACTAGTGACTACAGTCCAACTTGCAGTGTCCAGGGCTTTGTCTTAGTGGGTTTGTTTTTTTCTTTTTTTTTTTTTTTTTTTTTTTTTTTTGTTTTTGTTTTTGTTTTTGTTTTTGTTTTGTTTTGTTTTTTTCTTTTGGTGTGGTTTGTTTGTTTGTTTGTTTTTGTTGTTTTGTTTTGTTTTGTTTTTTTTTTGTACAACTTGTTCAATTAGCTTCTTTAATGAAAACTTGTCCTAGGCAGAAAGGCATGGGAATTCATGAGGGAACTGGGACACATATGCCTGCTGAGCGGGTAGCAATGGTGCCAAGTATTTGTGTAAGCTGTATCTCCCCCACTGCTACACCAGGCAAGCATCCTTTTAATTTGAAATTGATGTCTTTCACCTGTAAGGAAGAAGCAACTCGATGGGGTTAAATGCCAAGGTACAGAAATGATGGAGGTCAACTACTGAGATGGAAGCAACTCTATAACTACTACCAAGATCCTCTTTGTTTTAGTCAGTAGGCTACTTTTGTTTTGGTCTCTGGCACATCTGAAAAGAGGCAGTCTTGCAAGACGCTGTCTCATCCCAGGTGTCCATGAAGTAGCAAACACCACACAAAGGTTCATCATTGAATTAAGGATGAGAAACCCATCTTGAATGAGGCAAGCAGTATTTGGAACAGCTCTTGCCATAGATTTGGGGACCAAGACAGACTTCATCCACTCGTCATCTCTGCAAAGACAGAAAAAGTCAAGAGGGTTGTGCTCATCTCCTGACTCCTCCTGCACTTGAGCCATCCATTGCGTGGGGAATGTCTGTGTTTTTTTGTTCTTCATGAGGCTATGTCAAGACTTTTAAACAGCCAGATGAAGGGAAAAAAATTTTTACTTTGGGCTGGAGTGATGTAAAAAAGGAAGTTTGGTTTCTCACCCAGTGAAGCAGAATCAAACTAAGTCTACATAGTTTGGCAGGAAATATTCTTTCTGACTCCAGATTAAATGTATTATTTCAAGAAAAGACAGGAAGTGAACAGTTGCAAACAAAACGCCTGAGAGGAAGGCAATGGACCCCTTCTTTTTAACCAACTATCAGGAGGTGAGAGCACCATTTTCACAAGCATCTCCATCCCTGGAGCCACCTATCTGCAACTGCTGAGGGAACGACCAGGTGATAGACATTTTGCACTTGGGAAGTGCTGTTACACTCACTTCCAACACCACTCATTTTGTATAAATGTCTTTATTCAATCCCATCAACCTCAGTCTCACTGCAAAATATCACAGGAAGAAGCATTTGGCCTCAGATGTCTCAGACTGATGATCTTACAGTATGTTTAAGTATTACTCATAGTTGTAGGTGAGTGGAAAGAGTTTTCAAATAAATCATTACTTTGAATATCAGATTTTCCTGGTATTCAAGAGAAGGGAACAATATCATCATTTTGAAGAAGCTCTATTAAATTTTGAAACCCATTGGGAGTGGAGCAATAGTAATGGAAAACTAAGAATAGAAGTTGGATTCTTCTTTGACAGAGTAGTTGATGTGTACACATAGGCAAAAATGCACACCTGCATCTCTTTTTCATGAGTATCTTTATGGAAGTGAAGCAGTGTTACAGGAATTGCATTTCCTCTACTGCATTTAAATTCTCTGATTAATGTGAATTAGTTAAAAGATGGATGCAAGATGCTTCACTGAGCAAAACTTGTCCAGGAAGGAAGGAAGGAAAGAAGAAAAAAAGGCAAGCTGTTTTTTTGCAGAGCAGCTATGTAAATTAGTAACAGCACTGTGCTCCTATGAAAGTCTTGTATGCCACCATTGCCTGACTGTGATGTGCAGATTATATAAAATGCACTGGTCAAACTCTGACTTTCTTGCAGTCACTCAGGTCAGGGGCAATTCCCAAGTGGCAGAGGTGGGAGTTGTCTGTGGGTCTGAGCTACCTCTGGGATTGATGTCTAAGTCACAGTGCACTTTTTCTGACTATGGAGTACTAGCGAAAAAAGATGGATGGGAACTTGCAGTAACTCTCACGTAAACAGCCATTACCACAGAGAAATCCAGAAAAGGCATCATCCCTGGACCTGGAAAAGCAAAGAGATCATGCATAATGGTGAGGAGGGAACTAAGGAGGAGCTCAGCACCCTGTTCTGACCCAGTACAACCATTCTTATATTTAATTCTGATGTTTCATTCAAAATTTCATTCACAGTCTTTAATCAATCAAACTCAGCAACTCAGTTTGTCATACATAGATGCAGTTTCCTTATGCTCCGTATGTGCCTGTTCTTTTTTTCTCTTTTGCTTTGATTTTGGAGTGGACTTCAAGTGGGGTAAAGAATCACTTGTTATGTTTGAATAATACCGTACCAAGCTGAGCATTGACCCATGCCTAAAATTTCTAGGAACTTCCTTGATATAAGTACAAATAGTCTATACTTCTGAAAAAGGCCACAAGTCAGTAAGTTTGATGTTCCTGTAAACATTCTAAGTAAGAAACAAAAGAGCTCCAGTCTCACAGGCTTTGAAATTCATCCAGATACATTGTTTGAGAAATATCATCACTAACAACCTAAATAGTTACAGATTCTGTGATGCAGATTTTCAGTACCATATGCTTACTAGGAACACGGCTTTGGATAGCCACTAACATTAGATTAGATAAGGGGTGAGGTATAGGGGAAGAGGGTGCTTTAACAAAACTCAGTTAAAGTTCAGAGCAGTGTCAGCACCTGCCACTGCCCTGACTCACCAAACATAGACACCTGCATCCAACACATTCTCATGTGCATCTTTTACACCAGTGTTGCTTTTTAATCCAACATAACCTGGTAGTGCCTGCATGACACAAAGACAGGCATCTCCTACTCCATATCCACACAAGACAGCACCTTTTTACAGTGGTCCCTGTGCTCTGAACAGGTTAATTATGAGTCCATGGTGGCACAGTGTTGTAGCTTTTCCTCCACAAAACAGTCTTCTTTAAAATCACTTTGCTGGTAAGGACTCTGTGCCGGCAGAATACATCGGGCATGGGGATGCTGATTGATTACAGGATGGCTGCATTTGGTCTTAGGTGTTTTTCCTGTAGCAAGCAGATGGAGTTTTCCTTGTCATGCATCACAAGTATCTCCCTTTCCATACTTGCTACAGGGAAAGAATCACCTCACTCAGTTGAAGATTGAGTTGTCTGTGTTTTGGTACTTTTCAAAGAGAAGCCTGATATTAATGTACAGAACTCTAGGCTCAAAGGCAAGAGTGCTTGTGTATATGAGTCCTGCTCAGGATGGATGTGATTAACCCAACAAGAGCCAAACAACACACCTTTTCTTTCCAATGTTTGTCTCATCCATGCTCGTGTCACTCTGCCAATTTTGCAGGATGGAAAGCTGGTTATGCACTGTGCCTGGCAACAGTGACAGGCAAGGATGAAGCTACCCAATGAGTCAGAAAACACTTACAGGAGTTAGTTCTGGCAGCCAGTCCTGCCTCAAAGTCACATTTCTTTTATGCAACTGCCATTTATGCTGTTGGTAACTGTGCAAACTGTAATTTTGACAGCCTCTTAAGAGTAATAGTTCTGTAAGTATGGGCAGTTCTTCAATGATTTCTTAAGTGCACCTTGAGGCTCAGGTACTTTATATGGCACCTTTGTGACTGAGTTCACATATATAGTGAATGAGGGCAATAAGCCTAAATTTTTTCTTTAGTTGGACAGTGCAGATGTGGATGTGGTGGAGAGAGCTCAGTTCCACAGGACCAACAGCAGGGATCAGGCTTCAGTCTGGAAATGGCAATAGGGCACTTGTTCCTCCTGCCCCACAGCTGACAAACAGCCTCGCATCAGTCCCATGGCTACAACTGCTCGATATCTTTTAGCAAAGTCTTAGTAAATGTGCAAAAGTCACAAATACAAGGCACCACAGGAATGGGGGCGGGATTGGGGCACTAACATTCCACAGTGTTTTTTTATACAAAGTTATTTAGGGATTACTGGAGACTGTAAGTCCAGGCTCTGCTTCAGATAAATGTCTACCCCTCCCTGGGATTGTGCCTTTAGTGGGGTGGATGCCTTACGCTGGGACTGCTGTCAAGGGTTGTCTCAGCTCACAAACAGTTTTGCATTCACATTACAAGCTATATGTTTCTTTTAATTTGCCAATCCAACTGAGGTAATATATTGTAACTGAGGTAATATATTGAAACATGTTCTTGAGTGTTCTTTTTTAATGTAGCAGTCAACTGCTCTTTGATCTTGGCTAGTCATGGATTTTTGCTGTGTCCTATGAGGTTTAAATACTTAGATAAAAAGATACTTACTTGTGGACCTGTCTTATTGTTGTCCTTCTACATAGCTCCTGAATGATTTTGTTTCAGTCTGCTCTATGGTGAAGCATTTACATGAAACCAGCCCTGAAATTCAAGGTGACAAGCACCCCTGTGATGCTTATTGGATACAATGGACGCTTGCTTGTCTGATAGCTTAAGCAGAGCTAAAGGGTCAAATCTTTAGTGATCATATTTGTATGAAGGAAAGGAGATGTTCCAAGGCACTGGCTTCTTGAAACTTTCAAGTGCTGTCCCTTCAGGGCAAAGTTATTTCTCTTACAGCATATGTAATGGAGTTGCACTGAAAGTACATCCTAATCCCCATGTTAAATCTCACAGGATGTATAGATGTGGATAAACAATGTTTGATATCCCTTGTGGCAGATCCATGGGCTATTTCATAAGAAATAACAAGTAGGCTCCTATTCCTTCTCTAGCAAACTTTGATCCACCATGTCATAGTGTTGACTAGGAGTATGAAAAGCAGATTTATGGAGGATAAAAAGGATGACATCATGTGCTGCTCTCCATGTCACTGCTGCCTGTAAAGAAGTGTGCTTTAGGCAGAACTTCTCATCTGCCCATTTCAGAGCTCTTGCCTACATACAGGGAGGTGACAGAGCATGACCAAATCCAAGCCCTGGGCCACCTTATTCTCCCTTTACACAGCTATTCCCTCCATGATGGCAGGGTCAGACACAGGACAGCCTGGGATGACCACTCCTCCAGCTATAAGAGGACAGTTTTGGAATGGGATCTCATTTTAGGTGTTTGCAGAGATAGATGTCATGTAGGATTTTGTGTTTGCCTTTGGCCACCTGAGGGTCGCAAGGTAACCAAAGTGGAGGAGTAGGGAGGAGAAAAGCTCTTCTGCTGCTCTTGGACCTCACAGAAATGCTCCCATAAAGCTTTGTACGCAGAATTGCCACAGCACAGCGCCCTTCCCAAAGGGTGGCATCAGCTTGGTGGCACACATTGCACGGGAAATGCAACACTGTCTTGTAGTGTCATTGTGCATTGAGCAGTTTCTTGCTGCCAGATCTCACCAACACTTGCAGTAACCACTGATAGGTGGATAGTAGGCTTTTACAAGCAACCACAGAGATTGAGGGGCACAAGTCAAACAATCCACTGCAGAACTCCACTGCCCAGCCTCAACACTACTCATATGTGGGAGAGGGGGCTCAAGATCCAGTATCAATCTAAATACTCTGCCAGGCTTATGGCATGGGGCATTTGCTGTTTGTACTCACATGAAACTCCTCCTGGAACTGTTGGTATTGTAGGAAAACGCCTAAATTGTCAGAATGGTCAGAAACTCCATGTCCACTCTCCTGATACAGACAGTGTTTCTGGTGTAAGGAGGAGTGTTACACCTTGGGAAGCCTTGAAACTGGGGGTGACTGGTGTTCACTAGGGGTTGGGATTTCCATATTCCAGCAAAAGAAAATTGGCATTTAGCTACCATGAACCCCCCTTTTTAAATTAATTGCTAGTTTGTGTAGACTTCTCTGAGTATATTGGCCTTTGGGAAATTAGGATACCATTACCTCACCCTTCTATCATCTATTCTAACACTTCTCCCTCTTCCAGTATTTTTCCTAACATGATGCCTGCTTTAAAGTATTTGTGGTAGCAAAAACCCATAAATTGCTCATGGGGAACACATTTAGAGTCTTGAACGTCACATATATCAAACTCAGGCAGTGAAACCCATGGAATGCAGGGTTCTCCAGGAGAAAAATGTGACCTGACCTATGGAAAATGAGTTTTCTTCCAGCTCTCGTAAGTTCTCCAGCAACTTCTGGAAATTTGCAGACTGCTCAGTGGATGACCAACTATCTGCAGAAAGTCCCAAGAAGGCTTGTAGTAGAAATTCCAGGCATTTCTGAAAGAATTGAATGAAAAGTATCTGTTTAAACTAGTACTTTATCTCTTTTGATCTGAGTTCAGATATGAAGTTTTACAGTGGTTCATGTCATTCAGGGTATGAAACTATCATAAAACATGTCAGTAGACAGTATTAAATTTATTACTTCAAAGTAATAAATATAATATAATGACTTAACTCCATGGGACTGCATCAAGAGCTGTCCAAGTATTTTTAGCACTTATTAAGGAAAGAGATCTCAGTGTGGTTCCCTTCTTTGCTGTGAATTTAGATCTACTTTTATACTTTTGAGACAAAAGTGATGAACTTTGTCCTCTTGCAGAACATTTATAATGTCAATAGGACTAGATGAGATACATCCAGTCATATATCATTGTATCAGTGCAAAATATCAAAAATATCAACACCACTCTGGAAAAGGACATACAGGCATTGCCTATCAGTGTTTTTGATCACTCTGAATTTAAGGTGCTTCAGAGACAAAAGAAAAGTGCCAGCCTTTCAGCAGGTGTAAGTCATCTTTTCTCTATCAGCATCACAGTCACTGGTATCATAATGGAGGGATGTCAGGTGGTGAACTGTACCGTGTCTCTAATAGCACCTGGTCAAATGTTTCTTCTAGAGATGTTTCATATTATGGAAATGACTTGATGAACCTCAATCTTAGTAAATGTATCCTCTCTTGGTCCCCCTCTCTGTACCTGTGATCCTACCTGCACTACCTGTACAGAGCTCTGCAGGAATGGCCTTGATCCTTTTCCCACATCCATGTCTGGAACCACTTCTTCTTCCCATGCCTGAGCATATCAGAGTTGAAGCTGGTGTGAGACAGGAAGATCAGGATGCAACACCTTCCCACCCTACCTATGTTGCGGCCACCTCTGTAGGGGAAGGTTTGACCAGGCTGGTTCCAAGCCTCATATTCCCTGAGAAATGGGGCTTAATGAGTGGAGAATCACCAGGTCCAAATAGTATCACCTACCATGATGTGGATTCTTGGTTGTAGTTTAAGTGTGAAAGAAAATATCAACTAATGGCTGTCTAAAGGGCCTAGTGGTTTCATCCCACTTAAAAAAAAATTCACAGAACAGAAGCTGCTGTGTATCTGCTACCCTCCCACAGACAGACACAGAGCAGAACCAGCAGAGATGTTCACTGCCTGACTTTGTGTTCATCGGTAGGGTGGGTTACACTTCTGCATATTGCATAAGTGTCTTGAAATAGTTTCCACAAATGCAACTTTTTCCATACTGTTAACCTAGTGAAACTCTTAAAGAGTCAGTGCTATCAATTGTTTTCTGAATAAACAATTTATAACATTTCCTACAGGAAGTACAAATTTTCTTTTTATTTAGCTTTATTTATCTGGTTCTTGTAAAGATTTCATTTTTCTGTTATTGATAAGATTTCTTGTTAAGAAGGAAGAGGTTGCTATACACACATTTGCTTATTTGACTGAATGCCAAGGGAAGGCACAAGGAATTTACAAACAACTAAGCAGCAGTATAATTTCAACAAGCTGTGAGCTGGTCTTTCTAACAATAAAGATCTTTTAGGAGGCCAGTAAATGAAGCAGATACAAAGCTTCATGGTTCAGGAGTTTAAGAAAAGAAGCAACTTGCATTATAGAAAGTTAACTTTTTGCTTGGCCCTGAAGTAACTTACCATTTAGGAAAGGGAATGCTTTTATCCATTTCTGAAAGTTTTCAAATAATGCAACGTGTGGGCTAAGAAATACTCCTTCTGGGAAAATTTCTTTGGGTATGACTCCAGCAGCAGCTGAATTCCTTCCTTTCACCTGCAGGAGCCTCCTTTCCTGTTAGCAGCAGTGCTTTCTGACAGAAAGTGTGTGATAAAAAGTCATACTTGGCCACATGTGATAGAAGCATAATAATGGTGGTAGATCCAGAGGTGTGAGTCTGAAGTGGACTTGCAGTAGAGACTACCCTTTATTGACCTGACTGCAGATGAATATTTGATCATTTGAGCAGACGATAAAGGATGGGGGATACCAATTGAGATAGATAGGCACACTGATTGACTTCTCTCTATACACAACATGTTTTTTGCAGGCAGGATCTGTAGATATATTTTGAAAGAGATGCCCCAGGGTATTGAACCTATTCCCACTGCATAAAATCCTGTTCTGATTGGTGTAGGGAATGTGACAGGATGGGATGTTAAGCTTGGGCTTCTGCACAGGGGAGCTCTGCCAGCACAGCCAGATTTGGGGATTTTGAGGAAGGTGTTCACCATGTATCAATAGTTTTAGGTAGGCAGTGCTGACCATGCCAGCAGAGTGCCTGTCTGCCAGCACAGTGCTCCATCAGAAGAGCAGGGTCAAGCTGTCCCAGCAACACAGATCTTTTACTGTGCTTCTCCAGAGCGACCTGTCAGGACCACTCACGCCCCATGGCAAAGTCTTTGAGGGCAAGAATTGGATCCATCACCTCTTTCCTGTCTTTACAGGCCAAGGTCTGATGTAGTGCGCATGGATGGGATTCTCCTCTATGTAGTGTTGGCCTTTTAAAAAGTATATATTTCACATAGTGATTTTTTTTATCCTCTCTAGTTTTTTCTGTCCTTCAGGCTTTCTGATCCCCTCTAAGGAAGCTCCAGCTACCTGAGCAGAGAAGGTGGTTTCCATACAGTCACTTGTTCATCCCCATTCAACTGACACAGGCTATCCCCCGCTGTCACACTACGATGCCCAATAGCTACAAGCGCAGTGATGGTGTGACATGGAGCTGATGGTGAGGTAGCTGGTGAAGCAGTGTCCTTACAGGGGGTCACCCCCTTCCCTGTGCCCCTGAGTGGTCCTGGGGCAGCCCCAATCCACAGTGCTTTTGGAAGACCCCTGAGGAGGTGTTAAGCCCAGCAAGGGTTCTCCAAAGGCTCCCCCAGAGGATGCGTTGTGGTCCCTGTGAGCGACAGCTGGTCTCCTTGATTACTTGCAGGGAGGATGCTACTTTAGGCAGACAATTGCCAGGTCTGCGTTTAACCTGTTAGATGGAAAAATCCAAAATGGTACCAAGGCTGCTTCATTGGTGTGGCAGCTTTGGGTGCCTTTGGAGCATCAGTAGAGGGTGAAGTGTGTTTTCTGTGTTATTCATGTATACTAGTTTTATGGGTAGTGCTGCATTTGCATTAGCAGCACCTGACATTCTTACAGTGGCATGTGTTCCCAGGGTGTTATAGGTTCAGGTTCTAAAGGAATTTTTCTTTCCCCACCCTCACAATGAGGAGTGAATTGTCCCAGCCCGGGCCATTTGTCTCTAACAAAGGAACCAAGAGTACGGTGATTAAGAGAGGGGGAGAGTGGCTCACGGTTTTGGAGAGTGGGCAGGAGGAGTCTGCAGGGAGAGACGGCGGAGGGAGAAACCCCGGAGTCTTGGGTTTCTTTCTTGCTTTTTCCTGCTGTTTCCCTTTCCCATACCCGGATTACAAAGCTTTGATTTTTTGGGACTGTTTGTTGACTTTCGCCCGAGAGAGAGAGAGAGAGAGAGACAGAGACGACATCGCTAGCCGGGGGGGGCCCCTTTTCACCGGGCCTTCTGTGAGGGAGCCAGCGGCGCGCATNTTTATGGGTAGTGCTGCATTTGCATTAGCAGCACCTGACATTCTTACAAGTGGCATGTGTTCCCAGGGGAGGCCTGTTTGGAAAGGGCATTTCTTTATGCTTCTGAAATAATCTGGGACTCTATGACTAAGTGAATCTGCTGAGGAGAACTACAGAGTAAAGGATACAAGTAATGACGGACACACTGTGATTAGAAGATGTGCCACAAGAGGCAGTTACTTCTTGTTAGGTGGTGAGGCTTCATTGCCTTTGCCTCTGTGGGGTCTCCCATTTCCACTTCTTGTGTTTTCCATCATCCTCACCATTACTGAGTGAGAAGATCTGGGCGAGCTACAAAAACCATATAACTGAAATGAAGGAACCTAACAAATTGGAAGGGGAGTTCAAACAGGATTGCTGATAACAGCATTCAGGGCAAGTCCACTCTGCTGGACACTTACCAGCAGATCACTGCTGGATGTTGAAAAGCTCTGGAAGGCTGCCAGATGAGCCATGGCTAGTGTATGTGGAGACCCACTTGGAGATTAACCATATCCAGAGTTGTTTCTGTTATCCATGTGTACAATTCCCACTACCATTGCCGGTGCTATAGAAACTTCAGAACTTTTCCTATGTGTGGTGTTCCTTCTATGTTTTAGTTCCTCCGCAACACTGTGGGGAATAGGTTATTCCTATTTTGATTCTGGCTTTTTCTGAACAGATAGATTGTTTTTGCTTTGGAAAGAATACTGTATCTTCTGTTTTCTTTAATTGGTAACATTAGAATTAAGTCTTCAAGCAGTCTGGTTTTCATTAACCCCAAGCACTTACTTCCTTGTCTTTTATGTCTGCTGGTGACTCACTCGGAGCAGAGGCATGATGAAGGTGAGTTGCAGGGTTGTTTGTACAACATGTATTGGGGATTCTTAAACACATCCAACCTTTTCCATCTATTTGCAAACGATTAGACGAAATTTAGAGCACTTCCTTACAAAATAAAATAAAAATAAATCCCAGATGAATTGTAAATTTAATTTCTCTCTAAAAAAAAGACCTTCAAAGAGGAATATTCAGGGCTACCTCTGCTATTAGTGTCAAGCATGCTTAGAGCTTTTACTGTATGTTGGCTGCCTTACTTTTTTTCCTGTTGGTTTTCAGGTACTTTCAACCATTTCTTGATCTTCATTATACTGCTTCTGCGATGCCCCTTTGCATCCTCCCTGACCAGTACATCATGTGCAACTTTCTTCCCCCACCCTCCCCGTTCTTGCCAAACATTCCTTTCAAGCAGTCTTCTGTTCTCTCCTTCAGCCAAAAACAAAGTCACAAGTTTTGGGCTTGGTTTGGAAAACTCAAGAACAGCTGCCTTGGGTGTGGTTGGAAGCCAATGACCTTTACAGTGAAGTAAGAGCTGCAGTTCGGATGTATCTTTTTTCTACTGCATCTTCATTGTTCAACTCAGGCAGATCTGCATTAGAGTTCAAACAGTGTGGAATCTCCTCTCCTCTCTTCATCTCCTCTCCTCTCAAGTTTATCTATGACTACTGAAAGCAGCAAGTATGATAAGTGGATCAGGCTCTATTTTAAGCTTAAATACCTGTCCCAAACTTTGTTTCAAAGATGGCTGCAGGACTTCTGTCACTTAAGGACTGTTTCTACTGACTTGGGCTTTGGTGCTGACATTACCCTTTCATTTAGAAAAGATATTTTCCATCCCTAATGTGTTCCAACTGATATAGTTTTAGAAAGCAACTGCACACATTCCACAGTAGTTTTATGTTCTTCTTATGTAGAATATTTTCTCTGGTCACTTGTATCCCCCAGTACCCTTACATTTACTCTTCTCATAATAGGGATGACCAAAATTGTGCACAGCAGAACAAATTAGGTGTCACAAGAATTTTGAGTAATTTCATTGATTACATTATTGTATTTGAAATATCTGTTTCATTTTGTGTTCTCGTGGATGCACCATATTCTTGGCTTGATATCACCCTAAATAATACATTTCAGTATTTTTTCTCTATCATCCTACACAAACTTCTGGGCTATAGCAGAGATCTTTCTTATTAGGCATTAAGTATATGACTTTGTACTTTTAATTTAATTTCTACTGTTCAGACTTCAAGGTCATACAGTTTTTATCCCAAATGACATTGCAGTCCTTCTCTCTTAGCAATTCCTTTCTACCTTTTATTAGCAGCAAGTTCATTAACATATGGCAAACTGCAGCAAGTCATTCAGGGAATTTCTGAAAGTGTTGCCATGAGAGCCAATGCTTTCCACTGAATGAACTCCATTAATCCCTTCAACACAACCTGTCGCTTGCATCTATCCCCACAAGATTTGAAGTAGGAAATGTTCTACCCAAAGCCAAAATGAATAGGTCTTTTGAATTTTCTTCTTACAGAAATCAGTTGTCCTGTACCCCAAAAGTCATGTTAATCCTACTAAATGTAGTTTAGGTTTTATTGCCTTTTCTACTTGTTGCAGTGCCTTTAGTTACTTTGGCTTCACCATTTTCCAGTTCCAGGTGCTAGCTTCTTCAGGCTTATGGGGGGAGGAATGTATGTGTAATGTTCATGCCTTATCTTATTTCAAATTTACTAATACCCTGTTTTGGGGCAAATACTATTTCCAAACAGCGTTAGCCGTTGCAACTTCACAGCAGTTTTGGCTGGTTTCTTAGAGTAACATTAACATACAAATGCAATAAACATTAGCTGAGTGCAGTTTAATTGAATTGACCAACTGACCCCTTATAAATAATGTAAGGAGATAAGTCTGATTTTGTAGAAGGTAATTAGGGTTGCCATACAGCACACAGGCTTCAGCACTCAGTCCTTTGCTAGAGAGAGATTAACAGGGCAAACACTACTATTTTTGCTTATTGAAATGATCCAATCCTAAAGTCCAACCTTCTTTGCAAAGCATTGTGTGTGTCTGTTTAATTTTCACACATCTTCTCCCTTAGTGTGATATTTTTTTCTCCTCCTAGGGAAAGCATATTAAAAAGAACACTCATTCTGGACTTCATGGCCTCACCAGATCCAGTGAGCACCTTCAGTGTCCACTGTGAGTGAAGGCAGAGCCCTCTTTGGCACATCTCTGAGATGCTGGCAGCCTTGGCATCCCAAGGAGGTTGGCCCATAGCCAGGTGGGCATGTGAGGACCAAGGAGGTTCAGAGCAAGGGTGCAAGGTGGTGGTGGTGGTTACAGCAGGCAGAGGGATTAAGGGGGTCCGTCAGGAACATGGTCTTCAGTAGCTGTGGGGGACACCTGGATCAGAGCTCCATCAGCAAATAACTTTGTTGGTCTCAGCACTTTGAAGGGGCTGGGTGCCTCAGTGAGTAGATGGGACACTTTGGGATGGAGAGGGCACTCCACATCCTCTCTGGGATGCTGCAGCAACTTTACTGGTGGTTTTCCCTGTTACCTGACCCTAGCAGCCCTCAGGTCTGTACTTAAGGGGACAGGGCACTGCTTCCTAACACCCCAAAGGTGGAATGAGATGCAGCATCCCCATGGGCTTCCCCACTGTAATTTTTGCATCCAGCAGGGCTCTGCTCTTGTTTATTCAGCTCCCTGTACCTGGCAGGAGAGGAGGGATGTGGCATCACAGGGCTTCCACTGACCATCCCTCATATGGTGATCAGTGGAGACATGTAAGCTTTTGGCTACTGCAGCTTGAGCTAAAACTTTTATCCTTATCTCATGTCACTGTGGTTAAGCCCCTGATTTTTTCTGTGAATGATGAGGAGGAGGAAGAGGCAATGTCTGGCTGGCAACCTTGTTATCTATCACACCTCAAGGATGGGATTTCTGTGAGGCAAGAATCCCAAAATGGACTTGATTTCTGCATAATTGTTTAGATAATGCATGCATTTTTTCATTTATAAGTCTTGTAGCTTGTGGTACCTTTCCATTTACTTCAAGTCACACAGGGTACAATGTACTTTGAAATGCTTGAAATACAAAATTTAAGTGACTGACTCTGAATAATGAAACTGCAAAATCTGAAGGCCACAGAAGAATTTTTATTGAAAGCAGTTGGATGTGTCTTCAGCTCCTGCTGCTGTGGTTTGTAAGGGCACAAAGGCGCAGAGCTGCACCTGAAGGATGGTGCAGATCCAAGCTGTGGCTTGATGTAACTGAGTGTATAGAGAAACCAGCTTGTGACATAAAACATGAGCACAAACTTTCCACCTCTAGACAGAAAAAACCATAGAATGAATGAGAGACTGGGTGAAACTCCACCCCTGATGAAGTGCATAGGAATCTTGTCTCTGATCATGCACTAGAGGAGTCTCCCCTACAGACTCGCAAGAAATTTTGCAACTGTATTGCAGTGTGTGCCAGGGAAAATTCAGTGCTTGGCTAAATAAGTGTTTGATATTAGATTTCTCTGCATGTTTTCCACCAAAGCTATACCAGGTAATTTCTCCTTCAAGGACAGAGAAGCTTGAAAAAGCCTCTCTGATGGGAAGGAAAAGAAAAAGCCCTTTTTCTCCCTGTTTTTCTGTGTCACATGCCAAAAAGTTCATAACACCGCATGACCGTTTGTGGGTTTTCTTCAAAGGCTCTGTGTTGGTACCGACAATCAGCTGATGAGCACTGCCCCCAGTGTGCACTTTTGTTTTCTAACATAACGTCCTAGGAAAATATGATGTTATAGTATTGGCAAGTCTAGTCAGTCAGTCACTCTTGGTTGGCCTCTCCTGCTGTAACATGATGAACAGGTTTGTTTTTTCTTTGCTAGTTTTCCATCGGCTCTCAGAGAGATCTGTCTATGAAATGTTGACTTTCTCCTGAACCTTTCTATCCCACCGGTATGTCCTCTCTGCTGGGCCGATTCATCCCACTTCCCAGGCAGTTCCTGGCATCCTCTGCAGAGCTGCATGCCTGGTTCATTGACATGCTTTTCTCCTCTAGACTGCACTGAGTAGCTGACTTTCTTACAAATATAGAGTAATTTCATAATAATCCTGTCAGATAAGAAAGATTTATCTCCTGTACTTACTCCAGAAACATGGGAGGTTTTCTAGTGCCCACAAACATGCAGTTGCCAAAGACTCACTGCTTTTCCTGGCATACATCGTGTTTTTGTCTGAAGGAGAAGAATCTTTTCTGTGTGGGGTGGAGATGTCTCCACAGACACAGGGTGTGGCAAAAGGGTGATGAGCAGAAGTGCAGTCACCAATTTTGGTGATTGACTGAAAGGGACATTCCCTCTCCAACCTTTGGCAAGCAAGCACAGGGTTAGTTTAATAAATTACAAGGATTTTTTTGTTGTTGTCTTTTTTCAATTAAAAGAAGGGTTGTGTTCGTTTTGTAAACACAAATGCAAACACATTTGGTAACTAAGCAGTTTGGCCAATGTTCTGCTTGTAAAAGCTGAAGTTTGCTGTTAGACTTTGAAATAATAGCATATAGCAGTACACTGAGTATTTGTCATGAGGTGATTTCATCTTCTACATTAATGCAGTCTACCAGTGCTGAGACTGATGCTTTTAAAATTCAGATGTGAGAAAGTAAAAAGTTAATCCTTTGGAGAAAGAATAACATGCTGATTAGCTTCATTATTTAGAGTTATATGAATATGCATTTAGATCATATTGGATTGAATATCTCAAGACTTGAGTGCAGCTTTTCCCAAAAATTAGCTGAGAATGTAAAAATTGCTTTTGTTCTTTTAAAAAATAAACATTTCTGTGATTTTATGACCACCAGCTTTTAATATTAAAATTTAAAAATAAAAATCTCTTCGAAATGGCTTATGGTAGTTGATACTGTATGTTTATATATGACATTCTTCTTCAGCTTAGACACTGAAAATGGATGAGGTGGTTACCGAGTTTGTTTCTAGAAAATGTCAGCTTCACATTCCCATTAGCACATTCCTAAAGCTTTGGCCAACTCTTTCTAAAACAAACCTGTTACCATGAGATGAAAAACTGAGCGGACACCACCACAGTCTGAGGCATGCAATTGCTTCACAAACAGAGTGAGATCTGAAGAAGACATCCTGGAAGGTACAATCAGAGGAAGAAATCCAGAAATGAGAGATCAGTCTCCCTCCTCCCAGAGACTACTCTCCTTCTCAAACAGATGGACTTCAAATGAGCCCAAGAGGACAACTACAATCAATTAACCAAGGCACAGTGTGGGTCTGATAATGGCATGTGTAAGTGGGTCTTTGTGGTTGCAGAGTCAGCCCCTTACTTGTTACTGAGGGCACATATGGTAGGAGTGTCTGCAAAGCTGAAAACCCAGTGCCCGCTACCTCAGAATGGGATACTGGTTTCCTTTATGATGTGTGGTGTGGGAAGGGGCAAGTCTGCACTAGAGAAGAGCTGAGATGTTAAACTGTCGCAGATACATACCCAGATTAAAAACAACATCACATGCACTATGGATTTGAACAAGAAGTGGTATGCTGGAGTGTCATGTTGAAGAAAGGCTTCTTCATTGCTCATACCCTTTTGTTACCTAATGTGGCCTTGCAGTCTTCATCATAGGAAACTGCAGAAATGAGAAACACTCTGCTTCCAGAGTCAGGAGGGCAGTGACACTTCTTTTCCCAATGCCAGTGAAGAAATATTGGGAGGTCTGGGGAAACCTTGAGAAGTACCACTGACAACATCACCCCTCTGCATCTTCATCCATCGACTGCAGTGCAACAAACTGCACTTTAATACAACAGAAGTGACTTCCCTCAGTGCAAGGTGATTAAAAGACTGCAATATACAGGATTTAAGACTTGCTAATCTAAGAAATAGACACAATAAAACAACAATATAATTGTATGTGCTGGTTTTTCTTGACACAATACTTTTACATTGACACGGTTGTTTGGGGTTTTTTTAGCTGCATGTGTGTGGGGCCAGAAGGATGTTTTTGCATCTGATGAAATTAAAAGATTTTTCCCTTCTCCATTTTATGCCTCTAAATGCCTTCATGCCATCACTGCTCTAAAACAAAATGAGTGTCAATCCTTGTTAAGGTAAAAATATTGAACAAGTTACTGTACTTACTAAAAGCCTTTATTTAATCAAGTCTAATTTGAACATTATTGTCACTTCCCTATTGTTTTGTTTTTGGGAAAGATTCAAGTGGTGCTTTAAATCAAGACTTCCAAAATGCCTTAATGGATCAGACATAGTGTTTCTATTGCAAGTGTCCTAATCCCTTGATAATGTGTCTTTTCATTAATGAAGACTCTGTTGTTCCAGCTCAGCCTTTAACACTAAAGAAATTTTTGTGGCTTGACATGAAAAGAGTGGGCACCCAGGGGCAGAAATTCATGCAGTGCAAATTTCCATTGCTTTCTGAAAGCCATTTCCGAGGAAGGCAACTCTGATTCCTGCATAAGGATATCAGTCCACAGCAGCTTTGAACTTTTCCTATCTACTGTAATTTGAGGCTGGGTACTATTAGTGAGTATCATAGAATCACAGAATCATTAAGGTTGGAAAATACTTCTAAGGTTATCAAGTCCAACCATTAATCTGGCACTGCCAGTTCCACCACTAAACCATGTTCCTAAGTACCACATCTATATGTGTTTTGAACACTGTCAGGGATGGTGAATCCACCACCTCCCTGGGCAGCCTATTCCAATGCCTGACCACCATTCCAGTGAGGAAAATTTTTCCTATGAGTGAAGAAGTTTTTCAGTGAAGAAATATTTCATGGCTACAAAATCTGCAACAAGAGTGTTTCCAGTGCTCATGTCAGGCCAAAACATAAATCATGTTTTAAAAATTTGAGTTTATTTTTCCTGAATGTAGAAACTGGATGCTTGGCACTAGCTGGAGGCAGTGAGTAGTTGGTTTCTGTTGCCTGTTTTGCTCCTGCATTGCTACACCAGTGACATGGAGGCCAGGGTCCCACACTGTGTCTCCTCTCTCGGCTCTTTGCTGGTTGTTTAGCAAGTATATATGAGCATAATTTGGTGAGCATTTTCTGATTTGTGGTGGTACTTCAGAGCATGTCCAGGTAGTAAAGGAATCTTTCTGCTACAAAGAAAGGAGTGCTTCTAAATCCCTTGGAAATGTTTGGAAAAACTTACCCTAGGTCCTGCATATTAGTAAAATCTCCTTCTAAAACCCAGTGTAATTTGTTACTCTGAACACAGAGGACTGAGATTCAAAAGAAAAGAGTCCATGGAAAGGATCCAGCTTCTTCTGATCTAGCAAGCCTGCTGTGTGCCAGCAACCATGTGCTTCGGCAGGCTAATTGTCCTCACAGAGATTAAAGCATCAGTGCTGTGAACTCCCTCAACTTCATTCTACAACTTCTGCCCCCCATATTCATGCCTGCAACCTCCTTCCATGTGTAGAATTGCATAGAGGTAATGCAGTATGATTTTGGTTGGTAGATTGTGTATCCACAGAAGAGAAAAAAAAGTGGGTTTTACTCATCTCCTCTGATTTGAAATTTAATGTATCAGTATTTCTTCCATTTAATATTCCTTAAATTGGTAAAATGTGGGCTTTCATCATAAGGTTTTCATCTTAGCAATGGAAAAAAAATTATTAAGCAGAGTTCAAATAGTCTTTTATTTTGTGAGTGACCAACTTTATAACTAGTTGGATAACTACACTGGAAGAGAGCACAGATCTCTGCATGCAGCATAGAGTTGGCCCCATTCTCACAGGGAACATGGAGACAGAAAGGTCTCTTGCTGTGTATTGTGAACTCCCTTGTGCTCCCCAGTCAAGTGCAGTGAGGAGGATGTGAGCATTGTTAATACCAAACAAACTGAGCATGAGCTTGCAACAGATCACCTTTTTGACAACTGATTTAATCACACTTTCCAGCTTGTAGGAGAGATTTTGCCTCTGATCCTATTGAGGTAACTCCCTCAGAAGGCTCTTTGGTGCCTTTGGTCCTTCCTGTGACAAATGACTGCCCCAATCCCACAGAAAGGACACCATCTACTACCTCATGACTTAGCTATTTACCATGTACTAGTCAAAAGGCTCTCTCTCATAAGGTTTATCTTCAAGATGGGGACTGCTTTCCTATGACTCCCATGTTTTACTTTCTCCGTTTTCTGTTGCTTTACTCTTTATCCTCTCTACTTTTCCTTTCCTTCCTCTATTTGGTCATCATTGCCTGTCTTTTCTTTCTTCTTTTTAATTTTCTGCCTGTTTTCCACTGTTATAAGGGGTTTTCTCCACCCTTCCCCTCCACTGCCTTTCCACTACCTATTCTCTTCCTTCTGTCTGGCTCTTTCTGCTCATCAATCACATTACAACAGCAGGGAGCAGCTCACAGCAAAAAAGCCAGCTAGGCTACGTCCTGGTAAGAGCACATACTGCTGGTGACAGGACCCAGATCATGGAGCAGAGAAGCCTTGAGACTGTTTTGAACACATGATCCAGATAGGGAGGGAGAGGGGGATTTTTCACTGGCCCTGCTCAGTTTACATACCCCTCCACATATTGGATAGGGTTAGGTTGCCATGCTGGGGAAGGTAGCAGCAAGAGGACAAGCTTTGAAGGCACGATGAAAGGAAATCCTGAGACGAACTACAACTTTGCAAACAAGCTAAGGCAGAACTCTGCTGCACATGGCCCTCCCATCTTGATGAAGAAGCTGATCCTGTAGGACATGGTCAAGCCCACCAGGCAGGACCTGAAGGTCTTCTGCCATTGCGTGGGTGACACGAAGGGTATGCAGAGCAGCAGCACCAGGAAAACCTCCACGTACAGGAGTGTGGCCATGGCCATCCACTGCAGGCTCATGGCGGCCCTGGGGGGGCCTCGGGGGAGCCTCAGCACCCCAAAAACCCCAAAAACTGCCCCCTGGAACCCCCCAAATGGCCCCACAAACTCCAAAATCAGCCCCTTCCCCACCTGGTGCCCCGTCCCCCCATCTTGATAAGGCTTTTATATATGGGAAGAAAGTAAATGCTGAGCATGACCCTCATGGCCCTCACATCACAGAGGTGGTGCTGGGGGGGCCAAGTTAAAGGACAGCATTAATGGAGTCACCTGCCAATGTAAGGCAAGTCATAACAGGCACTGCTGGCTGTGCCTATTTTTGAGTGTCTGCAAGCCATCAGCACAGTGACATTGTCTGTGCATATCTGGTGGTATCCATTTAGAAACCCCTGTGCTGACTTTCTCCTTCCTTTCATAGATCTAAGAAATGGAAGAGCCTGTAATATCCTAGGGTGAAAAAGAGGGGTAGACTGAGGTGTACTTGGAGTTCGATTTTATGTTTCTTGGTGGAGGAAGGTGGCAAGGGGTCCCAGAACTTGGCTGTTGGCCTCTGTTGAGCAGGATGGAGCAGCACAGGGAAGACGCTGGAAGGGGACCAGTGAAGATGCTGGAGAGTTTTAATGTGTCAGTAAGGGAGACCGTGTGCTTATCCAGAGGTCTGCAATGCAATGGCATGCTTAGGTTAACCTTTTGTTGCTAAGGAGTCCTACACATGTTTGGTGTTGGATCCAGTCACCCTTCCTCAGGTGGCCTCCCCTTTCTCACAGTAAAGTCCATCTGTTTGGCCTCAAACCACATGACTCTTGGCTCTGAAGGACATGGCCCATCACAAAAACCCAGAGTAAGCCTTTCACAGCCTGGAGGAGGCTCTGCGCCCAGTATCCCAAGGCTGCTGAGTGCCGCCAGCTGTTTTCTGACAGGCGACTCATGCATGAGTCAGATCACTTCACCAGGTCTGTCCCTCAGGGCATTCTGCCTGGAAAGCAGCTGGCCTGGCAGTCTGTGGGCAGGGAGATGTCTCTGGCTCCTGTAAAGTCATTGCTTTTCTGGAAAAAGCTGTTAGACACTGCTAAAACAGTGGCAATGGATGAGGCAGGGGATAGGTGTTCCTCAGGGTCTGCTTCATGCAGGCTTTCTGGTAGTACATCTCTGTCTGGCTGGTTAAAAGGGAGGTAAAGCCACACCACATGCTGCCAAACTGAGTTTGTATAAGCAGTGGGAAAAGCTAGCTACTTGGCCTTCCTAGCAGAGGCTACCTTCTAGTTTCTGAGGAGGGTGCACTGAAACACTGATCCAGACAAGCATCCTCTGGTACCCTTTGTGAAGAGGCACAGCACAGCACGGCTTGTTCAGCCATGGGCAGCAGCAAAGCTGCAGAGATGTCTATCCTTTCTTCCACCTTGGTGGAGAGAGCTGGTGCCTAGCACGTGCCTGATCTGACCCCAGCTATTAGCAGGAAGAATGCCTCAGGTTGGAGTCCCTGGGAAGCTGTGGCCACATGGATTGAAAGTGATCAGTTTGGTGCCATTACCTGGCACTTGGGTTCCTAATCTGTGTACCATCTGTGCTGACTTGTTTGTGTACACCCCTTGCCCCTCAGGTGCCACCATGAGATGTGCAAGGCCTGCTTGAAGGATGGTCCAAGGCTGGATGCAGTTCTTTCAGTGGTTGAGTGGGGCATATGGTTACTCAAGCTGTGGGCTCCTTCAGCCTGGAAAAACAACTGTGGAGATAAAGGGTATCCCATATCCATCCTGTCCAGGACTAGGGGATGATGGCTCAGAGCCACGGGGTTAGTGGCTTTGCAAGCAGAAGACAGGCTGCAGCCAGTGTGCACACCACTGTAGAGAGCCACAGGCAGCTGGGAGCACTCCTGACCAGGCACCGGCAGAGAGGCCATCCAGGCACCAGGCAGACAGTTGTGTTTCATTACCAGAATGAGAAGCAACACCTTCTGGGGGAATGGGCCAGGGATGGGGAAAGATGCTTCTGAGCTTGTAGATCTAACATGAGGTTTCTGAAATGAGAAAGTGGCTTGCTGCCAGCTTAGTCTTGCTGCATGCATGCTTCCTCATCTTCTCTGCCAGGCTCTGGAGACCTACATCTGATGCTGCACCACAGACCTGGGGCCATGTCTTGGTTTGCAGGTGCCAAGGGAACAGCAGTACATGATAGTCCTCCTATTGCTGTACTCATGGAGGCGTGCTCACTGTAGGGGTGCCCCAGCTGGGATGTCCTTCAGCATCATGTCAGGCAGGCACTGACAGGCATCTGGGTGGCTTGAAAAAAGCTTCAGGCCTGTTCTTAGGGCTCCATTCCTGACTGGCATGTTCTTGCCAAAGGTACTTAGCTGAGATGGCCTTCTATCCTGACGGCTTGTCCACATCAAAGGCCACGCTAGTCAGACATGGATGTCAGCCCTTTATTGGGTCTATGTGTCCTTGAAAGCACGTGTGTAGACACTACATGTTAACTCTACTCTGAAACAATGTAGCACAGACTGCAAGTCAAGGATTCAGTACATAAGAAAAGTTAGGTTTAAGGTTTCCTGTGCCATATCAACCAGCCTTGAGGTTTTGACAACATCATCTCTCTCTTAGGACTTCTTCGCTGACTCCAGCCTCCTGTTTCTCTTAGTACAAGCCTCTACCTGTCTCCTGCTTTGTTGCTAACCCAAGACCCTTTCTCTCTTCCTCATCTTGGTCTTCCTCTCATCTCAGCTCCCAGTATAAGTTTGTTTGTTTGTTTTCCCTATCTGTCAGACTATCTGCTCTCTCCTGACCCCCCAACACACCTCACATCTGCACTGACAGTATACACTCTTTCCCTTCTTTCTCCCCATCTCCCAAATCTGTCTCATTATTCATGTGGTCAGTCCCACATTCCCAGTTACTCCTCAGTTCTTTTACACAGTCTGTTGCATTCATGCTTTCCCCACTTTTGCCTTAAAACCATAGAGGTTGTTCCTACTATTTGGATTCAATTCCCTCCCCACTCTGGGGACCCCTAAAACTACATCCTGTCACTGTGCTCTGGAGCTTCCCTACAGCCATTAACACCCAGGAAAAGCAGCTGCAGGAACAGGAGGAGATGCACCTTCTCATCAGGCATGAAACAGAGACCCCAGAGAGAATGGGACCTGCTGATCATAGGCAGCTGTCTCTGAGTGGGTTTTCTCAGCGTCTCAGACAGTCCCTGCTTCCCTTCAATACACAGAATTAATCTCATTAACTGCCTAAAGTTCAGGTGAGATCAACCATCTTCACAGCATGAAAATCTTGGTCAAAGAGTTTAAAGACAGGTAAATAGATTAAACTGCAAGAGTGTCTTACAATGGAGGTTGTCAGGGAAACAAGGTATGTGTGCAGGACAGCTATTGCCTTAGTCAGCAATAACTCACTGCAAATACTTACTGGGGGCTATGTGAAAAGCAAAGCCATTCCTTACTTAATTTATTTGCTTCTGGGGATATGAACTCATAGGATGTCACAGCAACTAGTCTGTGATTTTAATGATTTATAGTGGCTTTCATTTGAAACAACTCTGAGCACCATTTCTGACTTTTTGGATAACAGGAAATCCTTGGATTCATATGTCACCTAAGATGTAGACAGGCTGGTTGGCTCTTTAGGCAACATTCAGAAATCATGGTTATAAACTTACCCGCCCCAATTAAGTAAAAGTACTTCTTTACATGATTGTATGCCATCCCTTTTTGCTACAGAAGGAAGACACAGGCTATGTGGCAGCTCAGAGATACACTTTCAATTTAATTTTCTGAAGTTCCTACAGTCCCATTTTCTGAGAAGTTGTTATGACAAGTAAAGAAGTTTATCACGTGTAGTACTGGCTGAAAATAAACAAAGAGCAAATGCAGCCTGACAAAGTCAGGCTGCTGCAAGGTTAATTGGGTGAGACATGCCAGCCCAGGAAATAAATTTTTGTTTAGATAGCTTTGCTATCAGTAGGGATGACTTTCCTTTGCTCAGCAGAATGACTGTCCCCACTTTTTAGAATTGTTATGGAGGTATATCAGAGCTAAAGAGAGATAACAATCTTCTCACCTGGCTAGAAGCTTGGCAACAGGGGATGAGACGAATGTACTCAGAGAAGGTGCTATATAAAAACGGGCAGGTTTTGACTTCTAGCAAAACTTACCTTTTCCTAAGGAGATGCTCAGAGAAAGTAGAAGTGTTTCCCCTGGTGTATTCTGCTTATGATGTCAGTTCTCAGAAGTGAGTGAGGCTTTAGGTAAGCCTGAACAAAACCAGAGTCTAGAAAGAATGAGAATTTACAGACCCCTGTTGTGATCTTTCATGTCTCCAATGCCCTGAGCCAAACCTTGCAGATATGACTGATGGTTAGAGGGTCCCCCAGAGTTTTGGGATTCAGGTCAGAACCAAAAGCTGAAGGGAAACCTGGGGTTTGAATCTGAATCTGTGGCCTCCCTTGTCTCCCAAGGGGAAAAGTATTTTTAGTTTGGTTTTACTTCAGCATCTGCATAGCTGGTATTCTGGAACTCCACATATGAAGCAAAACAAGCTAGTCAAATTAATCAACATGCCATTTTCTGTTGATGCTGATTTATCATTAGAGGAAAGCACTGATCATGTTTCATGTACTTGTCTTCTGGAAATTTCCCAGAATGCAGGAAGGAGTGTTTATACTGTATACAGAGTATTGTTTGGCAACAGCCTTAGGAGATCACTTTCCAAGTGTATATGTCTTTGGTTTACCCTGGCTGTCTCTCATGTGGGTCCTCTGAATTTTCTGATCTGTTTTTCTCTGTTACTTAAAGTTTTGTCCTTGAAAGCTTGGAGAAGGCAACAAGCATCAGAGAACCCTCAGGACATGATGGTTCAAATTAAAATAGTCCCCTGCTGTCTGCCTCCTGCTTCTTGTGACTCTGATGTACCTGCTCATGCCTCCTGCCCAGTGCACCACTCTGCCTCTGGGTGTTGGCCCTCACACACCTCCCAGCCACTCTTTTCCTTCCCAAAAGTCAGAGCTCTCACCCATGTCTTTTCCACTGCCTGCTGAAGAGACTGAGAGTTCCCTCAAAATCGCTATACATTTTTTTGAGTCTAGTTTCCTTATTTCTGATTATGTCAGGTCATTTGAGAGAAAAGTCTCCATATACATGGCAAAGACATGGCTTTTCTCTCACATGACAACTATTCCTGATCTCCTCCGAGCACCACAGTGCCACCTGCGCTTCCTGCCTTTAGCTGATCACACCAGCTCTCTCTCCTACAGCTCTGTCCAAAACCAAGCTCCATGGCTAGGCATAAAAGACTGAGTGGAACACTTGAGCGTCATCTAATCCCTCCACATGTTGGAATGACTCAGGCTCTGCTGAACTACCAGTGTCAGTCCTACTCTGTGTCATTACACAGACAGTGTAATGTCACTCATTAAATAATTCGTTGACGTGAACTTGATTTTGAGCTCAACTACAATACCAGAGGTGGGGAAAGAAAATGTGATTTAATTGTTACTGTAACTTTTTACCACAGAGTTTTATTCATTGCTTTGAAATATCTGGCTGCAAATGTTACTTCAACACTTTTTAAAGTCTGCAGTAAAAAAAGTGTTAGATGTTCCTCACCCTTGCTTTCCATTGTCACTCAGGCAAGCCAAAACCAACAAGTCTCTGAAAAGTTTAAATAATTTTCCCTTTTGTGTAAAATTTTTATTACACTTACAGTGCAACTACATTATTTTTGAATGAGTTCTTAGGCATAACAGGTGGTTTTGTACCTTAGTACATGCCAAAAATGTTGAGGGTCACATGGCTTGAGCAAGGCCCATCTCATCTCTACTCTTGCTGCAGTCTGGAAGATTTTATCAAATATATTTCTAAAATTTGGCAGGTCAGGGACACGTTTCAGCAGTGGGGTGCAGTTCTATGCACGCTCCTTGGCTCCTGCTCCCAGCCAAGAGGACAAGCTCTGGCTCTGGTCTGGAAGCTGGCCAGTCACATGAGCACAGCATTGTGCCCAAAGTCATATCCCACCCCCAGAGGGGACAAAACACAGCAAAATCTGGGATCCCAATCTGATTTGGGCCATGCAGTCATTGCCCCTAGAAGCTAATTGTTTAGACTGGCAGAATGAAATCAGTGGTTTCCCCAGCTGGTTCTTTCCTGCTGTGCAGACAGACAGGTTCACAGAGCCCTTGTACATGCCTGCTGCATTTCTCAGTCTTGCACCGAAAGTGTGGGGTTGCTTAGATTCGCCTGCACAGTAAGCTATAGGGAATGCAGGAAGCAGAGAATGTTGGTTCTGTTGTCCATTTCCTTATCTATGAGCCCTGGAAGAGCAGGAACTGGCTGAGCAGAGGGGTACTACCTACTTGAGGTGTCTGACATCACAGCCACCTGGAACAATCTGCACAGACAGGCTAAGCCTTCCAGGCTGCATTCAAGTGCCATCAGAAAGGGGAAATTCAGTGGCTTCATGTCACATACAGCAAATTTGTTTCATGTAGTAAAGCAAATCTACACCTGTGTGGCATCTCTGTTCTCTAAATAATAGATCTCCAGTGTAAGTATGGTGCTCATTTTTTTGTTTGTTTTTGTTTGTTGTTTTGTTTTGTTTTGTTTTCACTCTGTTACTATGTCTGTGAAGAAAAATTGTGTTCCTTTCCCCCTTTCACAGAGTCACAAGAAGGCAGTGATCAGCCTGAGGCTGCGGAGAGCGGTGCTGATGGAACAGTGAGGAATCTTTCAGCCAGTCCCAGGATGATGGACTCCAGAAGAGAAAAGATGAGAAAAGAATAAAGCTGATTTAACAGAGTTGTCAGAGAAAAAGAAAGCCTCTTACTGGTGAAACTGCAGGTACATCTGACAAAATACAGACATACTGCATAACTTGTATGAACGTGTGCCACAGTGATCTGGAAGGAAGGGCCTGTGTGTCTTTTGCTTACTCATTTGTCTCACTCTTTCTTCTCTTTATATTATTTTCCTTTTGCTCCTGTGCATTTGAGAATGCAGATCTGCATGTCAAGCCCATGCAGTGAAGCAGGCAGACACAGAGCTGTGGTACTCAAAGACTCTTTAGCAGGCACCGTTGCAGAGCCCTGAGCCAACAGCAAGGCTGGATGAGGAGGGCTGGGGTCAGCAACAAAGATCACACTGCGTGCTCCTTCTGCCACTAACAATCCACGTTCCCTGTGAGGTGAATAACGACCTTGTGGCTGGCTATAAGGTGTTGGCAGGACTACCTTCAGCTCTCAGCAGAATGCTGTGATAACATACTGAGCGTGGAATCCTGCTGCAGCACACTGACTTCCGTCTCATACCACAAACTTCCTCTCCTAGAACTGAGTCACACCACCCAGCACCACAAATTGTATTTGCTTTAGCTAAAGCCTACAGGATGCTCTTTCAATCAGGGCTCAAGACACTCCTGTTCCCTTTGACACACGACATACTGAGATATCTGTGGTGGGGAAGTGATGCATGGCCAGGATGCTGGCCCCGCTCCCGGCTCTGTGGTATGGGAGGACAGGCAACTTGTCAGCGGGGCTGCAGCGCCCACACGGATGGAGTGGAGTTACTAATTCCTTTGAAATAACAATTTGCTCTTTGTTTTGTATGTTTTCCAGATGTCACCTGCTGGCTTCAGGGGGAAGGGGAAAATTAATGGGAAGAAACTATTTTAGTAATTTGCCTGGAAAGCCAGCTACCTCTTTGAGCATTTTGAAACAATTTTAAACTCAAACTTCAGCAGAAAAAGAGGTGGGGCTTTACCATGGGCAGGTACAAAAGAGCAAGCAGCTACCAAGGTGTCTTGGGATGAACTGGCTTGTCCTTGGGCAGAAGCCAAAACCAGTTGCTCTCCTCTCTGCCCATTAACTACCTCTAAGACTGAACTCACTTTGGCAACCCCCAGATCCAGCCTTACCCCTACTGTTCGCGTCTGTGGTCAGGTATGGGAGGCCACTGAGCTTTTTCTTTCTGTCTCTGCTTTTGTCTCATACATAGATGGACCCGGATTCACACTGAGAAGGTGTGATATGGTTATTGTGTTTGACATAACACTATTTTTTCATATGAACCACTTCTGGGTTAAGCCCTCCAGAGAAAGCAGTGGCCAGTGGTTTGTCCCTTCAGAGAGGTAAATTTTGGCATTTGGGTTCACTTTAATGCTGCAACTTAAAAATCCATCTGCTTAATTTTTGTCTTACGTTTGACCTGTCTCCTTTCCCCCAAGCCAAACCACTTTTGCCATTATTTAAGAGCTCCTTGTTGGTGAAACAGAATGGGAAAAATAAAATGTGTTTTAGTATATTCCTAGCATAATAAGCTTTTTTTACAAGGAAATAACAGATAAAAGGCTTTTTGAGTAGAAAGGGGGAAAGTAGGTCAGTAACATTTTTAGGTAATGTACCGTTAAAAAACTGAAACCTTTAGAGAACATGGAAAAAACATGTCTGTGTCAAGCATGTAAGTAATAATTTCCCCTATTAACACACACTAAAACAGAGCTAAATGATTTACACCACACCTTGATGAGTCCGTTTTTAAGGAGGTGAATCTCATGCTGCTTGATGAGAGGTTGCTAAGCGGTCTCCTATATTCACTAGTTATGTAAATAGGACTGTAAAGTAGCCCCTCTCTTGCCAGTGCCTAAAGAAACCAAGCTTGGACCCTGGCAACTATAAAATAATCCCACTGCTTCCTAGAAGTCTGGCAGACTGATGGGATTTTTTTTTTCTTTTGAATAGGAAAATACTGTATTTGGAGAGAAGGAAAAAGTATCCTTGAGCTCTTGGCTGCCTTCTTGGCATGCATGGCGTGCAGGGGGTTTAGGTATTTTTGGGTAAATGCGAAAAGCATTGAAGGAGATATTTTCCTCCTGGGGTCAAGGTACACACCAGTGCTCTCTTCCATGCTGTCTCCAGACACTACTGTATTACACACTCTTACAATTTTGCATGAGTCTCAGGGACAAGTCACTGTAAATACAAACTGGAAAGCATGTTTTTTTTTTCTGTTTCTCTGGTTACACTTTGAGAAGTGCTAGAAAAAGTCAATTTCAAAGAGAAAAAAAAATTCTTAGTTGAAATCGATTATTTTCTTGCAATCTCAGTGTTCAGTTCTTCCAAAGAAACAGTCATATGAAAAACAAAGCCCTGGTTTATCTTTTGAATTTCAGCAGACTAGTTATTTTTTCTGTTTTTGTTCTTTCTCTCCATACTCCCTGCAAAATTTGTTTTCTCATACGAAAAAGAGAAAGAAAAGGCGAAAAAACTAGTAATTTTAAAACTGTTCTGAAAATTAAATGTTTTGAACATAGAAACGTTTTCAGTTGGTTGGTTGTTTTTCCTTTTTTCTTAAACCAGAAAGTATGTTAGATAGTGATTGATAGAACTTCAATAAACAAACAATAGTGACTGTCCTGCATGGCTAGCCAGCCAGTCCTCTTCTTTTTTGAGACCACAGAAAGAAAAGAAATGTAAGGCTGCTATCTGAGATGATACATTGCACTCATTTTCTGTTTAATCTCACAGCTGTCAATGCATCACTCCTTGATAGCTGGCACTATTGCTAAGGTGTTTGGCAGACAGTTTGTTGTGTGATGATTTATTATGCAATCTGTCACAGCAAGGCTGGCACTTCGTTACTCACGAAGGGGCCACATAAAATCCCACTCCCTTCTCAGCACAAAGGTGTGAAGGGCAGTGTCCAGCTGTTGTGTGAGGCAGCACCCAGGAGCCTGGGCCCCCACCACTGGTGCCTGCGTACCACTTACCATGGGCAGCTGCTCCCTACTCACCTCAAGTCCCATAGTATAGGAAAGAGTGTGTGTCTCCTCATGAGAAGGGCTTGCAACAGGAAGGACATTTTTCCCTCACTATATCTCTCTCCCCATTTAAGCTGTTTCATTATGCCAAATAGCCGTACTCCCATCACATTCTGTAGGTTCCTGGCTATCCTTCCAGTGCCTGCAAACACCGTGTCCATGGCACCGCAGAAGTTGGCAGGGCAAGGTGGCAGGTGAGAACTCGATCTCTTGTGCAGAGGAAAATTCTGACAAAGTAAGGTTTGGTAACATGAAAGAGCCAAGTGCAGTTTGTATTCCAATTCAATACACATTTCTCTGTGCAGGATTGACACCACTTCCAGTTCTTACTCACTGTTAGATCTGACCAAGAATATTACACAATTGCTCTCAGTTTGGATTTAAAATTTGCACATAATCAGCCTACATCCACAAACTGATCAGTTGCTTTTAAACCTCCTAAACTCATTGCATGTATGACTATTTTTGGACTCAGACTATGATCTACTTGATACAAATATAATGAAAAACAAATCAGTCCTTGGCAGTTAACCTCTTATTGAAGTTCAATAAATATCTCCCTTCAGCACACTGTAGATTTGTGAACATTGATTCCCATCCCCTTGCCAGCAATGAACAATGTGGCAGACAGCTCTGCTCGGGCCTTTCCTCCTTGACAAAGCAGATTATGCAAAACACTGAAGTACTGGGCACAGATCATTCAGTGATTTCTTTATCAACCACCGATGACTTTTTCCTTTGAGGACAAAGTTACATTCTGTGCTATTCCATAGGTTTTTCTGGAAGCTTCTTATCTAAGTGGAACAAATTCAGTGTGGTTCCTTACATTTTCCTGGAGATTTTTAAAATTTTTCTGAATGGAAAAACAAAAAGAGTCAAGTTTAATAAATTCAGTATTGTTCATTTTGTACTTTCTCTGGGATTTATTTACTTTGGAGTCAATTTGTGTTCACTCTCAGCTCCTTTACACAAGGTGCTTAGGGACATTTTGTAATTAAACACAGCATAAAGCTCCATTTCCTCTTTGCAGAGATAATGAACAGCAGATGACTGTGCTGAACCATCCTTGTTACCTACAGGAGGGAAGTGATGCAAGGAGCTAGTACTACCATGCAGGTTCTACACGGCACAGTGAGGAAGCACACCTGCCATGGTGCAAACTGGCACAGGTAGGGTCACTGCTGTTCCCATGTCATTAGCAGAGGAGGAAGAAAATAGCATTTTTAGTTGTCTTATTAGATATTTTGAGTTAACAAGAATTTTAAAATCGATTGATAGAGGGTGGTGTTTAATTACAGCTATAGCTATACATGCAAAATCTCTCATAAGCAAATACTACTGCTTATAGGTGACTGCGACCCACCAGGGCTTTTTCAATGAATTTCCATGGTCTCTCCTTCTTCCATCTTTCTATCTGTAAGTGTGAGTCATCCATATCTTTCTAACTTTTGTTAACTCCTTGGCATTTACTCCACAGCTAAAAGGGGTCTGGAAAAAATATCCTGGGTCATGAAGGTCACTTCTCTCATCTATAACCATTGTGTAACTGTGTCCAAGCCCTTACCCAGGTCTGTCCAATAAGCAGGGGAACTTCTTGTCCTTGCTGTACCTGTTTGGAGACTGTGTCAGAAAAGGGTTAGCACAGTTATGAGGAATGGGCTTGTGATTTCCAGAGTAATTATAGTTATTGTTAGTTTATACTCATTTGAACTTTGCGCTTGGCTCAAGCTGCTTTTTCCCCCCTCTCCGCTTTTCAGACTACTACTGCATTTACAAAGGACAGTCATGTCTGTTCTCAGCCATGGTTTCCCTTTGGTTGAAAATCCTGACTTGTCCCATCTGGTGTGTTAAGACAGCCTACCCATTAACTCCATACATACCCCCAGTGTCTGCTCCACGGTCACTTCATCTATTTCTTCAATGCAGAATGTGGCTGAGGAAGCTGTGGATGGCAACCCTGTGAGGTCTCCCTAGGACAGCCCCTGTCTAATGGGCACTAGTCTTTATCTGTGTGGGTTTGTTTGTTTGTTTGTTTTTGTTGTTGTTGTTTTGTTTTGTTTTGTTTTGTTTTTAATGTCTGTACTGTGCCATCCCATTCCTGCCTGTTCCCATCTACAGCCCCATTTGGCTTCAGAAGCTGAGTGGCAAGAGCCAGGTCAGAGCTCCAGATCACAACACAACCTGTATGCACAGATCTCCTTCCAGGATGATTTTCAGCTCTCAGGACTCCCAATGATCACAAGAATTAATGTAATTTGTCTCTATGTGTGTGAGCTTGGATTTTGTAAATTCTTCAACTTTGTCTTGATTCATTAGCCTGACCCTCTAGGTCATGAGTCTTCTCTACGATGGTAATACCCTCAGTTTTGTATCAATAAGTACTATTGGATGTCCCCTCTTCCTCTGCTGTCAATCATGCTGAATTAATGCTTAGCCTCATTCCTGAGAAAACTGTTCTAATTCATTATATTTTTTTTGCAGGATAACCCTTTGTCATCTCCCCAGGAATGTCCTCATCTCCTATCCTTTTCTGTGCCAATTCCCATTTTTGCAGTTTTAGTTAGTAATTCCCTTATGATACCATACAGATGTCCAGAGAGGTCTGGCTGACTTGTATTCTTCTGTCTGAAAGGCATCCATCTTATTAAAAATATAGTGATATCATTCTGGCACATTCCTCATGCATCTTGTCCCAGTTTCCAGTTACCTTCTTAGCTGTAATAGTCCTCTTTTTCACGTGCCCCAAAGCCTTTCACAGATCACTTTCCCAATCTCCTGCATCATAACATACCGTAAGCTTTCTTGCTATATCAGATACCTATTTGAGATAAAGAGAGATATTTGCAGTGTCACTTTCCTGCTCCATCATAGACCTGCTTGATTCGGGATACAGGGTCTTCTTTGAGAGGCATAGATCTAAATATCTGAACTGAAAACATAAAGGAACTTACAGCTGTATTAAGAGAGGTTAACTAAGCTATCAGACTCAGTATTTCCTTTTCTGTTTTCAGGGACTGTTTATCTTTTTTTTTTGGGATGCTAAGTCTTCTTGCCATTTCTATGTATGTCTTCAAGATATAATCTTGCTAATGAAGAAATATCAGTGCCAAAATTAATTTCCAGCCTTGTAAAGGCAAACTAATAATTGAGGTAAACACTTCAGTGTAAAGACATCACTTAGGTGATTCATGCTTTGAGTAGGAACATAAACAAGGCTGTACACAGCATGAACCAGACACACAAAGGTATCATTATGCTGCTTTTTATATATTAAGACTTTAGAAGAACAAAAAAGCTTCAAACCTCATCTTAACCTTTGTTATAGTGGAATTATACTTACTTCTAATCTTGTTATCCTACCTCTTCTGTTCTGGTTTCTGGGATCATACTTTTCAATTAAGAGCTGAGTTCAAGAGAAAATTGAGAGTCTCTTGGAGAATGATGGGACTGGATTCAATCCCTTGAAGAATCAAAGGAGGAAAGGGCCTGATGTCTGAGATTATCTGGAGCAAGATGGTGCTCTCTTCACTGAGGGTTTCCCATTTCAACCAATCTCTTCATGAAAAGGCTAGAAAGAAGCCTCCTTCCTCATTAAAACATGGGGGATATTCAGTAGAAATAAAAGGAACCAGTGTCAGACCAGCTGCACAGGGACAGTAGCTGGGCCAAACTGTCTGAAAGTGTGGAAGGAAATAATTCATTTTTTTCACCTGCACATAAAAACAGTGTTTCCTGATGTATATGGACATTATGAAAATTATTTTTCTGTGATCATTATAAAAAAAATTGGACTGGAATAACTGTATGTAACAGAAAACAGCTGTCTTGGCATCTTTCAGTTGCAACAAAGTGTAGTGGGAAAATGCAGTTTGAAAACAGTAATTTGAGAGGTAAATAGGTCAGACTTAAATCTTCTTGCTTTGAAAATATTTGCCTTACTGATTGTAGTAGGCCCATAAATTAAACTGCTCTTTGTCTTTCTTGATTGTCAGTTTTATTACAAGGAAGAGATAAAAAACTGACAGCAATGCAGAAATGTTAACAAACAGCATGTATGGTGAACACACCCTTTCAAATATGCCCACAGAGGAATATGCCCTTTGTAAGTCATATGAAATAGAAAACTAGGTTGTGCAGAATAAATTAAGTCCTTCATGCTGGAGTGGCTGGGTCAAACCTGCAAATGATCCCAAAACTTTGCTGCCTGCTCAAAATTCAGTGGCTGAACTGGCTGGTCACAACCTGACAGCTTTTTTATTGACACTTAACATAATGAAATGCCACTTGAGTCCAATTAGTCCATTATCAGTGATGACTGATCTCCATCATTTCTGGATGAAAGATGGAAGAAGCTCAGAGAAATCCCTCTGGTGGACCACTTCACATATAGGAGGGTTTTGTGTTAAGTCTCTCTCACCAGAAAAGCGGCTCAGCTTCCAAAGGAGTTACCTGAGCCCACACATGGTCATGAGAACAAGCTGGTTTTAACTCTCTGCTGTTAAAGACTCCTCATGTTTACATCTTTGTTCCTATGGACATGGCTTGAGTCTTTCACAATGCACATGGTTGATGAAGGTACCAAAATATCAGCAGGTGTTGTAAGACTCTTGAATATTTTGGATAAGGAGTTGAGGGCACCCAAGAAACTGAGGGAGGTGAGGTAAGTCAGTGTCTCTCCACTGACCCCTAATTCTCAGATCATACCTCATGATGAATGTGGACAGCTTGTGGAGGATGCTTGGGATAGAGAGACTTCTTTTATTTCCTAGGTTTCTGTTCCTTAATCTAGTAAAATCCTCTTCCCCTTCCCAGGACCAAAGAGCAGCAGCATTGCTGAGCAGCCACACTGAGCACTGTGCTACCTCAGGGGAAAGGGAGATGGGGCAGAAGTGGAGACACTGTGGGAAGAGATGTTGCAAAGTACAAGAAAACTGAGTTGTAAAAAGTGGTATTAATCATCTGGAGGTCAATCCTATTATCACAGATTTCATGAAAGTATCAGCAGCAATAAACTTCATTATTGCATACTTTCAGGATCACTGTCCTGTGGTGGTACTGGCAGATTGCTTGGTATGACTATGGATGTGACAGCATTTCTCAGAATTGGTGGTAAATTAGTATTATTTCTTTGCTTGGTATTTCCTTGGAAACAAAAAAAATTCCTTAAACAAAGTAAAAGTAAGTAAAACACTCACAAATGAATGGGTGTGCATTTTCAGAAAAAGAGGAAGAAAAAACAAAAAAGAAGAAACACTGATGCTTCATCCCTTCTGGAAGAAGTCAAGGCTAAACTCCCACCAGCTCCAAGGGAATGATGCCTTTAATCTAGGTCAAAATAATAAATGAGGTAGCATATTATGTCCAAGATGTGGTGAAACATCATTATGTTTCTCCTTAGATTGATGGGGTCAAAGATTTCCATGGCTAGAGGGAAGGCAGCTGTAAGTGACTGAGTGAGACAGGCACGGTAAGTGGCAGTGCACAGCAGGGACTCCAGCTGTTTCCCTGCTGTGTGTGGAGCAGTGTGAGGACTTTTTCCAAAGCCTGAAATATTTTGACTTTGCTATATCTTAAACCAGACCTTATGCGCACCATTTATCTTATATGCCAGAGATACTACATCTACTCTTTTTCTGTCAGGAACAATTGCTATGACCAATGTGACAACTTTAACAGTGTGCCACGTTTAGGTTAGTCTTTTCAAGAGACCTTTAGGTACTTCCTCCTGAACAAAGCAATGGTATTGGTACAAAGCTGCTAATTTCTATTACAGTAACAGGCAGATCTGTTGGCCAGTGTCACAACACAAAGATTTTCTTTTTCTAAAGAATCCATGGCTTTGATCAGTAGCTACTGGGGGAGACGTACTATGTCAGTAGTGCTAATCCCTTCCATCACAGTTTCACTGAAACTCCCAAATACTTGTGTCTCCTCCGTGCTTTATGGTTCCGAATTTTCCAGCCTGCAAGTGTCAGGTGAGGAAGGTTATCCTAGCTAATAGAAACAAATCCTCCCTGTAATGGATGTGAGGTGTTTGCTTAGCAAGACCATAGACTTTTAGGTCAGATCCACTCTACGCAGGGGAACAAAGATGCCAGCACTTGATCTCCAGAGGGAATATCATGGTTCAGGTTTGGTGAGGTGATTGCCAAGGTCAACTGTGAACAAAGAAAGAACTCTGCAATGAAGTCAAAACCATAATTTGACAAAAAAGAAAAATAAATCCCTTTCTAATTTTAACTGCCAGTGCGTAGGAGCTAGCCTATCTTCCAGTTTGCACTGTTTGCAAGTAGGGATTCAGATCAGCTGCCTAAGTTTATTCACAGCTCATCTCAACAAGCACAGGCTCCTCTGATATAACAACACATATCAGACAACAGGAACTGTACGTGTAGCAAAGCAAACTGTCCTGTGGCAGAAGGTAGAGGAGAAGTGGTAAACCTGTGTGGCATAGTTGTGTGAAATTCTGTCCAGCTTCACAGCGATGAAAGACTGGAAGAAAAGGTGAGACCTTCAGCTGAAGACATGAACCATGTTTGGTATTTGTTGGTGCCAAGGCAGTACTGTCACACTAGCCATTCAGAGGATGCAAGCGCAGTGTATAGTCCAGGTGAAACCCATGTGAGTCCATAGAGATATTTAAATAACACTGGTAAACTGGAAAGCCTCTTCCACTCTCCTGATCCTTTGCATCTGTCAAATCCAGTAGTTGTGTGGCTTGATGTCTCTGAGCCATTGACACCTTATTCTGAGGAGCCTAAAATCCCATTTCTTGGGGCCTTTGAAGAGAAGAGTTTAAAAATAGCTTAGTCCCAAGTTTTTATCTTGGCATGATTGTTTCTATGAGACTTTCTCTGCTTGAGATCTGCTCTGTCCCTGATCTTCCCTAGTGCTGGATTTATGAAATCTCAGAGGTCACCAGTACTTGCTAAAATGGTGAAGCAGCAGAGTGAACTCCATACCCCTGTTTAAGTGTCCAGAGACACCATTTGCTTGCTAACTACTACTACAAGTTAGAAGCTATCCCAGTCCAAACCTGGTGCTTTACTATAATGTAGACTAATAGAAAGATTAAATGAAAAGGGAAAGAAGGCTTTTTTTTTTTTTTAGGGGAGGGAGAGTGAAGAGAAACAGATGATTAATCTTTTGATGGTTCAAGTATTCTTTTATGTATGAGTCATATGTCTAAACATTCAGGGTCACCAGTGACCTCCTCTTGGCCAGATTTACAAACCTGCTCCCTCTTTGGTCTAGCTAAGAAGTCTAGATGCATTAACTTCTCTTATCTTCCCAGACTTTCCTAGGCCTATGGTCTTTGGGGACAAGTGATAGGAATACAATAACAAAGACAAAGGATTTTTTTTTCTGTATGGCTTGCATGGTTCTATGTCTTTTGTGGTGTTTTTGCTGCGCAGCATATAAAATACATTTTAAGTGGGAAAAACTCTACCTAAATATTTTTCAGTGCACTCCCTGCATTTTCAAGGTTTATAGAAATCTTATTTTGAAGCAAACTGACTTCAGTTTGCTGAACTGACAAAAGCAGTTACAGAATAATATTTATTGAACCACTAGACAGCCAAATATTACTTCATAAAACAGAAATAAGCAAATAATCACTGGTTGAGGAATAGCAATGTCTTACAGAATTTAACTGGGCAGAAGTCATCTCAGGCAGTTCCTACTCACAGCATCTCTACTCTCTGTATATCAAATAACTACTACACTCGTTATGACTAGGAGAGGCAAATATTGTAAATCAAAGCGAAGGACTGTATTTTCAAAGCTAGTGCCTATTTTCTTGGATTACTGTCACTGTCTGCACATCCACATTCTCATGTGATCTACAAATACATGCTCTAAACCCTGCCTGTGCAAGAGGAGGGCAAGATTTAGGATCCTGCTCTTACAGATGTTCGTAAGGTTAGGTGACGGAGCTGCTAATGAATAAAAATACAAATACATAAAATATTTCTAAGGGATATGGCCAAGTACTCTGTAGATTTCTGCTAAAACCAAAGTCAATACATAATAGGCACATTAACTCTCTGAAGTCTAAATACACTGGTATTAGTTTATGGCTGGGTCATGACATTGCTTCTTGCTGCTTTTATTACTCCATTTTTCTGCTGCAATCACACCATTCATCTGCATGGATTTTCTTTCAGTTTAGGTCTTGATTTATCTACATATTTAAACACTACTACGAGACAGGAGGTGAAGTTCATCATGTGTAAGGACTGAAAAGTCTCGAATAAGTAACCTAACAATAGGATGTTGTAAGGAAAGTGAAAAAAGCCCACAGCCAATCTTGTGGTGATCTTTAACAACAGATGTGTTGTGTAATCCACAGGAGGTAAATTTTTAGCTTTGCTCAGTGTGGGCAAGACCTTTACTGGATCTGTGTGTCTGCTCTGGGGCCGTGCTTTTGATGAAAGACGGGGACTGTGTGGAGAAGAGCCAGAGGAGACCAGCAAGGATGATAAGAAGTTTAGGAAATATGATCTGTGAGGAAAAGTTCAAGAGCCTGATGTATTTGGGTTTTGTTTTGGTTGGTTTGGTTGGTTTTTTTAATCTCAAAAAAATGCGTCCTGATATGGGACATAATGAAAGACTTTCTGTACTTAAAGCACTACTCTGAAAGACTGTGGTGCTCATAAGGATATGCAAAGAACTGGCTTAATTTATGCCAAGACTGACTTAGGTTAGGCATTAGGAAATGGCATTTATTATTACGAAAATCCAGGACTGAAGGAGAATCCCTAGAAAGACTTGTTACTATTGTGATTAGAGATTTTTAAGGACAGATCAGACATACTTCTACCAGGAGAGGCCAAGACATTGTTAGCTTGCCTTTGTGTGAGAAAGAATGGGGAAGGTCTTCTTGAGTCCTTTTCAGCCCTGTATTCCTGTAATTCATGCTCTCTTTGTGACTTCAATCTCTGTTGAACCAGAGCCTTGGACTACAATCAGCTTCTAGACATCAAAGAGTTTGGGAGGAATCATAGGCTGGCCAAGTGCCAAACAGTTTTCTGTCCTCTGAGGAGAAGATATGTCTCTGGCTGTCACTCAAAGTCTCTGAGGTACAACTGACAGAGTTTTCTGTCTTATTCATTAGTCAGTCAGCTGAACCTGCAGCAGCACAGTAAGAGAGCAGGCAGCTTCTGGAATGGTTTTCCCAAGGAAGTTTGAACAAGTCTAGGACCCGATTTCCTTTCACATGATCTCCTCACCCTGCCCTGCACTCTTCTTGCCAAGGGCTTGGTGTTGGAATACCCTTCAGAAACACCATTCAAGAGGCAGCAAAACGCTCAAGGGTCAGATGTGTAGCCAAAAGTTAAAAGCTCAGTCTTCAGCCAAAGTGCATGTGGAACAAATGCTGTCCCAATAAAAAAAAAACAAAAACCAAAACCACAAAAAAACCCCAAACACCAAAACAAACAAACAAACAATAAACCAACAACACAAAAAAACCCAAAACACAACAAAAAGCAAACCCAAACAAACCCTGAGCACACCAGATTTGTCTTGTCTTTCTTTTATACCCAGCGAATCTGGCCTTCAGGGGCTCCACATTTACTTGTAGAGAGGGAGTAAAGATGAATGATGACACAGAATCAGGACAGGATTGCCATACTAAGCATCCATGTTTCCTCTTAGCAGGGATAACAAGGTCAAGTAATGAGATAAGATCAAGGGCCCTTGACACCAGATTTGGGTCAGATGTAATTTTCACTGTTTTTAATATGAATGTTGTTACTAGTGACCTGCCTTGGGCTTTTAAGGGGACTGTTTTTTCTTCTGTATGTAATGGTATTTCATGTGTCTCTCAGGATACAGCACAGATTACTGACCTTGGCCTCACATACACTGCTGTCCCACCCTGGTCTGCCAGTGAAGGTCCCTGCAGCTGTGTACTCAGCTGGTGACAGTTGTGAAGCTCTGTGTGACCACAGGAAAGCAGTGGTATGGAAGTTGACATTAAAGAGGAAGAAGGCAAATGTTAGGTATCTATAAGAGATGTGTTGCCATGATGGCAATACAGATACCACCATCCTGTAAAATATACAGCAGGATGCTTCTAGTTGTTGATTTTTCTTTCACTAAATCTGTTTTCTCCTGATATTGCCTTTGATCTATACTGGCATCTGAAATCTCATTTAGCCACTGGAGGGCAATCCAAACTCTGACAAAATGCCAACCATGCCAAAACAAGTTCCTCCACAAGTCCCCTCCTCAGTTCTGTAGGGAGTGCTCACACTTGGCTGGCAGATTCCATGGTGAGTAACGTCTTCATGACCATGAGACATTAGCAACTGGTCAATGCCAAGCACAGCAGTGACATGTTGGATGGGGTGAAATACTGTTAAACTGTTCTAATGCTGCATTATACTGGACTGACTAAAATTTGACTTGGGCAAACAGAGATGTGTAGAAGCGTCAGAGTAGGCACGCTACACCCAGTGCAACACAAGAAACTCTGGACACTCTTATCTATCTGCATCCTGTAAGAAAGTCAGACTGTTCCTGCCTAAATTTTCAGGGATTGCATGTAAGAATAAGGAACAGAAAGCATTCCATCTTTTGTGTTTTACATTTGAATCAGACCCCAGTGTCTCTCTCATATGATATCATTTTGAGTCCAAACAGGGTCCGAAGCATCTTTCAGTGGGTGCAGAGTCACAGCAGGAGATTTTTTAAAAAGTCATTTCTCAGTTCAAGGTCTACTGAGAGTCTGAAGGTATCTGAAGGCTTTTCATCAACCAGTCTCAGTCCCTCCCTGAGCAGATTCCCTTTCTTTCAGTTCCAATGGGGCTGAGCACAGCAGTCTCCCAAGATGAAGATATATCTCTAAGAAAGACCTAGCAACTAGAGATGACGAATGCCAATCTCTTCAGGAATGGAGAAAGTCAGCAAATCAAACATAACCTGACCTCAACCTTGGAACAATAAGGCTTCAAGAAACCCCAGTCCATTATCTCAGTTCCCCATAGATCTTTCTGTCCAGGTTCGTGATGGCTCATGTGCAATCAGGTGGCACTGATGCACTCCCAGCAAATCACCAGGACAGCCTTTGGGATACTGATGGGTTCATTTCTTCTCTTGCCAGGATGCTGGATGGCCTCCTCATTTCTTGGTGGCCTGCCTGGTGGTTTCCAGAGAGCCAAAGCTCCTGAAATTGCAGAATCCTAAGCTCCCAAATGTCAAAATTCTTTCCTAGTTTCCCTAGAGCAGGATTTCTAGAGCTTCCAGGCTCTCAGTCCTCAGCTGCCCATCAGCCTTGGCGATAGTGAACTGGGGAACTGCAAGCCATAGGACCTGGCCTTTAGTCTGCCTAAGTCATTTGTATAACTCAGGTTTCCCTAACTCTGTGGAAAGTCACCAGGAAGGATAAATAGGGTTTAAAACTCCTAAAAATACGTATTTTTGGTTCCCATGCCGGCTGACATGTGCCACCAACAGCATGGGTGTCTATTTTCGGGCAGTTGACTATGTAAGTGGCCCTGAAGCTGGGGACACAAGAGCTCCCAAGCTGTGCCTAAGGCCTAGGGCAGCTGAAAGTTTCAGACTCAGCCCAAGGCAGAGGTGCAGGGTCCCCTTGAGCTCAGCTGCCAGAAGCAGCAGCAGGCAACAGTGGGGCAGGAGCAGCATCTTGCCATTGCTGCCAAGCACAGGCAGCAGCGGAGTTCAGGAGCATCACAGGGCAGAACACCCCCCATCAGTGGCAAACAGCTTGACACCGTGAGGGGCTGAAAGCAGTTAATTCCTGAGGTCCTGCAGGAATGCTCTTTGAGTCTGTCTGGGTGCTCCAGCCCCTCAGATGTGCCCCCTCTGCCACATCGACCACAGCATACACCTTGCCAGGTGCCCAGTTCTGTGGCCAACCTGCACAAAGCACTTTTGTCAGGAGTTCTCAAACACTTCTTCCTTTGTTTAACATGATTCTGTAGACAGGACCTTTATATAGGTTATTCTATATATAAAATGATAACATTTCAGAGCATTTCCTTAAGCTTTTCTTTTTGAAGCCGTAAATATTTTCTTATAGGTTAGACAGGACATGTTAAATCACCAGTGAGGTGGGAGATTCTCAGAACTATGGATGAAAAAATGCTCTTTTAAATCAGACTCAGGAAAGAGCTAAGCATTTTCCATTAGACAGGCTTTAGAGGGACTGGGACATAAAACAAAAACGAAGCCAAATACTGAGAGCAATGTAACCAGTGAAACAATGGGAAAGTTATTTAGTAACATACATAGCTCTGGAACAGCCACGCTGTAAGTTAAGCACGCACACCAAATGTATTTTGGGCTACTGGTGCCAGAGCACTCAACTAACCCTCCAAAAACTGACTCGGACACAACATGCTTACATTTCCCTATCAACAACAGTTTGTGAGGCAATCACTGTGAGGGGATATGCAGCACTTATTTATTTCAAACAGCCACTCGTGCAGGACAGCTTGGACTCTGATCTTAACCAGATGCTCTTCAGTCATCCCACGTGCAAGGTGCATTGCACAGCTCCACGTGCATCCCTAGAGCAGCATGTCCTGCTCTCCTACTGCCCTGTACTAAGCACTGCCAGCGGCTCTGTGAAGTAACTTCATCTTCTCCTGAGCACCAACTCTCGCAAGTCAGCAAGTACAGAACAATTTCTATCATTGCACAAGAGAACCTGTTCTTGCTCCCTCGGCCAAGATGACCTTGCTTGCTGGTAAACCAAAGCTGCTATCAAATTACACTTCTGCAAAATATGCATCAGCCTTCCCTTTGACCAGAATGTTCCTCACTGTGCCAGGTTTCCTCCTGAACTGAAATACCTTTTCTACAGTGCCTGTGGGAGAACAGGTACCACAAATTTAGTTAAGCTTATGTGATTTACAGATGTCACTTGTTCTTACAAGTGGATTTTTGGGGATGGTTTACCTCCAAGTATGCCTGTGCTGATGTAAACTGAATTCAGAGATGACTTTGAAGGTTGAAATTGGAAGGGATGAAAAAATCTGGGATATATAACCATGCTGAAGGTCTTGGGTCCACTGCCATTATGCAAAGGTGGCTGGCATAAGTTGTGTGAAGGCTTTAAAAGCAGCCTATATCTCTTTTTGGACTGTTTCTTTGGCAGTGCTAGAAGACTTTTTTTCTAAGTGTTTGAAGGATCTACAATCAAAAGAATGTTGATAAGTGCTCTGATTTTCCTGTCTTTCCCCCCACCCATCTTTGGGAAGAAAAGAGCTTTGGTATTTTCTTTCCAGTTTCCCCACAGAAGAGCCTGGGGAAATCTATGTCATCCTGGATTTGGAGAGCAGTGCAGCATGCAGTGTCACCCCCAACACAGCACATGTCAGAGAGGCATTTTGCCTCCTTGCAGCTAGCAAGGAATGACAGTAGCACCATATTTCCTCCATGTGATGCAATTATTCTTCCTTTTCAGCAGGGACTTACCTGCACTCAATAACCAGAGTCTGCTGGCTCTCACAGATACATTCTTCATGACCTGCTGTTTCTGTTTCAGAGAGTAAAGTATCCAGCTGTTTTTTGAGGATTGAATTTTTTTTCTTACAGAGATGTTCCTATCACAACCACCAAAACTGCATCTCTAAACACTTTGGTGAGAAAGCAAGTCATGTAGGTGAGGAAAAAGACATCTTTTACATATTCAAGGACCAATTTTTCTCAGCTGAGAGGAAGATGCAAACATCTCTGACAGATTTTTCATTTGCATTTACAACTTTTCTGTATCATGTTCACACTTTGGAATGGTAGGTTCATGAGCTGAAACATGATGTGTGAGTATGTGTATGTGTGTGAAACAGAGGAGGGAGGAAGGCATCAGAAAATTTAAGTAAAAAGAGGATTTTTAAACCTTAAACTTTACCCAACCTGAATGTTATGACCCATTATTAGAAAACTGTTTTTCTACCATGTAGCAATTTTTTTCTTTTCTGTTTTGTTTTGTTTTAACAGCTCTTCTTGCCAGCACACAATGAAATCAGCTGGGTCTTGTGCTGTAAAAAATGAAAGGGTTTCCCATTATTCTATTGATTTTATTCTATTAGATTAATAAATCATGCAGTTGGCTACCCATGACATGAACTCAGAGTACACTGAGCAGTGATTCATGCTGTTGCATGCTGAATCTGCTAGGGAAGTTTGTCACTGAAGAGGGAAATATGGACTCTTTATTTAAATTTTCTGGATGAAGGTCTTCATCCGAAGGAGTCCCAAGTATTACTACAGCTTTTGGGTGCCATTATAGCACGAGAAAGTCAGAATAACTGCATAATCCTAACTGTGAGATGGAAATGAGGTCTCTGAAGCAGGAGAAAATCCTGGACCAGCATCCCGCCTGATCAGCACACACCTTGGCAGGCATTTACATTTGCTCAGCATTTTGATTTCTGCTCTGCACCCCTGGGACCTGCCTAGTTGGCTTTCTTTTAAAAGAAACAGGAAAAAGTAGTGCACTCCAAGAGTCGTGAAGAGGTGTGAGGAGCCAGCTTGTCCTTGAAGATTGGTTTTGAACACTGCATCCAAGAAGTCATGTTTGGACTTTCCTGGTACTATTGGACTTGCCTATATGCAGGAGTGACCTCTGCCACAAACACTTCAGTGGCATTTGAATTTTTTCAGTGACAGACTGTTAAGCACACAATTAGGTACACACTGCTCTGCCATTGCTTGTCATTTGCCAGATCACAACCAGTAAACTCTACAGAATGTCCACACATCCCTCTCTCCTTTCCTACCTCTCCTAAAACCCTTCTCCAAAACTGGATCAGAGCTCCAGAGTTTCAGTTTGTGCCTCATTTTCTATTATTCTTGCACTTATTTTCTCCAGGGTGCTTCACTGAGCCAGTCTACCATACATATTCAGTGGGAAAAGGATGAAAGACAAGAATTTGTGTATGGTGTATTCCATGGGCTAAGCTGGACCTAAAAGACATTAGGAAGCCCAAACCTAGCAGATATTGGGAATGGATGTTGCCTTCGTTTCCATGCTGGCATTTGCATTAGCCCAATGTTAGGATCAGTTAATTTGTGGGGATCACTAAGACAAGTTACTTCAGTGTATGGATGGTACCAGAGGGCTGTGCTGACATTCAGGGGGACCTCCATCCATCTACTGGGGAATGGGCTGAGAGGTCCCTTATCAATAAAGCCAAGAACAAGCCCAGACTTGAGCAAGCAAAGGCTGAGTGACCTGTAGAGGGACCTTTCAGCCTCTGCCATTGTGTCAAACTGTGGTTATTGCAAAGCCATAGCAACACTGCTGGTGCAGCTACAACTGTTCTCCCGCAGGTGAGTTTATGATGACATTGGTAAAACACCAAGCATGGAAAAAAAGTACCCTTGCACATCAGGTCAGAATTTAGTTTGAGAGTACACTGGAAGGAATTGCACAGAGGGAAAAAACTGTGACAACCAGGGTATTTCTGCTATAAGTAATGACTGGGATGGATTTCTCCCTGCCCAGATAGCACAGATGATTGCACAAATGGCTGTCATGGTAGGGTGATGAGCATCACATTTTGGTGGGACTGAAAGTAGTTAAATTCTGTGGAAGGAATATCTCAGGACTGACTTATCTGAGGCACAGTAGAGGCCTGGAAATGGCAGTTCCGAAGCAGGATTGCAGGACTACAGAGGACCAGCTGCCCCAGTAGTTTGTCCAGAATGTCCACTGTGGCAAGACAGACTAATGTTAATTTAAATCTTCTCCTTTTATGTCTGATCAGGTTCCATTTAAAGCCCTTGTGGATGGCATTAAATCAATCAGAGCTATAAAGATAGAGGAAATATTTTCTCAGTGCCCTTTTTGCTTGAACTTGTTTGGATGACACTTAAGGTGAAATTGTCTTAGGGCACTGGACAAACTGACTCATCTTGGAAGATGGCATAAAAAATTTTCAGAGGTTCTGACAAAGCTGAGATACCTAGAAGAAAAGAATACACAAGACAGTTGAATACAGAAGCAAATACAGCTTTCAGGCTTGGTAAATTTATCACAACAATAAGGAAAGCAATCTGAAAACAGCTTTGTTATGGTCTGTGAATTCCCCCTCAGGGAGAAAATCCAGGGCTGGAAGAGTTATTTAATCCTGTTGAATAACAAGTACCAAATGCTGGAAACCACAGGCAAACAAATTCAAAGAGAAATGAAGCCTGAGTGGAAGGGCAAATGCAGAAGAGATTTTCCTTGTTCCCTCCTTGAAACCACAGGTGTCCTTTGGGCATGTTAGGGGGGCATGGATGGAGTAGAAAGGCCACTGGTCAATAACTCAGTAGAAGTGCTGGGGCTAGAAGTCTCTCAGGCAGGTTTGTCCCTCCCCTGTGACATTGTTTGCTCACTAACTCCACCTGCAGAGATCAACCTCCCCTTCTTCTGGAGGGGGTCACTGACATCCTCCTGGATGGTCCAAAGTGGGGAGGTAAGCCTAGGAGGGCATGGGGACACTGGTTCTCACTGTGGGAAGTCTCATGGCCATCAGTGAAGCAGGGCACTGATGCCAACGAGTAGCTCACCGTGCATGGGGCAGTGCTCTGATGTGTCTCAGCCCTTCCTGCCTCTGAGCAGGGCTAAGGGCCTGCTTCTCAACCTCCAAGTCTGACTCATACCCTGTCCCATGGGTCCAGCTGTCTTCTTCCCCATGCCTGAGACTCTGGTACCACTGTGCCATAAATGTCAAGCAGGGCACAGACCCCCTCGCCCTACTTCATGGCGTTGGTTTGCAAACAAACACAAAGTCACCACAGCCTTGCCCAAAGAGCAAGAATCTCTGTCATTAACAAATTTGCATTTATCCTGCCTGCAAATAGCTGACTTCCTGGCTGGATTGGGTGCACTGGATATTTGGTAGGTCCTGTGGGAACCTTGGGCAGTATGGGTGCTTTGACTGTGTACAACTCTTCATTAATTAGGAATGTTTCTGTACTGTGTTTTTACACATGGATCTACTCTTATATGCATCTGGCAATTACTTTACTCCCAAGAATGTGAAGTAATTTTTGGCTTCAGAACTGGAAGCATGAGTGTCTGCTTTTTAACTCTCTGCTACCACTGGAGATGCTAGATGAGCCTCTGAAAGGCAAGAAATAATTCCCCCTTTGCTCTAGCAATAGTTATAGAGCTACGGTTCTGGGGTCTACGGCTTATTATTATGGGAAAGGCTTTTTCATTTTAATTAATTTCAGAACTTAAATCTCTTTAAAGCAAACCTTTTGCTATTTTAAAATAGTCCGGATTCTGGACTAAACACAGACAGGTTTGGCTGCATTTTACTGGTGATGTAGCTGTCATATCTATTTTATGTTATGTTTTTCATTTATGTTTTTCAGTAAAAGAATGTTTTTTATTTCCCAAGCCTTTGTTTCTGTTAACTTTGGCTGAAAGACCAATATCTTACTGTCATCTAAAAATGCTTTATTGCAGTTTTATGTGTTGAAATCCAAAAAAGTTTTTTTAGAAGAAGATTAATTCTTGACATGAAGCTCGATCAGCATTTATTAGTATAAATCCCATGATCTGAATCTCCCAGATCAGGTAGTATTTCTGTTGCAGAGAAGGATGATGTTTAACCAGGTAATGAGCATAGGAATTTTTTGGCAGCAGAAGCAATATCACAAATCCTTGCATGTTTGAGATCCATGTATTTAGAGAGACAGCTGGATAGTTTTCCTATGTGTGAAGAGATTAAGGCAAAGGAGAAGAAATGTTGCTGAGCAGATGGTTTGGATGTCAGTTTTATGCTCCCCTCACAGTCTTTAAAACAGTGTTGTAAAGAGAACCTAAACATGACATGGTTTCAGTGGAACTGATTTGTAGTATAAAAAAACGCATTAATCTTTTTTTGGTTACCTTTCACATTAGGCTCAGAATAAAATAAGGGATTTGATTTTGAAGTATGAGCTTTTGGAGTATCATGTTACTGCTGTAACACTGCATGTGCTTTAAGTGATTTAGTAGGGCATTTTGTCTGTTCTTCTGTTTTGCAAAATGGAATAGTCACTACAACTTTGTTGTCAGCAAATACCTGTTTGTAAAGTAAAAGAAATCATGCAAAAAGAAAAAGAACCTATTTTTTCATCACAAGGCCAGAGATGTAGGTCCTAACTGTCTGTGACTGTTTCCTTTATCCTTGTAACTTTCACTTTGTGAGAGATGCTGCAGAGGAGAATCTAGCACATGGATGAGAATAGAGATCTTCAAAATATTAGTCCTACCTACAGAAATTTGCAGGGAGAGACAGAAAGGAGTGAAGACAAACACACTGATTTTCTGCAAACTACTCCCCAACTCTACTTCTCCAGTTTCATCATTCTCAACAGTTCCTGAAAGATATAAAGTCATTCCCTCCTCATCCAGTGGTATTTGGTACCCTCTTTGAACTTAGATGTGTAGTGAGGTGCCAGGCTGTGGAAAGACATGTCCCCTTAGTTTTCCTTATAACCTTCATCTTTTCCTTTCCTTTTGTCCTTCCATGCTCTAATACCGGTTTCTGGTCACATCAGAGTGTAGAAAAGCATGTTGCAGCCCATCATGGTTGCAGCTTTGAGATATTGAGCCTTGCTTGAGTGGCAGCTGAAAGCATCTGCTAAGGTTACATGGGACAAGATGATGAAGGGTAAAATCCAGTAAACTTCACTTCTGCTAACTGCAAGACTTGGTTTGGTGGCAACACTATTACAAGACTCCTATTCCAAAGTTGTCACGGTGATGCCAAATCCTTACCATTACAGTCCAATGTTTTTGGAGATTCATCTTCTGAATCAGCATCCTCTCTGGGAATCATCACTACATTTGCAGTCTTCACAATGGGGCTCTTTCTCAGGCTGAGAGGAACACTGGGATTGCCTGCTCTGAGTCCTTCAAGCAGCAGCAGAACAAGCAGAAGAGCAGCTTTCAGCTTTCCTCTGCTTACGGTCTGATCTGAACTGTTTGAAAGCAATTGACATTAGTTTTTTCTTGCCTCTTCTTGTTTCCAAACTCAGACTGAAAAGTGGAGAATGAGCCTCTGACTTCCAAGCAGAAGACAGGTGAGAGGAGCAATACACCTGAGTTAGTTCCAGGGCATGTCAGGAGATACAAATGACGCTGCACTTCTGGAAGGTATTCATCGACAGAGTTTTGCAGATAAAAGTTTTGTAATTCAAATGATCTCTGAGACTAGCAGGACCTTCACAAAGATCTATGGTCAGACCTGGCAAATCTAGTTTGCAGCGCTGGTGGGCAGAACCTTGAGTTCCCGGGAAATAATTTCTTCCCTGCTATCAGGAACCTTTTCACTGTGCAAAGGCACCGGGACACTTGCAGTGAGGATGCAAGGGGTGGGAAAAGAGCAGAAATTCACTTACTTGTTTTGTCTGCTCACACAAAAACATCCATTTCAATGATATATTGGTTGCTAAAACACAGGCTGGGGCTAACTCTGACATGAGAACTGCTGCACTGATGGTCAATTAGGACATCTGGCTTCTCCCAGAAAAATTAGGAGGATCCAGCTGGAATAAACAAGCAGGTTGCATCTGCATCCTCACCAAGAGCAGGCTCCCAGCTCTGTCACTGCCCATGGCCCCTTGTGCTCTGCAGAGAGGGCTGCTGTGCAGTGACACCTCCACGGCCGGACCTGTGGAGCTGGTGGCTGGAGCTTGCATCAGTGTGCCAGAAGAGCCCCACAGCCCCTAGTTCCCACCATAACTCCTGGGCACTAGGCTTTTGAGTCTAGAAATCACCATCAACAGTAGGAGGATCTTCTAGAAATGCCCCCAGGCATTCAGGGGAGATTTGAGTTTCCAAGTCCAGCTGTAGCTGACGACAGAGGTTAGAAACTGGCTATAAGCCGCCACACCTCTTCCTCTGTGTGGGGAGCAGGAGGAAGGGCAGTGTCTGAGGGAACACTTCTGCTTGCCAGCTTTAGTATGGAGATACAATTTTTCTCATCATTTGTGCCTTTTCCACCACATCATCTTGTCCTTGCCTGACCTCCTTGGCCAATGTGTCCAGTGGGCCTTCCCAGCCTTTTTGTGCTGTGCAGACCTCGACAACTCCCCTCGGGGGAATCTCCAACCCTTCAGTAGGGTCACAGCAGTGGTGCAGCTCAGCCTTCAGGGCAACACACAAGCATTTTTGCTATGGTTGAGAAAAAAAAAAAAAAAAAAAAACAGAAAAAAAAAGAAAAAAACGCCAACCAAACAACAACAACAACAACAAAAATCAAAAGTGGGGTAGTGAGATGTGCATGTGGGATTGAAGGTTCCTATCCTAACACACCTGGCCTTCCTGAGCAGTCTGGGGGGACGGATTGCTCCCCTGCTGGTCATTGGCAGCTCTCTGGGATGGAAAGTGATGAAGCTGGAGCTTTTGCATTGCTAGCATCTGTGTAAATTTCACAAAATCGTGTCATGACTCCTACACGTTATCCAAATCCAGTGTGGGAATGTGAGCTAAAGCTGGAGTAGTCACCTGGGGCTCAACAGTAGAGTTGTTATGAAAAATAAGTACATGGTTCAAAAGCTGATCTCTGTAATAAGTTGCTTCCTACTTTTCAGGCATGCAAAACTGCTAATAACTGGGCTCACTATGTCCACCAGGCTGAAAATTAAGCCAGAATTCTGTCTTAATTGTACTAAATCATTAAGTACCCATCACTCTCCCCCTTTGCACTCTCGCCCTTTGTTGTGGTTGTTATTTTGTCAACTGTTTGTCAAGCTTTTACCTTGGTACTGATCCAAGTGTCACTGTTGTGTATCCACTACTTAGAAGTAGAGAGCTCAGCCATGAAAATTCCAGTTGAAAACCATTAAGTCTCTTGGATGTTTGTGTTTCTTATGCTGTAAGCTCTTCTGTTCCCCTGGCTTTGTATATTGCTGTGCATGAAAGCATACCATGCTGCATGGGAAGTGTGCCATGACTTACGTTCCCTACCCTCATCGTCTCTGAGGTGGCACTGGGCTCTCCTGGCAGCACAGCAGAAGGGAGGTCATGGTACCAGACCTGGGGGAGTCCAGGGGCATGTCGCAGCGCACCATGACTGTCACATGGGCTGCCCAGCTCCCCGTGAAGCAGGGGGTCTGTACAGGGCTTGCAGAGCCTCAGCCCCTGACCAAGGAGGGCTGGAGCATTTTCCCATAGCTTGCAGAGACCGGGGCTGCCCCAGTCCCACAGTGCCCCAGGGATGAGGCCCGTGGAGCAGGTCACTGAAAGAAAGGGAAGGGCTGCAGACCAAGTGGCTCCTCATGGTTGCGGCTTTTATTTGGGCCAAGGGTGCCTTTCTGCTCCAGAAACCATCCTGGAAGCCCCCCTTCTACTAAAAGTCAGCTACAGAAACCCATGACAGTCACACACACACACACACACACACACACACACACAGAGGTGTAAAGTTGTCACCCTGTCCTGGAGGCAGTGGGAAGGGCAAGAACAAAACGAGTGAGCACAGCTGCAGCCTTAAGAGGCCTTTGAAAGAGGGCACAGGTGTTTGCCCTGCAGTCTACAGTGGTTTCTTGGGATCCCTGGGAACTAGACACTGTGGTTTTGCCCACCTTGGTGCTCCCACATTTTTCTATGTGTCTACAAGGTGAATAATTATGAAAGGAAAAATAGGACTATGCAGAATATGAAGTTTCGGGAAAGTGTGTTCCTAATCCACGTGCATGGGAAGCTCCATGGATACAGTGTAGTTCTGCTTCCTCTGTTTTGCTGACCAAGAAAATTGAAAAAAAAAAAATAAAAAGGATATACAGTTTTGAGATTATTTTATTCACATTGGAGCACTTTTGACACAAGAAATTTCTGTTGTTCGTTGAACAGCATTGCAAGAACCAATCCCACCTCTGTGTCTAGAGGGACTGTGTTTCCTCAGACAAGCTGTGAGACACATTTATGAACCTTCCAGAATAGCAGAGAAGTGGCTACTGTAAATATTTTTGATGATGAACAATGTTTTGTTCTTTCCTGGGACTGGACTTGGACTTGGACTGGATTTGATAATAAAGCACCAGGTAATGAGTGCTTGCAGAACTGGGAAAATTCTCCCCACTCTGTAGAAAACAACATTTTTAGAAAGGATCAAACCACTCACTTATTTTGGGAAGAAAATTAAGGAAACCCAAGTTATTTAAGGGATCTGACAACAGCTTTCCTTAGGGCAGCCAAAGCAAAGAAATGTTTAGATTTTTTGGGGGGTAAGTTTTACAAGAAAGTTTGCTGTGGTATTCTTACTGAAACCATTATTGAAACAATGAACATCCTTCATCTTTCAGAAACACAGAGATGAACCTTATTTAGTAGCTTATTGAGCTTACAGCCCTTTTCACATTGGTGTTCTTGGAGCTCTTGGTCTAAATCCAGCCTCAATCGGACGTTTCATCCCACCTTACAATTCAAAGTGAAAGCTCAATGCTGGGATGTGTGCAAGCAGGAACAAAGCTGGGGGACCAAAACGTAGCTTACGGAAAAGTATGGTCATGATTAGCTGTTCAAGGAACCATCTGCAGCTGTCAGATAAATTTCCACACCTGCTAAGCTTTGTCTATCAGTGCTATTTGTTTGGTTGAATTTCACTTCCGTTGCAATTTTAGTCCTGTCAGTGGAGTGACTGAAGTTGCTCATTTAGCCTCTTACTTCTTCTTCATGCTTTTCCCCTCAGTTTGCACTTGGGCTTTTCTAACACAGTTTTTTTTTCTGCTTCCCTCTGGCACACATTTGTTACTCAGGAAACCACAGTCCAGTTGTTATGAGAAGAATTTACTTGTCACCCACGAGTGCTGTATGAAGTATGTTTATACAGCATTCTGGAATTTACGCAGCAGTTTGGGAAGTGTGTAGGCATTCAGATGATCGTTCTTTTGATCGCATATATGATACCATGCAAGTATTTTAGGTGCAAGACATAAGTAAAAGGTAAACTTTAGTTCCTGCTGTTCTTAACTGTTATTCTGGACTGGCAAGACATGAATGTAGGATGCCCAGTGACCACTTTGCAGCTTATGGGTGATGTATCTGGTGGCAAAGGTCATCTGGCAGGGCTTGGTGGGTCAAACCTTGAATTTGCTGACATTTACTCTTCTCCACTACTCTGCTGTAAACCAAAAGGTGGATGCTCACTATTTCAGGTGTATCAATCTCATAAGGGCTTTTGCAGGGGTGGAAAGGGTAGCACTGTGTTGCTGTGACTGTCAAGATGCCAGCATGATGGGAGCATGGCTCTGCATGCCAACTCATTGTTCAAATATGCTTCATTTTTGCTGTATGCTGACAGAGATGTAATCCCTTGTTAATTGAAAAATGTTTAATTGCTGTTTATTTCTGTCTCTGCTTTCTCCTACTGTGCTGCACACTGTGGAAACATGGTGTGTCAGGAGGAGGCAAGTCTTAGAAAGAGACATTTTCAGAGAGGTGCTTTTGTACCTGCTGGCCACTTACACCTGGCTTTTTCCTTATGGGCAGCAGTGTAGGCACATGCACCTGAAAATAGCCAGTGCAGTTAGGAATAAAGGCGCTAGTGGTTCTATTTTAATCTGCTTTCTTTAGTATTTAACAATATACACAGTTCCTAATCCTTCTTCATTGAAAAAGGCAATTAACTTTATCTTACCTAGTTTTAAAACTAGCTTTGTGCCTTTAACCATCAGAAAATTATTTATTTTAAATACAAAAGAAAATAACTTCAATTGGATCTGCTACCTGTCAGAAAGCCAGGAGGCTCATTGGAGATTCCTGATCTACAGTGTTTTTTAGCTGTTAGCCTTTTACAAAAGGCCACTGCGTGGTCAAACCAACCACTTTGGCACAGACTACCATTGTTAATTCCATTTGTTGATGCCAAGAGCTTCCTTAATTTACCTGCTTAAATATTTTTGTATAATTTTTTGCAAAACTTCTCTAACCATTTATTTAGATAATTTTTCAAAGGAGTAGCAAAGGGTTTGGCACTCAAATACCAGACTTCTGTAACAGATTAGATGGTCATCTTATGTTACTCCAAGACAGCAACAGCAATGAAGGCAAAGTTAATGATGTCAAGGATGAAACGTTTTGTGGGTTTTTTTACATTTTATGACCTCTTATGATCTTTAACTTCATTTATTTGGCTGACTTTGAAAAGACACTGTATTTTTTCATACTTCTGAGAAGAACGTTTGTTCTGATGGTGTCTAGCATCTGAGAAACGTGCAGTAGTTGATGACCTTCCTCCTGAAAAGGTATTACAAAAGAAGCAAACATCTGAGAAAGAATCCTCCTAGTTAGTTTCTGTTCAAAAATATTTCCTGACTAGAAATCCGCTCAAGTTTTGCCCCTGAAACACTCTAAGAGCATGTGCTTGATATAAGTTTTTTGCTGTCCTGTTTAACCATGTTTCTTGACTCAAGGCCTAAAATGATGAAAGCCTGACCAATTTACAAGAAATAGTTTTGTTGCCATTAATTACTTTGAAATGTTACAGTAGCTTCACAGAGGGGCAGTTTGGTAGGAGGTTTGTAACTTGAAGTGAATAGTCATGTATAGAGAGCAAAAAAGTTGTTTAATTTTAATTGATATACTACTTTTCCTATATATGTCTGTGAGAAAAACAAACAAACAAACAAACAAAAAACCAAACCAAACCAAAACAAAAACCAACCTGTCTGGAAAGGCACAACACTGATGCCATTTACAACAAGGCATGTTGCCCTCTTCCTGTCTGTAGGAAAAAATCTACCGTTAATTATTTTCCTTCCCCCCCCCAACCTCCTTTTGGTGATACAAAACCCCAAGCCATTTAAAATGGACATACTGTAGGAGTAGAAAAATTTCCTCTAAGGGTGAAAAGAGAAACAGATGAATTGAGAAAAAAGCAAGGACGCCCTGACCCCATATTTTCCATGGTACACTACTGCGGGAATTAAAATGAATGTTAGCAGATGGGGAGTGGAAAAGTTTGCTTCTGCTAACACTGGGGTGATACTGCTCTATGTAACTGTAAAAGCACAGACTGTTTCCATTTCACTCCGCACGTTTGTTTTGCTTGCACTTTCCAGACTCATCTCCCAGGCATCTGCACATGCTTGGTCACTGATACATGAAAAAAGGAAATATGCTTTCTCTGCTCTTCTGTCTCTCCCTTTGATATGTGTCCATTGCAGCAGACAATGCTGTACTTCTGTATGACTAAGAACAACTCTTAGTTCTTGAGGAATAAATTAAAATGTCCTTCCAGGCTGCTGTTCATGAGCCTCTGTTCAATGAAAAACTTACACGCCTGCTTAAATCCTTCAGCAAAGCACTGAAGCATAAGTTTAATGCTATCCACATGCTCAGTTTCATTAATTTTAATGGTCTTTAAACCCACATTGAGAATCAGATGCACACTAATGGGTGTTCAGAAGAGTATTGGCTAGTCTAGAGTCTCAGGAGCCTCAGAGCTGGGAGAGACCAATTTGTCAGATAGTTACTCTTCTTTCAGCAGAAATGATTCAGAGTCATGACTCTTAACATGGAAGGGCTGGAGGTCAATTCTAGCTAGCAGATGGATGTCAGATTGGAGTGGATGACTGCTTTCCTTCTGAGACCTCTATTTGGTGACTAGAAGTTTGGGAGAAAATCTTATTTTTCTTTAAAGAGGAAATGAAGGCAAAGACAATTCTGGGAAACTTTTGTCATCTTTACCAAGAACAGTCCTTCAGAGCCTCTGCTGTTAACTACAAAACTCTCCAGCGCAAAGTCAGGCTGAGAAGTATTTCAGGGTATCAGAATACCTCAAGCGGGAGTGATTTTTTGTTTGTAGGCAGTTAGGAAACACCCGTGGCACATGTAGGGTGGGAGCCCCCAAGGACTACACTCAGTCTCTAACCTCCCCATCAACTGCTCTTCCCTGGGGTGGTCTAGCACCTTCCTGGAACACAGATGGATTTTGCTACGGAGGCAATGGAGTTTTGCCATTTTTCAGGATGCTGCCTGAAGGAAGCGGGAGGAATGCACATGACAAACAAGGCAGGAAGGGAGGGGGACACTTCTGGTATAAAAGGAACCTTAACTTTACCAAGCTTTTAATTTTTAAAAAGAGTGGAAAATAGAGAGTTGAGGGGAAATTGCCCACTGATTACAAATAGAAACTGAGAGCCAAAGAAAACAGACTTTACAAGAGGGTTATGAAGAGGTTACCATAAAGTTTCTCTTCACCTTTTGACCCCCACTATGAGTCACTCGAAGATAAGACTGAGCAGAGAATTGTCATATGGGAAACTAAGAAAAGGCAGCTCTTCTCCTAAATAAATAAGGGCTCTACCCAGGGGGACTTACAGATGTAAAGTTGATCTCCCTTTCTGTCATATCCTTTAGTTTTGTGTTTGTGGGCATTGTTTTAGGCATTTGAGGTGTGGAAAAAACCCTATCCTCGAGCTCAGGAACTGGTAAATGAAAAAAAAATAAAATAAAAAAAATATAGTAGCATCTTTGCCAGGTACAAGGGAATTTAATTGTCTATGCAATCATTCCCTCTCCAACTGGGCTCCATTAAGCACCAAGCAACTTTTATAGAATCAGGTGATCTACAGGAGAGTTTCTAATGGGCCATTTGAAATCCTTGACAGTCTTCTCATGGTGTCATTGGTAGAATCCATGCCATGTTCTTCTGCTGATGCTGGGTGGTTGTGATCCCTGTCACTAGGCAAGTGTCTGAGCTAATGATAGCCAGATATTTGGGTTAACAAAAGTCAAGCACAGAGTCATGGAAGGCAGAGCAGAGCCGAGATATAATGGGCTCCTCCCCAGCTGCATTTTGCAGACAGCTACTCTGTTAGCGAAAGTAAGCTAATTTTGTTAGTTGGTTATTATATCTGCATAACACCACCCGTGTGACCCACCAAGAATCTGTAGCCGTGGTTGCTGTTGGGTGGCCCACTGTACAAAGTGTCACTTCGTACAAATTACAAAGGTATGTGAAAATGTCTTGAGCTTGTCCTGACATGCATTTGGTTAGGGTCTTCACGTAAGATTGGATTGTCCTCTTTTGTTACCAAAGAAAAGTTTACCATGGGATCTCATTCCTTTCTCTCTCAGAAAAAAATAATTTATCTGATAATTGAGGGCCCAGCCCTGGAGCTATTGTCACTGAGATTGTCCCAGCAGTGTTGCAGCCAGGTGCGGAGATGTGCAGAGCCAAGTGCTGTGAAGCCAAGCCATGAAACTGTGAGGTATGCTACATAGAAGTATTTTTGGAATGCCACTTCTTTAAAAATGAACCAGGACAAAAGAACCAGTAAGTAATGTAAGCAGATGGTGTTTCCACATACTCCCAGTAATTTCTCTAACACGGTGCTTCGGCAGTGCCTGATTGCTGAGGAATGGGTGATATACAGCATTAAGAAATTATCTAGTTTTATTTTTAGTCATGCTCTTTCTTCATACAAGGAGTTTGGTTTTATCTGCTTGGACACTATCTTTTGACAAATTTCAGTTCAATGAGTTTTGTTTGGATTGGAAGAGAGACTTCTACATTTTCTTACCTCAAAATTGTCATTCATCACCTTGGAAAGAGAGACTGTATGAATAAAAGCCTACCAATGCAAATCTCAGTGACTGCCCTCTCCCATCACCTCTCTTCCCCTTCAGCTCAACCCCTTGCAGGTAGCTCTCTGTCTTCCCTCCAGAAACCTGACAGCCATCACATGGTAGAGTTGATGTGAGACTGACTGCCACCACATCATTGAATCTGCCTGTCATTTAGCTCATCTCTCATTTTTACATTCTCTATTTAAACAGTATCATCTCTGGGATAAATGATAGGAACAGGGAAACCTTCTTCCTTGGAAGTACTTTGATAAAGTAATAACAATAATGATAATAAAACCAGCAATAAGTATGGTAGCAGAAACATATTAAGCAAGTTATTCGTTTCACTCTTCAGTGAATACAGTTGCTTGGAAAATGGAATCAGATGAGTGTCTTATGAACAGCCAATCCATTAAGAAAATTTATACAGAGGACTAAGGTCTTGCTTATCAACCGTGACATGGTAACAGTCCTGCGGGTGCTCTTGGAGCATGACAGGCTAAGTAAGGTATCTTTATGTAGTTCCGGAAGTGAAACATTTAGGATAAATGTCATCACCTTGCAATTCCTACAGGTATGTGTAGGACAAGTGCCACTGCTCAGCCCATGCAGAGAGGCCTGTTGATCTCCCATGGTGTCACCTTGCACTGACAGCTGGTCACAGGTCTGGACCAGATGAGATGTCATTAACCACCCAGTACACCTCTGTGCACCAAGATGCCAGAACCTCCTAAGAATCCAGGGTGTAGCATTTTAAGAGCATTTAACAGGCATATGAGCCTGTGTTTTCAAAATATTTTTGCTAATCTAAAGTGAAATGCCAGATAAGCTTTAAAAAAACATTCAAAAAACCCCCTTGAAAAATTCAAAAGTTTGACCACAAATGCCCCTAAAAGTTCCTTTTTCATTTTTTTTTGACAGAACAAAAACAAGTTAGAGGATCCTTACCAGACTTATAGGGTCAATTTCAACCTCAGCATGAGGCCATCTCCGCCTGCAGATGTTTAATTTATTGCACTGAAGTGCTGGAACATCACGTTTGAGGTTGCCTTCTTGATTGGTATGTGAAAGTTATGAAGAACCCAACCAAAATACCACAAGCCCAAAGGAAACAGACCTTGTTTTGCTGTCAACAGCCTGACAGAGAATAGGCAAGGCCCCTTTTTCCCTATAAGCTGTCAAAGACTAACTAGATCAAGGCGTTTGAGAAAAATGAAGATGACATGGTCATGCCAGGACAGGAAAACGCGCCTCCAGCAGTGGCAACAGAGTGTGTATGTGTTTGCTAAGAAAAGGGCAAGGGTCTTACTTGTTGACTCAAGCTGCAAATTTCTGCTTCAAAAGGCTTTTGTGAGCAAGTGTGAACATGCTGGGTCTTTGCTGTCCCAGCCATTCACTGTGGTGAGAAACCAGGACCTTCTCTAGAGACAACAGCCCATGTACCACAAAATAATCCTGTTTTGGGTTTTAAAATAATTTTTTTGAGTAATAAAGCTGAGAACACCAGTCTGTTTGAACCTTTTAATAAAAACACTCAAGAGACCCAGAGATATTTTCTCAAGTGATTTGTCCCCTCAGCAAGACCTCAGGAAGTGGGATCCTGCCTGTTCCTGCCTACACTGATCAAGGCAGGAGAGTTTGTGATAATTGTCAGGCTATTTTAGAGTTACAGCTTTTCTTCAGCAAAAATTCCATCCTGCACTCAGGACAAGACTGGTCAATGCTGACATGCTTCTGTAAAGCGATTGGTTTGTCAATAAAACAGAATTTTTCACAAAAAAAGGTGTTCTGAAAATCATTTCTTTTCATACGGTGCTTTTTGCACTGTGTCCAGATGTTCATAGTAACAAATGCTTTTCCAACAATGAAGTATTCTGCATTTTTCAATCAAATATCTGAAAAAGAAGTGTTTAAAACTTGCAAACTATAAAGAAGATCCTGCTCCTGCAGCCAGAAAAACATACAGTGGAGAGCTGGTTTGAACATTTTAGTGGCATTTTTAATTTTGTGTCTAGATACTGGTTTGATGGTGAAAATGTTTTACAGGGGTATAGTATTTGCAAAAGTATTTTTGACAGGATAGCTCCTAAGGCACTGAGATAAAGACAAATAATACAGAGATGGGAGATGTGACTTCATTCTACTTTGTGAAAGCATTTTGGCATTTTCGCAATCTGGAGTAAAAACAGCTTTAGGCTCCCTCGTAAGTCTGTCCCATAACAGTGTCACTTCCTCCCCAGTCAGATAACAGTGCTGACCAGGTGCCTGTCTTTTTTGGCACTTTGTTGGATTTTTGAGAAAACTGTGGAATGAACTATGAAAAGGAATGGAACAGCCCATGAAAATCCCCTAGACACCCTCATCTTTCATGTTATGTTCAATTCGTCTTATCCCAGCTGTGATGCTTCTGTTTTCAGCATGCCACAGCCATTTTAACTGATGATATACAAGTGCCTCAGAGTTTTTTAACTTTCAGCCCTTAAAGGTTGTCTCAAGGGCACATAGGAAGAAGAACTCATCATCTTCCTGGAAAATATTATGTGGCCAGTGGGAAGCAGAGTATGTCTGCAATACTTCTTCAGAGTCTCTTGTAGCTATTGGAATCTATTGTCCCATGGACTAGAACAAGGGCCTTGCAACTCCTCCAGGCAAGTGTTGAAAGCTGTTTTCAGAATCAGGACAGCAACAGCTACCTTCAAGTGAGAATAATAATTTTTTCATCCTGAATATATAGGATTAGAAGCATCTGTCGAAAAAGAAAAACTAATTCGGAGATAGTTTTCCAGCTTACTGTTCTTAATGTTGAAGGAGTTTGACCATAGGGCGTACATTAATAGACTAGAAAGGTTCAGGGTTGAGTCCTGGACTCCTTTAACCAAGTTTGAGTGTCTACAATTCATGTTCATGCATGTTATCCTCAAGTCATTAGTGGATAGTGGAGATCAATGGTGCAATTTCCCTTTTTCTAAAACAAGTGTCTTCAGCAGGGAAGGACCGTATGAAGCTCACTGTGAAGACAGTTGAGATATGGTGGCAGGCTGCAGCACAGATTCTGTGGTAGGTAGGTCCCTCAGTGGTGGGAATGGGGCAAGGCAGAAAGGTTGACTGCCCACCACATCTGGTCAGTGGTGCCTGGGTGCTGGAGTGGGGCAAGGCAGTCACTGGCCCCCCTCAAGGCAGCTGCCATGAACTCTCCCCAGTTCTTCCCCCTGCTCTCTCTGCCAGGGCTGCCATCCGCAGCAGTTCTGCAGAACAACAGTGACGTAAACCAGATGTGAACCAAGAAGAGAGCCCTACCATACCCCTGCCCCATCTTCAACCCCGTACCCTCTTCTCCCTGCCTGCAAAGCCATGAACCCAATCACTTGGCGTCTGGAGCCTCAACTAAGGTCATGTGAAATAACCTTCAGCTGGATCAAATGGAAAACTGGAGCTGACCTCAGGACTGGCATGACTCATGTACACAGAGATAAGCTTTTCTTCTGTGACAGGAACCACAGCAAAGTTCTGTGATGGCCTGGCAAGTCAATCCCTTTGTAAGATCTCATCAGGCATTGCCTTCAGTACCAGCAGAAGATACTGGACAGCAGTGTTACTGCACACACATACATTCACAGGTGACATCTCTGAGGCAGTTTCTCTAACCTGCCCATTCTGAAGGCCAGGAAGACAAGTAGTAAAGGAATAACCTCCCATGCACACTCTCTATTCACTCAAGGACAAAAGTAAAGCAGTGTGTCAGTCCCCAGTGTGCTCCCATGTCACTGCAGAGCTCTCCTATGCAGGGCAGGACTTTGTCAAGAAGTCTACTCCCTTCCCTGAGGTCATGGGAATGAAGACACCCACATCTCACCAAGGTGTCTACATTCACATGTAGATTGAAGCTGTAGCCTCCAGACTTCTAGCAATTTGGGGAATTTCAAACATCTCAAAGGTTAGTGAATGTTCAAAATCTTCATAACCGACTTGGATGCAGGACTCAAAGGTATAGTAAGTAAGTTTGCCAAAGATAATAAATTTTGAAGGATTGGTGACTCCCTTGAAGTCAGGGAGGCTGCAGAGAAACCTGGACAAATGAGAGGACTGGGCAATGACTAACCACATGAAGTTTAGCAATGATAAGTGCTGGATTCTGCATCTGGGACAGGACAAACCTGGATATAGGTACAGACTGGGGAAGGAGATGCTGGAAAGCAGTGCCATGGAAAGGGACCTGGGGGTCCTGGTCGATGGCAAGTTGAACATGTGTCAGCAGTGCCCTGGCAGCCAGGAGGGCCAACCCTGTCCTGGGGGTCATCAGGCAAAGCATTGCAAAGCTGGTCAAGGGAGATTGTCCCACTCTGCTCTGCACTGGGCTGGCCTCACCTTGGACATTTTGCGCATTTTGGGGCACCACAATATAAGAAAGATACTAAGCTCTTAGAGAGCATCCAAAGGAGGGCAATGAAGATGGTGAAGGGCCTTGAGGGGAAGCTGTGTGAGGAGCGGCTGAGGGCACTTGATCTGTTCAGCCTGGACAAGAGGAGAGTGAGCTGGGCAGACCTCACTGCAGTCTGCAACTTCCTCATGAGGGGAAGAGGAGGAACGGACACTCATCACTTGTTTGTGGCAACCAGTGGCAGGACCTGAGGGAATGGCCAGAAGCTACATCAGGGGCAGTTTAGTTTAGATACTAGGACAAGGTTTTTCAACCAAAGAGTGGTTGGGCACTGGAACAGGCTCCCCAGGGAAGTGGCCACAGAACCAAACTTGCCAGGGTTCAAGATGTGTTTGGGCAATGCTTCCAGACACATGCTGTGACTATTTGGGATGTTCTGTGCAGGACCAGGAGCTGGACTTCGATGATCCTTGTGAGTCTCTTCCAACTCATAATATTCTATGATTCTCTGAAACCTTTGCCATAGAAACAAACATTAACATTTCTTAGTTCTATGATCTGCTTGTAAGATCATTTTTTTCAGTCTGCTTTAGGACAGATGAATTTCAGGAAAATTGCAACAGCTACCTTACATTAACCTGTATATGATCTGTAGACAGGCCTGAATTTTAGGATTTATGCTTTCCCTGTTTGAGAGGAACATGTCTCTCTAGTTCTGCTTCAAAGATACAGAGAGAGAAAAAGACTCTTTTTGTGAATTTTATTATAGTAAAAATATGTTCAGCATGAAAGGAAATGTCCCACATGTTATCTGTGCTTCGCATCACACACACTCCTGGAGTTTTCTTCTGAAAAGAAATTAGGCAATGGCATAATTCATTTCATGCACCACATGTGCTGTCTTTCATTTTGCGAGTTTCATTGGGCTTTGCAAATGTAAATTGCTTAAGGCACACAGCTCAAGTAGGTATAATTTATCATTTTTTGTGATATTTATTACCAAGATCATTTAAGTGGAACCCAGGTGTTCTGGGATAGAAACCTTTCCTCCTCAGCAGGCAACATGCCCTCAGGGAGAGACAATTCTCTTCAAAGTGATTCCCAGGAATTCATTTCCTCAGCCTGTGATTAGATTTTCTAGCTTTCCTTGATTCTGAGCTGTGGTCTTTTACATTCATGCAGCTGGACATATATCTGATTTCTCGGGGTGTGAATGCCCAAATTGACAATCCTGGTAAGACGACTTCTGAAATTGCCGTAAGACCCACCTCTTACCAGAATCACTGACCACAGAGAAACCCCAGACTTAGCCTGGAACAGAAATCCACATAATTCATACAAATCTTCTTGGTCTTTGTGGCACAGTACCTGGACACTCCTGGAACTGCCTTGTAGGTGTGCTATGTGCTCTGCAGTTCAGCAGTGCCCTGGTTCTCCATGCAGCACTCACAGGCAATGTCAGCAACTCCTGGATCACCATTCTCCTGCTAGGGCAAAGTCACAAGGTGGCCAGAGTAGTCAGGTTAAAAATGAATCTGGATCTTTGGGAACCCTTGGAAGGGTATGCAGAATCAGATAGGTCTGCTGCAAGTGAAAAGCAAGCATGGCTGTTTTACCACTCATCAGGTAATCTGCCAATGTGTAGAAGTATGACATGACTATCTACCTGTCAGCTACACATCAACCAGGATGTTTTTCAGTCCTTCATTTAGACTGAATGTGAAATTATTAACAAAACGAAACAAACAAAAAAGCCTGAGTGTGAATATTGCACCTGCATTTGACTTTGCAAAGTGTTTAGGCTACTTTCATTTTAATCTCCCGTTTTTGTCCACTGATGTGGGTGAGAATTTAAAAAAATCTCTAAGTTTTTAAAAGTAACTGAATTGTATTGATTTTACCCTATTAGATTTTATAATTCTTTTACAGAAGTAATCAACTGCTTTAACACCATACTTTTCTATATAACTAGTTACAGTCATCCTCAAACGTACATTTCAATCAATCATTCTATGAAACCTGTGCAGGCTGTGTTCCAAGCAGTGCCAGTACAGTTAAGTCCCAGTTCATAAATCTGTTAGTATTATTGACAGAAACATGCATCTTTTAACACTTGTCAAGAAGAATATGAAGCATCAGAAGTTAGGCTATAGGTATGGCCGTCTCGTACTTATGTGGTTGAGTTTCCACGTAGTATCTGGAAAAAAACCATCAGTTTCTATTATTTGATCTCTGTTACGTTGAATAGAGACAGGATAATATCATCAGCATTTTGAGTGATGTCTTAGCAAGGGACCAGAGATACTGGAACAATCAAAAGAAAATCTGACTTGGGTGGATGTATATAAAAATATTTTCCTGAGTGTTATGGTTTTAACTGATTTCCAGGTCTTCTGTCTTTAATAAATGGCTTCATTTCATTGCAATTCCCCCTATGAGATCATCTATATTTGAATCAAAGTACTGAAATGTCTTTTGACCAAGATGACTATTTTGAGACAGATTTAGAGAGTACACTGACAGAGGCATGTTCTTAACTTGGTTGGCACTGAGACATGTTCATGGAGAGGAAAGAAGCAGAAAAGTTTCCACACCAGTATTGGCGAAAGGTTTCTGTGGACTAGAAGGGAGCCAGAGCTAGAGTACCTCATTAGAAATTAATAGCTTCAGGCAGACCTTTTGGACTTGACAGGCTCTGTCTTTTCGTGCTGGGGGGTTGACTTGAAGTCCCTGTTCCCCACAAGAAGGTGTCTGTAAGACTATTTTGGCTGTGTAGCAGTAAAGAAAGGTTTTCCCTGATGACAGCCTTGAGGACAAAAAATAGAAAGGTTAGGCAACTTGTCTAAGACAGGTTTAGGAAATCTGCAATAGGTTCTGAACTAGCTGACATTTGTAATATAACAGAGAGAGAGAGAGCAGCTGCAATGTAAGACTTCAGCTTTTACAGTCAATATCGCAGAAGGGATAAAGACAGTGGTGGAACTGCCAGTATCTGCACTGGTTCAAATTACCCTCTTACCTTCTGTAAATAAATTACACAGATGTAAATGCAACATATGAGGAGTTGTACTGCTTTAGCTGTACTGCCATACTTAATGCTGATCTTGCCTGTAGGAAAGGGTTCACATCCAGCAGACAGAGAATTGACATGAGTAGGATTGTGGACTCCTTGTTTTGTTTAGGTACTCTGACCCTGTACACTGTCTTCTGAACCTGGTCACCTTTCCTGTGCAGCCCAGTTCTGGCTCTGATGAGACCTCCAGTGCCTTATCTTCCTGGTATGAAGTTAGCTGCATCACAGGATGCACAAGCTTGTAGATAGCCATGTGGAAATAATCAACTGCTACAAGCAGCCTTCAGCACAGCATGAGCTGCTGTTTAGTACACAAATTAAAACAAAGCAGCTTTCCTTGTGAGAAACGCTTGGGGCTCAGACCTCATCAAGCTAGGCTTAAGATGAGTGCTGCAAAGGACAAAAAAATTTGGAGGTGATGTGAAATAGTGCTGTGACACCTTTTTCTTACTGGCACAGAGCCAGGCAGAGACTGGAGTGGCTCCCAGCACTAATCAGAGGGACTGGCAAACCTCTGCTCACACATCTGCCATCTCCTCCCTCCGTGGACGTGCTTGGAGTTGCAGCTGCTGAAGCACACCTAGTTATGCCAGCCATCATTATTTGCCTTTGATGAGCAATCTGCAGCCATCCCTCAACACAGGTTTTCTGGTTTCAATCCAAGATAGAGACGTCAGTCTATTGGTCTACCAGGGCCTCAAAAAATATTTATCTGACCTGTTTCCCTCTTACCAGAGGGCAGTCTATTGCTGGAGAGGCAGCCACTGTAGAGTTAAAACCCTGACAAGAATTGGAGCACCATGTGAGAGCAGGAAGCCCCACAATCTGTGTTTAAAAAGGACAGGAGTAAATCTCAAAACCAGTTTTAAAAAGGTGTTTCACTGAGAGATGCTAAAGTCCTGACTCATTCACACAGTGCCTTTAATAAATAATTTTTTCCCATGGGCAGAATGTGCCATATGCAAGTCACCCTTGCTTCACTGAGTTTCAAAGCCCTGTATAAGCTCATCTATAGGTGAAGTGAAAAGAAATAATTTTACATCTCTTTATCTCTAGAGCACTCAGGACTCTGGGAAAAGCTGTTTTCTTGTACATTGCTTTCTGTTGACACAGAAAACGGAAATTTAGGGGACTGTGTGCAAACATATGCTTGTCAGTATCTGTGATTCAGAAAGCAATAGATTTCAGTGAGTTTTGGTCTATTTCTGAGGCACATCTCACTCCGCAGTTGTACTAGCAACAGTATATCCTGTGTGGGGGTACATGAAGGGGAAAGGAGAGGCACAAGAGCTCCTTGGTTCTGTAATTTTGGAGGTATGAACCAGTCAGCAAGTAGGAAGTCACAAGCAGAGCCTCAAGTGCCTGAGGAGACACAAGCTGGGAAAAGGTACAGTAATGAATCTGTTGCTGTCACCTCTGGAAGGAGACAAGCTGAGGTAGAGGTGACTGTGGGAAGAGAGCAATTTAAGCAATCTGGGGAGCAGCGCTCCCTAAATGTTACACCACAGAGCACGAGGAGGGAGACAGTAAAAAAGCGGAGAAAGCAGGAGAGGGGCAAGTGTCATGTGGAGGCAGCTGTTCTGTCTTCCCCCAAAAGGGCTGGTGCTGGCAGGTTTGCAGGCATATTCAAACTCCCCATCTCCCCAAGGATGAGCTTAGATCCCATGCTCTTGAGGGTTTAGTACTTGTCAGCAAGTGAAAAACAAGCCAGAAATGTACAGCTTCATTACCTCTTGTGAAAACGTTTACACAGGCCAGTTTTCATTCTTCATTTTTGGAAATATCTTGGACCAGACCACTTCAATGTAGATAGCATCTCCATTTCTGGAACATCCTATGACACAGAGTATCAGGTATCTTGGTCTTGTGAGACCAGAGGTTAGCTGGGTTTTGCTGCTTAAAGAGAGCCAAGTCCTATAGTTTGCTTTTTCCTTTCAGGTCTGTACACAAAGAGCAGACATGGATGGGTTCAGAATTATCAGTCCCAGCTGTTGTACGTGACAGGCAGAAGAAAGAAGGGATCAGCAATCCTTCTACCACGGAAGAGTTCCTACATAAGAAAACCCTGGTGCTAGTCCACTGGGAATTGTAACTTTGCCTGCTATAATAAGAAAACTAAGTGGGTTGTTTTTTGTTTGTTTGTTTGATTTTGTTTTGGGTTTTTTGTTTTTCTTTTGTTTTGGTTTGGTTTGGGTTTTTTGGTTTTTTGTGCAAGAGCGTGAAGGAGAGTGAAGAACACATTTTGTCACATATCCTGAAGTTGGGGGTTAAATTGTGGTCTTCACAGTATTTCCCAAATGTACCATCCTGTTGATCTAATAAAGCACAGGATTACTGCAACAACTATAGAGACTGGATGACTGCACCCATCCCTGGGATTGCATGCTGGATATTGCAGTATTGTCTTCATGGAGTAAGATGTATTTATCTGTTCCAACCTGGAGCATGTGATGGGCTTCCACAATATGCCAACATTTTAAGAAGAGCAGAATTTAATTCTACCAGTTTGTTAAAGGGAAGAGCTTTCTAGTTCTTTCTTCGGTAACACTTAAGGGAGCTTGTGTCACAGGAGTCATCTGATAAAACAGAGCCCAATAAATTAAAACAAAGGACAGGTACAGCTGAAATTGGATAAATAGGGCTTTTGATGAGTGAGGACTTTTCACTGCTATTGTTCATCAAGAGAACATTACCCATGATTGAATCACATGTTTGAATCAGAAAAGGTCAAAATAGGCAGGGCAGCACTTTATTAATTGCAGACAGTGATGCTGAAACCCTTGGGGATTCAGCTTATGCACGGAACACAGATTGAAAGCTTTGCACTTTCATCTGTTTAATCAACTATCTGCTTTCTCGTTTGAATGTCTGTAAAAATGTGGCAATACATTCCTCACTGTTAGAAGAAATTTGACTTACCCGTCCCAGAAAGGTTACTTTGGGGATTCTTGAAATGATTCAAAACAAATTGAGTCTATTTCTTGACAAAGGAGTTCAGTACTTAACTAGGAAAAGATATTAGAAATAACTTTTGCAGCATAATGCACAGTGAAGATTAGAAGATATTTCCCATGGAGCTCATACAGTTTCCATCACTGCAGGTCTCTAGGAAGTGATTGAACAAATGCCAGTCAGCAATTACTTAGTTCTCCCTACCCAAGGGTAGGGAATGGAGTGGACAGTCATTCTGTTCTCTTTCTACAGGGGAACACATGTTCAGCCAGAAACAAATAGGACGGAGATTTCATGTGTTGTTCTCATCAATGATCTCATTGCTGAAGAGGTCCTTAATAAGCAAGAGGATTATTTTAATGAGTGTAAAACATAACTTTAAAGTAGCTGAGCTAAGTCAGTAAGTATTCATTAAAAGTTGCTAGAATGCTCTCTGTCTGATGGACTCCTCAGGGAAATTTTGCTCACATGCTTGATTAAGCATCCTTGATTCCAAATATACTCTTGAGTGGGTTCAGTTGAAAATCATGAAGTATGGCGAGGTTAGGAGAGACTTGGGGCCAATATTTTATGAATTGAGCCTGAAGTTTTTTTAAGTGGCCAGCTAATCTGAGGGAGTAATTTATCAGATTTTCCCTTTGCCTCTCTCCTATGTCCTTGTATGAGGGGAATAAAGCTGATGTGATCCAGACGGATTGAGTATGTTAGTCAGATTATCTTTGTGGATGCTTTTCATCTGCTCACAGTGCTCAGTCAAAAAAAAAAGTCAATTGGCACACCCTATCACATTCAGAAAAGCAGGAAAATGTGTATCAATCAGCTGTAATTTAATCTCTTCTGAACTAAAAATATGCAGGATAGGTGACCTACGAGGTACACATAATACTTGAATATTGGTTGTGATATCTGAAGAAGAAAGATTTGTCATTCCCTATTAGTTTTAAATACCTGAAATAAAATTGAACTTAAAAGTAATTTATGAGTAGTTCATTTTCCTTTTCTTTCTTCATCCTGCCAATCAAAATTGTACAAAAGTCTCTGGAGGCAGCTGCCAAAAGAAATCTTTGTATGCAGATTTCATATGGCCCCACAACTCAAATTTTATCTTGCTGTTATCTGAAGCTAAGTGTTTCTTCTATCACCTCTAAGAAAAGATGTTCAGTGAGAAAGAGACACATGTCCTTTTTATTAGTATTTACACACAGAAAATAAAAAGTGATTCCTTTATCTTGAGGGAAAGAAACTAGATTTTGGCTTTTTGTCCTGAAGCAAGGCCTACTTTAGCTGCTGAACTTTCTTTTAAAGTGTCAACAGGATAATACCATGATCTATACCGAGTAAACTGTTATATCTTTCTCAAGGGTTGGCTTAGACTATTGGATCTTCAAATAATGTAAAACCAAGCACTTCTATAGGTTAGATCACAGCTATAGCATTTCACACCAGCAAAGAGGGCAGTGCAGTTTAGACCATAGAAAAGGAAAAAAAAAAAAGTTAAACAATTTGTGCTTGTATTGAACATCTGTTTCACAACAAACGAAACTTTGAGAACCTGAAATTCTCTAAGGTTACCTGAATGGGCGCATTTCTTCCGATTTGATGCCAAATAATGGTGATGGCTCTGAGCAGAGAGGTTTTTCTGCTCCTGTAGGAAGGCTGTCTGTCTGACTTCTCTGGGACAAAGACCAGTTTGACCCATACAGTCTCCTTTCATAGAAGAGCACCCTGGAAATGATGGTGATTGACCTAAGATTACATACGTCTGTATGAGTAGCTCATGTTTTGCTTGTCATTCATGGAGGACACTGTTAAGAGCAGCTGCTCTACAATTGACAGGACATTCAGTAAGTATGATGAATTCTGTTCTTTACAGAGAAGCATTGGAATGGGCTTCCCTGGGGAGGTGGTAGAGTCACCATCCCTGGTAGTGTTTGATAAAAGACTGGATGTGGCACTTAGTGCCATGGTCTAGTAGACAAGGTGATGTTGGGTCTAAGGTTATTTTCCATGATCTCAGAAGTCATTTCCAACCTGATTGAATCTGTGATTCTGTAAATTCCTATGTGTAGAAGTCTGACCAAATGCAACAGCAGCTGTAATTGATGCTAATAGCTTTTTTCTGCTGTATAGTTATGCAAAACACCTGTTTATACAATAGGTTTAGGAACTTAATTCCTCCATTAGCATTGCATGACCTAAAGATAATAGACTGACAGAGGCTTTCTGATCCAGTGAGACTGCTTGTGTTGCTATTCATCAAAACTCAAGATGATGTGCCAGCAGAAGGCCGGTTAACTCATGGACACAGTTTTATAAGGATTTGCAATTTTATCTTGAGCACAGTTTTATGATATCAATTAACTGGAAGTCTGTGGCCTCTGGAAGAGTGATCTCAACAGGTTGTAGGAAAATGAATCCATGGAGTGCTCAAGATTGAGCACTGAAAGGTGTGGGGCACTGACTGTGCTACCTAAGGGCTCTGTAGAAAAGAGGACATTGCAAGGCAATGTTTACCCCAGAGAAGTGGCCTGGACAGTACAGCTGAACATCAACAGTTTGCAGAGCAGTGAACTCTGAAGAGTTCAAGAGCTGTGCAATCCTGAGCAGCATCCAAGGCCTCATATGGGTAAGAAGGGACCTTCAGATCTTAATTTAAAGCATGTGAACAATCCCATTGACTATGTGGTTTGTGTATATAGAGGTGCTAACTATGTGTAAACCCACATAGTTGGATGCTTACTCCAGCCTGGCTTGCCTGTGCTGCCTGCTGAGCAAGCAGACCAGGGGGGAGCAGCGCATCACCACCTCTGCCTCTCACTGGTTAGTGGCATGTCAGAGTATGGCTTGGCTACCATTGCTCTTGTCCACCAGTTGTGCCTCCCCGACTGCACACACAGAAGTTTACAGGAGTGTTGCAGCAACAACACACTGGTGCAGTGGTTTAGTTTAAAAAGCAAGCCTGTTGGTAAGCTGAAGAAGTAATCTTCTCCCTCTCTCCCATTTGTCTTTCAGCTGGAGGGAACCCTGCCAGTCAGTATGTTGTAGATTATTTGGATCCTGGCAGGAAAATTCAAAATCAAAAGGCAAGTGAATAAGGGTGGAAGGGAAAAGACTTTGAATCAAGTATACTCTTTATTCTTTTATTGGGTGCCAAGAGCTCTTGTGATCTGAACGAAAGCTGCTAGCGCTCAAAAACCTTTGCTCTTGGTCCTCCAGACATCTCTCTACACCTGGCAGGAGTATAAGTGGAAGTCCTATCACCTCATTTATGTACCTAAAATTAGTCATCTCAGCCCAAGTTAGTCACTTCGAGTCTCCTGGGAAGAAAATGCCTACTTCAGGTGCAATTCTTCTTGTCTTAAGGCACCTGGATACCTATTCTTTTCACTGGGTGTAGAAGGATGCTTGGAGGTTTAGAGAGTCCGTGTCTCAGACCACCATATTTTTAAGCGTCTAAAGGTAATAAGAGATTTTCCTTCTTAAATTGTGATAGAAAAATATAAGCAGACATGTTAGATCAGACCTGAATTTCACTGGCACAGATTAACTATAATGTGTTATAATAATAATAATGTGCTATTAACTATATATGTCCAATGTCAGGTGGCTGGGAAGGACACAGAAACAGAGTGAGAATTAAGAATACTTTCATCCACAGTAATTCTTTCCTTGAGACTTTATGCCACCAGGATCCTCAGTTGAATCTGTCTTGAAGAAGCTAAAAATCAGTAAGTCTTAGATAGAAACTGTTTGCCCCCAATTCTACATTTAAGTACCTATATAACAATATTAATTCAGAGGTCCCTGAGTGGCTTTGCATGCTCCCTGAATACAACTTACTGGAAATATGTGAGTTCATGGACTTCCAAAGACTACCTAATTTCTTGGAAATACACTGTGCACAGGGAATTTTCTTGCCTAGATGTGGATATAAGTCAGTGGAGATCTGGGATTGTCCAAACTTGTGCCATTTTGTACATGCACGCACAGATCTTCGCTGATATTAGATCTTAGTGCAGGTTCTCACTGCTAACTACTCTGTTTCTTTAACACTCTAATGGCAGTATTAAACCACATGTTGCTTTTTGAATCATTTGACTTTTAAGATTAATTAGGAAATTAAGATAAAATTGTATTTTTAAAATGAGACCAAACTGAAAAAATATGCATTCTCCTGCCAGTAATGTTAAATTTACCAGGCTGCTTGAAAAGGTTGGTTCCCCCCATCATGTGCACAGATGTATCCCTACTCAATAATGCTAATTTAAAAGAAACCTGAATTTATTGCTGCGTGACCCCCACATTTCCTTTCCACCTCACTGAGCAGCTCCATATTCCACTGTTTATACACCGTGAACATTTACCACCTGTGCACTCCATCTTCACGCTCTGTGACTCCACACTGCTGCTTGAACCTTCCCCATTCCTGGTGTAAAGGGATTTCAATTCCTTCACCCAAACTTTTTGTTAACACTTTCAGCAGTATCTCTGCTGCTCTCCATTGCTCACTGTGGGTGAGTCCCAAGGCTGTGGTCAGCAGAGAAGGGAGGCAGCCAGTATCTCACTGCTGATTGATCTCATGCTGCTCTTCATTTTGATTATGCTCAGGAAGATGGACCCACACACAACATAAGCTCAGTAGCAGCTCAGCAGGGATTGTTTGAACCCATGTATAAACTCTTACAAAGAGCCACAGTGAGGCCCTAACTGGGCAAACAAGTAATTTTGTGAGGGCTGTGAGCAGGGAGTCGTTGTTACCAGAGGATTTCCAGCATGGTTGATTCCCCAGTTATCCTTCACCTCCTGCACCTTGTCTTGGATCAGAAAAGGAAGTTCAGATTTTAATTAAACTTATTTCTCATATCTATCTAAATCACAACTTAGCTGCAAATTTTGATGGCGTGACCCATCAGCATCCATATGGTTCTGATACAAGAATGAACGTTATCTTCTTTTTATCTCCAAGAGTCAACATAGGATGGTTTAAAGGTTTTGCTTGCCAAAACTCCTCAAATTGCAGTACAAGGCCAGATGTGGGTTTTATTTTTACCTCATTCATCAAATATTCTTTGAATTTATCTCTTAATCTACATTTTTCTTTTTACCTTTTGTCTCCTTTCCTCCTCGTTAAGTTTCTAAATTCTGCTTTGTATAGCAAATCTAGGATGCACATTTTTTGTTGGATGACATTTCTTCAACCTAAGCGAAGAAATAGTGTTATATTCAAGAGAATCATGTAAAGGCAGTTTATTCTGTATATCAGACCCTGTCAGTTGATGCAGAAGTGGTGTGTCAGGTTTGCACACAACTGTTGGAGCAACACAAGATGACTCTCCATTTATCTGTTATAACTTCCCTTTCATAAGCTTTTCATGTTTATGTGCAATGTAAGTGTATACATGAAATATAAAATTCAGACATCTGCTGGGGAAAGCACAGTTATATTGAAAATTGAAATAATATGTTCAGGATTCCCAGTTTTCATATTATCCAAGAAAACTGGAGTCCTCAAAACAAAGACTGCTGTGTGAAGGCCTTATCCAGCATCCTAACTTGAGTGTCTGGAAAACAGAAGTTGGTCTACCGTGAACAGATAATTCCAATGTATGAATTCATTAGCCTCTGTTGAATGAAAATCAGCAATCCTTTAATTTCACACAGACTTATTCATCTGGAGTTCTCTCATCTTGTTTAAATGTTTTTTTGCCAAGAGTTATAAGAAAAAAACAGGACATATAACAAGGTCCAAAAAATTTATCTCAAAACAAAACCAAACTTTTCTTTCCCACATTCCTTAAACTCCCAGAAAAGCCATATAGCCAATCAACAATGTTTGTAAAAGTATCACTACAAAATTAAATAAACCATCTTATTTTTCTATTTTTTCTCCTGCACAAATAAGATCAGGGTAAGGGATAGAGGAGGGGTAGAGGATATCTACATGTGAAGAGAGGAGTGGAGAAAGAAAATTAGCCCATATGTCTGGAAAAAGTTTTTCACTCTTCTAGTGAGAGATGTAAGACCAAGAGCAGCAGGGTGTTCCCAGCTGTGAAGGATCTTCTCCAGTGTGGTGTTAGTGCAGAGCAGGGCTCTCTATGTGTGGGCTGGACAGCCTTCCCACACTCCACCTCCCCCAGCAGGATCCACAGCCAGGGCTCCCACGGAATGGTGGCCATGAGGGCAGTGTGGAATTTAACACAGGCTCTACAAACCTGCCTGGACCCTGTGAGCCTTCCTGAAAGACCCCTCAGGCTCTGCCCCTGGAGCTTATTCACTGCTCTTCAGTTAGCTAGACTGAAATTGTCTATCTGGGACATACGTGCACTTAGACAAGTACATTTCCTAGTTGCATTACAGTATCACTTCCGGTAGCTACAGGCAAATCTCAGTGTCAATGGTGAGGTTATCTGAATTGCAGATATGCTCAGAGGGCACCACAAACCCCCCAGAGAGCAGCATCATGCTGGTGTCTGAAGAAAAATGCACCTTCACACGATACACCTCAAAGCTCCCCCACACTGGTAGATGTGCAATAGAAATCTGCACCTCTGATATCAACAGGGTCCTGTGGTGCATTTGGAGACTGGGAAGAGGGTCATGGGAGTACTGGAAAAGGTAAGATGAGGGCAGTTCCCAGTGACCAAGTCAATAGTCTCAAGCAGTCAAGGAGCTTGGTCCTGTGGAAGCGAGGACTTCAGTGCACTACAAAAGGTAGGATCCACCTCATCTGACAGCTGAATGAGTTGGTCAGACTGCCTCCACACAATGACAAATGGGCACGATTTAACTCCAGCTAAAACAGAGATGATTTGCTCTGGGCAAATGCTCTGTGGACTTCTAAGACAAGGGGAGACAAACCCAGGTCTGGGAGTCCAGCTTTTCACATCTGTTTCTGTAGACTGTAGCTGAAGTTTGCACACATCGAGCCATCCATCTTCAACCAGCACAGACTTGAAATGGAAGAAATGTGTAAAAAAATTCCAGTCCAACATACCTTGCACATTCTTATTCTCAACCACTTCAGATTTTATATGTATGATTTAAAATTCTAAGCATGGAGGAACAGGGAACTGGGTGCCACTTCAAGTACATGAGATCACAAGAGCAACAGCAGAAACCACTGGAAACCTTACTGGTGTCTGCAACTAGATACATGTTTCTCTGAAATTAAGATGCTTGTTTACAAACCAGGCATCTCTGTTTACAGTCTTTTAAAATATTATAAATCTATATTTAATTGATTCTACATAGCTAGGATCTCTCTGTCCTTCTCAGTTAGAAGCAGTGAGTTCCTCTCTTTGAGCTGCATCTCAAAGAATTCAGTCCCTTTCACAAGGCATCTGCCTTTGCTACACGTGTATGTACCACATGAACTACATGAATACATAGTAATCAAGAAATTCACTTGGAGATTAATCATTTATTTAAAACTACACACTGTAAAAATAAACAGTAAATATTTGTGGAAGAAGTTTACATTCTTATTTTTTCAAGTATAAATAAATTGGGTCAAAAGATGCTATTACATTAGCAACTGGCAAGTTGTTCACTTAATGCATCATGTTTCCATAACCACAGAGCTCACAGAGCAAGGATGGACAAGGAGCACTGACAGTCTTTCCTCTCTCATTGGGGATGTCATGTGCAAATGTACACCTGTGGATATAACCCTTGTGTAAAGAACATTTTATTTACAGATCTTGCCTGGCCCCCTAAGCACAGCCAAGGCCAGGACTGGAGCATAATATGCATGATCTGTATCACATTCCTTTTCTCAATGGACTTGCATGGGATACCAACCTAAGTCAGTTGAAAAAAACTCTACTGAGCTCAGCTCAGGTCAGAGCTCTACATTCTACTTGTTATGACAATACACAACTTCTCTTTTGTCACTAAGAAAATCTCTGTGCTGACTAAAGTCACCATACCAGCCTTCTAGATTCCAGCTGTCCACTCAGCATCACTAAATTTGGTGATTTGACCAAATTTAAGCTCAATTCTCCAAAGGAAAAAAAAAAAAAAAGAAAAAGAAGAAAAGAAGAATTTGTTTTAAGTGCAGTGGAAAAGGCATGTATTTGAATACTTGGCATACCACATTGTAACGTTCTCCGCCCTCAGTCCCAGAAAGGCTGCTGACAAGGAAATTAATATGCTAGGATGGTTTATCAAGAATATTGTTAATGACCATAATACATATATACATATAATACACATATATGCTTTGAGAGAGGACTACATCAGGGTTTCAGTGTACTCACACTAGCCACAAAGGTAAGGACACATTAAAAAGGGCTTAAAAACTCAGCTTCTCACTCTGTGTTGTGGTAGGGCAGAGAGCTGAACTCAGTTCCCAAGATCTAAATCCACCTCAAGTGTCTGAGTGTCATCCTGAAACCTGCCACCATGCAACAGCTCAGAGTGATAAGCTGTCTCACCACCATCTCATTGCAAGATGGCCCTTATGCCTGCTAAGATGGTCTCTTTACAGCAGCTGACACCTGGTAATTCCAGTCTTTAATCTTATCTGTGCAGATAAATGGCACACGTACACCAGAATTTGAAATATTCAAATCCATCTCCAAGGCAAGCACCTCTAACGTCTTGTTTGCTTGCACTACTTTAATTAGATCTATTGTTCCGGAGCAACAGCATATCCTGGTCTTGCCAGATTCGCTGGAGATCACACTGCACACCCACCAAAGCATGAGGACATGGAAACAGACATATAGACACCAACAAAAAATAGACCCATCCCACTAGCCTGGCCAAAAGCAGATATTTTGTGAAATCCTGTTTAGAAAGAAGATGGCTGAATTCTTCATTGCAAATCACAAAACAAATTATAAAAGTCTCTACTGAAGTAGACTTGACGAGTTGCCTCCCTAACCCTTTTTTCTTAGGACTTGCAGTGTCCTTATAATCTTGTCCATTAAACAAACCAATTCAGCAGACCTCCAAAATGTTGCCCTTCATCATTCATCTCACTTCTTGGTCAGTTGTTTGTCTGGTTAGACCTGGACTTCTTCTGATTGCCGTTTTGTTGAAAGGAAGCCTCAAAGCATCTCTGAAGACCACTTTCACATTTCCTTCTTACTGTCTAATTGAGTGGAGAGTCGATCTTACTTCAGCCTTTATTAGCCCCTTGTACCTCTAAGAATGCAAACACATAGTCTCCATCTTGCCTAAACTGAGTTGCTTTTACTGCAAAAATAAGTCTTTGGAATGTGATTTGCTACTGTTTTGGGGGGTTTTTTTTTAGCTTTCTGAACAGGAAGTTGTTTTAAATAATTGTTATTGTATTTTACCTCTCCAAGCCTTTATTCACTTTATAACATCATACAAAGGCTGTGTATCTGGTTCTGAGTGATTTTATGATCCAAATACATTTCTGGCAGCAATGTGTTTATAGGAACTGCCTGTAGCATATTAACATGACAGATGAATAAACTGACATTTGGAGGACTTGGTCAAAAACATCTTCTCCCCATTCTGTGCCTGTGTTACGGCTTCACAGGTTCATTGCAGATCTTAACTCAGGAAGTGTTTGCTCCACTAGTTCTGTTTTGAAAGATGTGGAACAACAACTGTGGTGCGAAGTCAAGCCAAAGCAGGAGAAATGCTGCTCACGGTTTTCATTCTTCATAGCTTTCATGTTCACACCCAGAGACAGTTATAAGACCAGCTGAGATCCCTGAGGTAGAAAACCTTTTTCAACCTTGGTCTTAAAAATTACAACTCATTGCATAGTTCAAGTAAGAAAAACTATTACAAAATCAATTTTACAGTGCTGGTGGAGTTACATACTACCACCAGTGATTACTTTTTCTGGAAAATGCTTCGATGCCTAATTTAGGCAGCTTAGTTGAAAACTACAAACAGGGGTTTTCATATGCATTGCATGTGTTTTTTATTCTCTGAGGAGTTTCCAGCATACTCAGCCAGACCCACTACAGCACTGTTCCTGGAAAACTGGCAGGAAGGAAACAAGTATTTTGTCAAATTAAAAGGGTAATACGTGCATGTTATAACAGAAAAAAATGTTTTGCAGTTTAGGACCCTCCAAGTCAACACCATAAGTCAGCTCTTTTAGTTGATAAGGTACATACGTAATTTGGTTTTGTCTTCCTTCACTGAGTATAACTATCTTATAGATAATAGACTGCTATCTTATTTTCTGCTGGGATTTACACCATCTTCTCAGTGGGCAAAAATGACCTCTTCAGAGTGCCACTGAGTCCTCACATCTATTAGCAAACACCCACTATGGAATACTGTTCAAATGGCATTTGTTTTGGAAGTGACTGCACAAAATACTTTTGCCCATCAAAAGATTGGGAGCACCAGTTCATGAATGCAGGAAATGACACGAGGTTCATGCTGCCCATCTGTCAGCCTGCCAGTCACTGGCACCTATGGCCAATAGGAGACAGGGTTTGCAAACATGACCCTGAGATTAGTTCTGTTGGTTTAGAGAAAGGTGCTAATAATGAAAAGGTTGTGGGTTTGATCCCTATATAGGCCATTCATATAAGAGTTAGACTCAATGGTCCTTGTGGATCCCATTCAACTCAGAATATTCTGCGACTATCTATTGTCATACAGCCTCACAGCACCAAAGAGCAGAGAATGCATGCAGGGTGCAATAAATCTGCACTATGCGCTCCATTATCCCCAATACCCTATTCCCATTTGCCAGCAGATGGCACTCATATGTTTGATTTGTCCCCAACCCAGGTGCATGCTTTCCAGATCACAGCGAACAAATTTCCTTCTCAAATAACCTAGGTGGGATCAGTTGACTGCCTAAAACATGCATTTTAATTCCAGTCATCATCTTAAACAGAAGCTGAAGAATCAGGTGGCCAAGGTAACAGAGCAAGGCCTTGAGGAAGGGGAATGCTTAAAATGCCAATACTAGAAATGGTCAGTGCAGTCATCAGGTTTGATCCAGCTGCACACACAGGTGGCAAGAGATTTGTCCTGCATCAAAGCACATCCTTTAGAAAGAAACCAAATCTCTCCTTCAAGAGTGGAGGCAGTAAAAAAATCTGCTCTATTGTTACCTCCCTTCAAAAAGTAGGGAAGTATTTCAGATGTGAATTTACCTGCTTCCAAATTCCAGTCATTGGACCTTGTTATGCCCCATGAGAAAGGCTGAATACACAGGTCTCCCAGCACAAGGATCACTGTCCAACCTCAGGTGACTTCTGTGGTTCTCTGCATTATTCCTGCATCCTCTCTCAGGGATGCTTTGGATGCATGCAGAGTTCAGGGAGCCGCACCACTATGGATTACCTGGTGTCCCCAATTCTGCAATGTCACCACACAGACATGGCATGGTGCCCTGTTAATGTCATCTGAATGCCATTGTCCCCATGGGCCATCCAGTGCTGTTGTATGGCAGGGGACTGTCCAGTTCACTCTTGGTTTCTGAAGTTGAAAACTCGTCATTCAGTTGTCAGGAGGAACATCCTGAATTGAGGGACATTGGTAAGAACACCCCATGCAATGAAAACAAACCAGTCTTGTGGACCTTCTAAGGGAAATTGAAGAAATTGCAGCTTTTGCAAAACAAAGTACTAAAGGCCTAAATCACCTTGACTTCCTTCCTATAGCATTTGATTTACCAAAAGGTACTTGCTACTTGCAGCAGCTGGTTGGAGAAAGAGTCGATCATAAGGCTACCTGTGACAGCAAGCCCTGCATGATGTGTACTAATCCTTGTCAAAATTTTTAGGAGCTACAGCAATCCTGGTATTTAGAAAGATGCTGATTAATTGTAGTTAAACCTGAAGCAGCAGGAAACTTGTGTCCATCCCGGTACTTTACAGTGCTGCAACACTACAGCTGCTCTTTGTAGGTGGCTTCCAAACCAGTTTTGTAACCACTTGGTTCCTATTTCCCAAACTGTCTTATAAGACTATCTTGCAAAACTCTGGGAGAAAGCCTTACAAAGTCAGGACGTACTGCATCTCTGCTTCACCTTCTCAAGACCTGCCATTCTGTCCTTGAAAGAATGAGTGGTTTGAAATTATTTGTCTTCGAGATACCTGTATTAATTGTTCTTTGTCTCTTTTTCACCTTCTAGGAGCCCAGAAATAAATAATTTGTTGACTTCTTTAGTATGGCTCTTGTTAACTAAAATTATATTGATTAGTTTATAATTCCCTATCTCTCTTACCTCTCCCTCTAAAAGACATGCATTGTGTTTGCTCTTCCTTGGTGTCTAGAAACATGGTCTGTCTTCCTCAGGCTCTGTTAGTTTGGTGTATCTTCCTGGGTTGCTCCAGATTGAGCCTATGACTTTGTGCAAAAAGACAGCCATTGTCATTATGATTTGTCTTCTTGCCATTTGGAAGTTGCTCCATGGGGCTAGATGTACTCTCTTTCACCCTGGAGGCTGGAATTCCACTCCCAGATGAAATCCTGGTTTATTACCTTAAAATATCTGTGGACATGATAGCCAAATATAATGATGATTTCTTAACCCTTGATCTCTCTCTTGCTTTCAGATTTAAAAAAAAAAAAAAAAAAAAAAAAAGTATTTTAGAATAGACTGATATTGCATCTCTGAATTCTGCTCCTATCTGCTCTACTAAAGTGTTCAAGCATTCCTGAAAGCATCAGTGCTGCATTCACTTCCCTTCTTCACATATCCCATACAGGAGATAGAAAAGTGTTTTCCTTCCATTTTCATTACCAGATCTTCCAAAGCTCAGTAAATAGACCCAAGTCTTGCTTTCATTGTGGTAATACTTCTGAATTTTTTTATCTGGACAACCAGCTTTCTTGGTGGTATGTGGATTTCATGCTGCCTATTACCATCTTCTGCTTTGTTTCTCTATTAATTATACCCATTTCCTTGCTGTGGGGCTCCCCAGGCTAAGGGCTACTAGCATGTTTCATATACTGTGTGCTGGTAAGAAGCACAGGCAAATTGCAATCTTTCAACTGCTAAAGTGGCTTTTTACTAGGAGTAAAAATTTCCAGGGATGCTATGATCAAACTCGCACTCTGAGCAAGTACATGCAAGTTTACTTCCTGTCTCCCAATAAACTAATCCCATTTTGTCCCACCCTTGAAGATTTCATGCAATCTGCTGTGTTCAAGAATGGGAGAGTCCAGAAACCCTGATCTGAGTGTCTTCCAGTCTGGTGTAGCCTCATGTTGAGGTCCACTGATTTGAACCAGTTCATGTGGTATTTGACTCCATTTCACACCATCCATCTGTTCATGGTTGAGAGAGTTTGTGCATAGGAACCAAGGCACTCCTAATAAATCATTATTTGCTATGGAAATACTCAGTAGCTTCAGAGTTATACAGACAGTTATGAAGGAAGACTTTGAGGCTGATGTCTAAATAAATAGCCTTCTTAAATATTTCACTCACTCAGTTCCTTGGGATGGCTCGGGTTCAGCAGTGAGTAGTATTGCAGCCATTTCATAAGAGAGGAGAGAGGAAAGCAGTAATTGAACTATCTCCTTTTGGCAGCACAGCCCCTGTTGCTCAAACTAAGGAGGAATTTTGGTGCCAGACAGGAAAGCACGCAGGGAGCACAAGGTCTGCAGTACTCCCCTGGCATGCCCAGTTTCCAGATACCTCTGAAGGACAGACTGCCTGAGCTGAGTTCAACCTCATTTCTCTCCTATCTAGGCTGAGGAGGAAGCAGATGTTGGGGCTCTGAAGGAGAGGAAGGTCTCTAACATACATACACACATACTTTCAACTCTCTGGGAAAGAGCTCTGTGCAGCTAGAGTGCTGGTCTTACTCTCCAAACCCCCAATTTTATATCATTTAGAAGTTTTTGAGCCTCAGTTACTTGTTTATCTCTCAGAAAGCTGTCGACAAACTGACAAATGTTGATCAGATTTCCAAGAGCTGATGTTTCACACTTATAGCCCCTAAGAGCCTTCTTCCAAATCAGCCAGACCCCTGGCCAGTTCTGTATTACGGCAGTGGTTTGGTGACTACGTAAGCCAGTAGATATGAAGATACTGGAGACGTTGGACTGGAATACCAATACAGCCAAACCACTACACGAACAGCCACTGGGGCTTGCTAGGGGCACAGGGCATTACCACTTTGACAGTATTTGGCTGAAGGGTGTTTGTGTCTGGGCCGTATGGGCCCATGCCCATGCCCACAGCCACATCTGTCACAGTAATGCTGACAGCACTCCCACAAGAATTTCCTCCTAGCACTCCCACAAGAATTTCCTCCTTGACTTTCCTTACTTTACTAGTTCTGTCTGGAAAGCTTTTGTCTTTTGTCTTCACCCAGAAGTGTTCACTGAGCTCAGGACTGCTCTTTCCACTGGCATAAGTCAAAACCATTTACCAGCAGAGACTTGGAGTGTTGTTTGCTTTCTGGTTGTGTTAGTAGCTGAGCCAGCACTGATGAAACTCCAGCAAAGGAACTCAAACACTTTCTGCCACCTCTTCTCTTTCTCGTTCTGCTGTGCAGCCAAGTCCCAGTCCCCAGAAATCCAAAGTCAGAACAGCTTAGAAAATGATGTAAATTAAAAAATAGTATGTGTGGTGGTTTGATTTCGTTTCCTTGCCTCCAGGTTTTTGATCCTTCAAGACTGTATTTTGATAGCCTACAGTGATCTGGATCATCTTTTAATGAAGATCGAGGCCAGAATTCCCTAACTGTCATGGAACAGTGTCTTGAAGAAATTAGATATTGCACTAAAGTAGTCACTGCTCTTTCTGCTTCCTCTATTAATTTTTCACTGTGGAGTTGAGGGACACATTTGTGGAAGGTTAGTCACATTCTTCTAGTCAGCTGAGACCTCTAATATTTGTCATCATTGGCATGAATAAAGTTGGCCAAAAAGAAAATCTTTGTTCTGAGATCTGCACCCAGCGAACCTACCTAATTTACTGCAACTGGCTTTCCTTCTAAAACAAAAGACAAAGAAGACAAGGAGGTTCCAACATTCCAGTAACAAGTTTATCCAAAAGGCACCAACTAGTTTTCGCTTTATGAGACATTAGCTTGTCTGTGACTATTCCAGCACACTCTATCATTCCAACAGCCCGGTCAACACTCATGGTTCCAGAATGACTCCTGCTTAAATACACATAGAGTGGGAATACTGGCTTTATTCCTTGGCTCCAGTCACAGGCTGTGTGGTTTTAGAGGCATTTGAGTACCAATATTGGTTTTCAATTTAGCTGTTGGTGCCTTCAAAAGAGTGTATATAGAGTTAAACTGCCATTAAATTTAGTATTTTTCAAATCTGTCTTGCTCATTACACTGTAAGCTACAACCTGAAACCATATCATCTGTGAGAAGGCTGAGTCTCTTCTGGTATTGAGTAATGGAGTATGCTGAAGATACTTCCATGTGCCAAAAACAACAGCAAAACTAAGAGACAGTGTGTCGCATTTGCCTTATACACAGATCCAGCTGTTTTCAAATGCCTGGAAAATCACAAGAGTGAGCAACAACAAATACCGAGTGCAACAACACTACTCATTTGACTTCCAGAACCAGCATGAACCTCTGGTAACTGGAAACTGAGAAGTGCACCAAACTGTCTTGAGAATGCACAATTTATCTGCCACATGACCTAGGTTTCTCTTGCATGAAAAGAAAGGCAGGAAGGAGGGAACACTCATTTGTTTTACCCTAGTGTGGCCTTTTCCTATGGACAGCCTCACCTGGGAAGTGCTTTTGGACTTTTCATGGTGAAGAACATGTGATGGACTAAGATTTTGAGTGGTGTTCTCACCTCTAATCTGAATTTTAGTTTCAACTCAGAAACTTTTCTCTTTTGGGACAGGCCTTTCAAAGGGCTTTTATTTCACAGACTGTCGTGAATATTGGCAGCATACGTGAACTGTAGAGTCTTTCTGCTATCCTAGTTCAAGGCTCTTGTTATCAGCAAAGCTTTTTGGCGTACAGTGGTTTTGCAGCCAAGCAGCGTCCTGACTTCTACAGTAGATTGTTTCTGTTATGTAGTTGTGGCAGGACATGAGTTTTTGTGGTGGTCAGAAACTAACACGGTCCCTGCTTGATGGGGAATGAAAGCGAGAACAACTTTATTGAAACTATACCACACAATATATATGCTCAGTAAATGAATATTCATCTCAGGGTTTGACTTATGCTGAACATGAGTGGAGATGTCGTAACTATGGGATAACACACCATTCACTATGAAGAGACACATGGTAATTCACATATTAGAAACACAATGGAGTCCTCATCTAGGCTCAGGGTGTATCCCCAAAGTCAAGGCAGTTTCATACATCTGGGAGACAGGGAGATGACAGAGTTTGCAGTCTCTTATCTGTCAAGAGATATTTATTCAGGGTACTCCCAAGGTCTCCTCGACATCTCTGTTAACTCCTTTGCTGCCAAGAAATTTTGTATTCCAACCAGTTTTCTCCTTCACAACACAAAGCATTAACAGAAACTGGAGAAACGTACCAGGGAAGGTAGGGTCTCCCTTGCTGGGTAGCAGCTACTGCTGGCAGAGTGAATGGTGTATCCTGCCAAGGAGTCCCAGCCAGGCTTCTGTTAGAGAAAAACTTCCATGGAAAGCACAAGTTGAGGATGTTCCTACTTAAACTGAGCACCCACTTTGTGATCAGCTAGGAGTTGCAATGGTTTGGCAAACCTATGTGATATCATCAGCATTATTTGGACATTCTTTGGTTTCCTGCTCTTACTAATTGCCTTCTTAAATTTTAAGAGAGACTCCATCAAGGACCTGTCAACCAGCACAGAAGGTCAGGAAAAGCAGCATGCCTACCACACCCATGAGAAAAGACAAAGTCGAACAAATTCCTGTATAGTTATCCAATACATCAAGAGGAGGCATATGTGTTGGAGCTTTTTAAAAGAAAAGTGCCACAACCCAGGTTAGCCAGTTCTTCATTTAGTTTCAATTAGAGCTGGAAATCGATTCAGACTAAACATTTTAATTGATGAATATAGTCCCTCTTGCCAGAAATTGCCTGTAAACAGATCATGACTTCTCCAGAAATACTTACTATTAGCTGAAAGTTTTCCACAAGCAAACATCTGTCTGTGACTGGCTCACAAGTTGTTCACCACAACTATTCGTTCATGTATCTGAAATCCAATATTTGAGCTACACAATTAGTTAGCCAAAGTCATATGGTATTGCATGTCTTTTCAGTCACATCCGACTGCCTACAGGAGAAGCTTCAGCAAAATGCTTTTTGAAAATATCATATTTACATGATGAATCACCACTGTCTTGTGGCAAGTGCTGTCAAACACAAAACTACCCCCATCAGCGACTTTAGTATTAGCAAACATAATGAAATTAATAGATTTAACATTGACCAAAATCTTGGAAAAACTCTTCACTCAACTCTGGTTTCAGCCTGATTTGCCACACCTTTAACCTGGGCTCATAAAGATCTGAGATTTCTGCAATTGTAGCATATAGGTGTATACCTTTGCATAAGTATCCCTAATAGCTTTGGAATCGTCTAAACACTTCTTCTCATATTTGACAGAGGAGAGATGCAGACCTAAGTTTCGTATTTCAGGGAAAGATATGACTCTACAGAAGCTGCACTACTAATGCTGACAAAGTAAGACTTCAGTACACCCTTTCCCTTATTAGATGTCAGAGTCCAGAAATTCTGAGGTTCACCCTCAGCAATTAAAAGCAAAACAGTTTTCACTTGTGCTATTACCCATCAACTCATCGATTATTGTGATTTTGTTCTTTTGTGGTAGGAGACGCAATTCAGCCTAACTAGGCTTGTTTTCAATCATTAAGATTGAAATACATGATTTTACAGTTTGAAAATAAGAAAGTGTATTATTTTCCTGCATGGGAGAATTGCAACTGAATGCTGGAGAAAAGATGAAGGATTTTTCAAAATCCTTGTCCGGCTCTGACTTGTCTTGCATCGAGATGCAGTGCAATACAGGAAGGAACTCTCTTAGACCCTGTTCAAGTATTTTTGAAAACCTCACCCACATTTTTGTACTGTTACTGTTACTTTAGTTACTCCAGTTTGCCCAAAAACATAAAACAACTTTTTGGTAATTGCACAAGTCTCAGGACATCATGACCTATGAAACGAACTGTTGAACATCATTCAGTGTTAAGTATTGCCTTTAAAGACTTTTTACGTTTCATGTTGAAATCTGCTTTCCCAATTTCCCAGGTTTTAAATATAAATAGGTTTTTAACATGTTTATAGTGATAATAAGACACATACATTTTCAGACAGGACGCTTGAGCAGTTTCCTTGAACTTCCAGAACGGCCAGTATGACAGGCTTGCAGCTCTTTGTCCTTGCAAGTCTATGACCCGAAAACAAGAATTTAATTTGGTTTACAGGGGAGAGAACTGTGCCCATTGCAATCCATTAAAGCTAATGGGGCAGGTAGTGAAATAAGTAGAGGAGAACTTGGCGCAGAAAGTGCTTATTCAGAAAACTGTTTCAAGAAGGTAGAATCACAGAATCAGAATTATCAAGGTTGTAAAAGACCTTTAAGGTCAACAAGTCCAGTCATCAACCTAGCACCACCATCACTATATCCTCAAGTGCCATATCCACATGTTTTTTGAACACTTCCAGGGATGGTGACTTCACCAATTCCCTGTTCCAATGCTTTGCAACCTATGAATTTTTTTTTTTTCCTAATACCTTCCCCTGCACACTTGAGGCCATTTCTTCTTGTTCTGTCACTAGTTACTTCAAAGAAGAGACACCCACCTCACTACAGTCTCCTTTCAGATGGTTGTAGAAAGCAGTAAGGTCTCCCTTCAACCTCCTTTTCTCCAGGCTAAAAAATCACAATTCCCTCAGACACTCCTTACAAGACATTTGATCCAGACCCTTAACCATCTCCATTGTTCTTCTCTAGATTTACTCCAGTGCATCAATGAGAGGCCCAGAACTGGACACAGGATTGGGACTGTGGCCTCACCAGTGTCAAGTATAGAGGATCAATTGTCCTGCTGGACATACAATTTTTGATACAAGATCAGGATGCCATTGGCCTTCTTGCCCACCTGGGCACACTGCTGGCTCATGTTCAGTGACTGTCAAGCAGGACCTCCAGGCAGTTTTCCCTGAGAAAGCTTTCCACCCACTCATCCTGCAGCAGGTAGCACTGCATGGGGTTGTTGCAACCCAAGGGCAGGACCCAGTACTTGGCCTTGTTGAACTTCATACAATTGGCTTTGGCTCATCAATCCAGCCTGTCCAGATTCCTCTGCAGAGCCTTTCTATCCTCCAGAAGATCAGCACTCTGATTAAACCTGGTGTTGTCTGTAAACTCTCCTAGGGAGCACTCGATCTCCTCATCCAGGTCATTAGTGAAGATATTAAACAGGGCTGGCTCCAATACTGATCCTTGGGGAACCCCACCAGTGACTGACCACCAACTGGATGTAAATCCATTCACCACCACTCTCTGGGCCTGTCATCCAGTTAGTTTTTTTAACCGGAAAAGAGTATATCCACCCACAGCATGGGAAGCCAGTTGCTCCAGTAGAATATTCTGGGAAATGGTATCAAATGCTTTCCTGACATCCAGGTAGATAGTAGTAACAGCTTTACCCTCATCCACCAGGGNCCAATACTGATCCTTGGGGAACCCCACCAGTGACTGACCACCAACTGGATGTAAATCCATTCACCACCACTCTCTGGGCCTGTCATCCAGTTAGTTTTTTTAACCGGAAAAGAGTATATCCACCCACAGCATGGGAAGCCAGTTTCTCCAGTAGAATATTCTGGGAAATGGTATCAAATGCTTTCCTGACATCCAGGTAGATAGTAGTAACAGCTTTACCCTCATCCACCAGGGGGGTCACCTGGTCATAAAAGGAGATCAGGTTAGTCAAGCAGGGCCTGCCTTTCACACACCTGTGCTGGCTGGGCCTGATCCCTTGACTGTCCCCTATTTGTTTCATGACGGCACTCAAGATGATCTGCTTCATGGCCTTACCTAGCACCGATGTCAGGCTGACAGTCATGTAATTCTCTGGCTCTTCCTTCCAGTCCTTCTTATAGATGGGTATCATATTGTCAACTTCCACTCAGCTGGGACCCCCCGGTTGACCAGAACTGCCGGTAAATTATTGGAAGTGTCTTTGTGAGCTTTTCTGCCAACTCCCTCAGTACTCTCTGGTAAATCCTATCCAGCCCCATAAGCTTGTACCGGTCTAAGTTGCATAGTAGTTTGTTAACCATTCCATCCTGGATTATGGAGCTTCATTCTCCTACCTGTCTTCGAGCTCAGGGGGCTTGATACCTTGATGACAACTGTCTTGTTATTATATGCTGATATTAGTATCTGAGGACAAAGGTATTGCAACACTTACAGGGAAACAGTTTTAAAAATCTCCAAGTATCAACTGGACCTTCAACTTGTTCGTGACTAAGTAAATAGGAGTGAACGTTAATAAAAATACTGTTTGAAAGAGTAACAATTTTATTTTGAAATTTCTCTTCATTTTAGTATTCCTCTCAGCGAGACACTGAATCAGTTACATTTGCATTGGGGGATGCATAAATCCAGCAAATCTTGGAAAACTTTGCGGAGACAAGTCTCCAGAAGCCCACAGCAGCAGAACTTGACACCTCCCCTAGAGATATCTTTGTTTTGTTTTGTTTTAGGTCCCCTTCCCATTCTCTCCACACCCATGAGGGCAGTTGCTTCTGAGTAATTTTGAAAAGTCTGGATTTCAGTTATTAAAAGTTTCTGTTCTTTATCCTCTGAGAGCTTTGCCATGGTGCTGGCAGCCTGAAAGCCAGCCATTCCACTCCACACTCCTGTTCAGGCTCAGCAAACAGCAAGTGACACAGTATTTTCCACCTATAAGCCTCTGGGAGTCCAAACCACTCATGGCAAGGAGCTTGCTGAGTTTAAGAAGAGCACAAAAGCAGGGAAATTGTGAGGACCAATACGGCTTTTTGTTGCAGTGCACAAAAAAACGTGCTACACATTGCTCACTTCTTGTGCTAACTTGAGTGGGAGAGCAGTCTCTTCCAGTCTAGAGTGCCTCCAAGGGGTCATTTAATGGGGCATCTGCATACCTGATATTTGCTGTTTCTGCTCTCCTTGGTTTGAGAGAAGGGCACAGGCGGGTCTTGGGCAACAAGATGTGTTCTCACAGCCCCATTCACACATATTTCGTAGTTCCTGTTACAGGAGTCACCCCTCCACTGTCCTGCTAGCTCCTCCATGAACCCCAGTGGGACAGGAAGGGAGAGTTACTTGCCTTGGAATGACAATCTGGTTGGAATGAGCAGGTAGAGGCCAGCAGCCCAGCCTCAGCCCTGCTGCTCCTCACCTTCCTTCTGAGCGTAGGGGCCATAAGTTTGCTGAACCTTTCACACAGATTGGGATATACAGTGTTTTTTGTGGTGAGCTGGATAAATGCCCTGCACTTGGATGACTCAGAGAACATGTCAACCATGGCACCAAAAATTATATTTACTGAGAGACACTGCCCAAAACAGCACCCTTCTGGAGAAAACTCCTCAGTTTGGAAGGACACTTGCAGTAAGCTTGGGATGCCACACAAGAATGTGTTCAGATACTCTCTGATCTCCATTTAAGCTGTGGCTTTCTGTTGAAGTAATGAACAGTCAGCCTCTGGGTTTTATTAATTTCTGGTGCTGGATACCACCACATACATCATTCCATCCCCTCCTGCTCTTTTGGCAGGTGCTTCACCACCATCTGTTGTCTTAGCCCCAGAGGACCCAGACCCCTTCATCAAAACAGAGCAGTGGGAAGCAGACAATCGTATGCTCTTTTAGTGACTCAGAAATCAGCATGATGCACACGGCACCATGGCTGTTAACAAAACAATTAATAAGGATTGAAAGAGAATGAGGATATAAAAAAATAAGAAAATCAGCATGACCTTGTGAAGAACTGACTGACTCAGACCAGTCAAGTTTCTTCCTCTGAAGGGATAAGCCACCTGGAGAATAAAGGGCAAACAAGCAAAATTATTTTGCTTTGAGTTTTTTTACACTCATCACCCTAATTTTCTTTTCTGAAAAAAAAAATAAAATAGTCTCTGTGGAACCACTATGCATGACCAGCTGTATAACCACGTGCAAGGAGCAGTTGTCTGTGTATCATGCTGTTCAGTTCAACAGATACCTTCAAAAAGTAAACCCAAAGATCTGATCCTTATCTTTTTCTATTTACTATTTGGACCTGGGCATAGAGATAACTCCTATAAAATTTATTCACAGGACAGATAAGAGCAGGCACCAAATCTAAAATTATTTTAATAAAACAGAGAGACAATACCAAAACTGCATTATTGACTTATTTTTATTTTTGATTGTATATAGCTGTTTGACCTTTCTCTGTAGCATTCTTGCCTGGTTGACTGCTTTCCTATTTATATCTCTGTCTTGCACTTCTGCCTTGTAGAACTTGCCTCATTGACAAGTTTCCCTATACAGCTTAAAGCAGAGGACAAGAAGAAATCTGCTGAATTTGTGGCAAAGGAGGTTTTGGATCAATATGAGAGAAGGCTGCGATTCAGAGATGATAGGGTCTTGTCTATTGGAAGCTCTGAAGAGCAGATGTGACGAACATCTGTCAGGCCTGATCTCCCAGGGCTAAAGCGGTCTCACATTCCAATGTTAACTTTAAGAGAGCAGCTGTGGATGCAGCAGTTGCAGTGAGGACATATGTCTCTCAAAGTTGCAGAACTATTCACTGTATTATAAAATCTACAGCTGGGTTTTATTGGAAAAAAAGACAACATTTCCCATCTCTCCCTGCTTAGAGGCAAACAAATCATGCTGCATCTGTGCTTTGATCAATGAGAAAAGCTTCTGCCACTGAAGTATGATTGTATTAATTTAGAAATTCTTCACAGGCATGTTCATGTGTGTACATGGGTCTAGGCACTTCTAGCTGGCATTTCAAGAGAAATGATGAAAAGTGGACATTTTGCAGACCCCACTGATCTTCTCAGGATAGCTGTAGAACTGTAGCAAATCAGCTTAGTCATAATTCTTGCTGGCTAGACTATTAGTGCCAAACTTTGTGGTGGGCTTCCTAGAAGTAGAGGAAAATTCAACGTGGCTGCCACAAGGAGAGGCCTTATCATACCTGTCACAGGGGAGATAAAAGGAAAGAGGAGGACTGGCAAGTGATGATCCCCACATCCGTCACATTCCACTGAATTCCACATCCATGCAGAGGTGGCAGACTCAGCACAGAAAAAATGCACAGTGGAACCTTGGCCATTTGGCTGCAGTCAGGTGACTGCTGCCCTCGGTAACTAGAGTCCCGAGTCTCACTTTTCCTACTTTCTTTTTTTTTTTTGTTGAGTTATGAAGTATTTCAATTTAATCTTGATAGAATGCTTTTGGAACATTTGCATGAGCAGAGCCCAACTGCAGGATAGACTGTTGAGTTCTGGATCTCCAGAAACACCTGATGGGATACCCTAGCCCACACCATCTGTGGGAGCTGGAAACTACTTTGCCAAAAACAAATGCTGCAAGTAGCATGATACTCTGTATGCAATGTGGTGCCTGGCTGAATAGCTTTCAAGTGCTGTATCACACTCTGAACGAATGGTGTTTCTGCAGTGGACTGTCAGCCTCCTCAAATGGGAAATCCTGCAAACTGTAGGTTTTTGGTGACTTGTGACCTGGGATGTGGCAAGAGTTTTGCTGTGCAAGACAGACACGGTGGCTTTAACCTCGCTGTAGAAAATAAGAATTCCTTTATTTCCTGATGAGGAAAAGTCTGCCTGTCTGAATGACTGTTTCAGAAGAGATTAATACATAACGTTGTCATTTTGCCACTCTTAATGTCAACCATTGCCATGATGCTATGAATGGTAGAGTATAAAATCCCAAAGAACTAAGCCATTACAGAAGCACAAATAAGGTTGTGAAGACCATTTTCAAGTATTTGGTTATTATATATAGAAAGCAGCCTCTAGAAATATAATTCCACCTATTCTTACAATTGACAAGTTTCATATATGTTGTGGACCTTTATGGATCTGGCAATCGTTTAGTATTTAACCCTTTCCTATTTTCCTACAAGAGCAAAATTCTCAATAGGATTTTTAAAAATGAGAGCAAACTGACTGAAGGAAAGCTCATCAGGCCAATCTGACTTCTTAAAAATAAGGCGTTTTTAGAATATGAATGTCTAAAATGCAATGTAATCGATTTTGGTATCTGAAGGCACTTGTTCATTTATTAAGATCCAAGCTTTTCAAGTTGATAAAAAACTTGGCAGCATCCTTAAATAATCTAATTTGGTGGCATTTCTAATTGCTAATTACTGTTTAGGCAGCCTCTTGGCAAACTCAGCAGCCTGCTCGGAACTGATCCTGCAAGCTGGCAGCCCCTTAGAGGCAGGATAAGGCCGGTCTCAGTCGATCACAGTACTGTATGCATTCCCTCCCTTTGAGACCACAGTGGTGCCTCTCCTTGTCCTTAGCCATGGAGGTGGTCATTGCTTTGCACTGCTTATCATCCACCGCTTTAGGTTTTGGAGCCCCACTTGCTTGCCTGACTCAGTCTGAGACTTGCAACCTGAGACCAACAGGGATACTTGGCAGGAAAGTTGTACCCTGGGAGCCCTAGATAGGGGAGTGAATTGCACAGCTTTCTTCTGAAACTATGCTCATCTACCCTTTCTTTTCACTCTGTGGTCCTTGCATACGGACTGCATGGCTTATTCCCAAAAGGAAGGCATTTCTCATATCCAGCTGAGCCATCTTCAGCACATATTTACACTCCACCCCAGCTGCACACTTCGCCATTTTTTCTCTGTATCAGCAAATGGCAGAGTTTAGAGAGAGATAGCTGTGGCTGGAAACAACACACAAGCCAGCTTACTTTAGCAGGCTGCTGTTAATTCTGTGGTTCAACACTGGCGGCCAGAAAGGGAGACAAAAAATGATGAGTATTATTTCCAAGTGAATTCTCAAGAGACCATTCAATTAGAGAGGTTGTTTTTTGATCTTTCACAGGCTTCACTAAAACCCCTATCACTTTTCCAGAAAAAACAATTTTGAAACAGATGGGAGTAAATGAAAAATTTATGTCTGCAATGTCACATAGCCCAAAATGAGAAGTCTTGAGTGGTCTCTTCTGAGTACCAGTGTTCAATTAAAAGGATGCTTATGAAGCCTTCATACTGTGAAACACAAATACTTGCCTATAACCTACTGGGAGCTGCCTCATGAGAGAAAAACATGCACTCTATTAACTCAGCTGGTATGAAGTTTTGCATGTAGACTATAAAGTTACTTAGAAAGAGGAACTTACGTGCACTGGAGTTAATCACTATGTGATGATATAAAGTGAGAAAAAAATCAGGAGTTATTCCTTAGATACAACTTTTAAATACATATAGGAAAAACTCCAAGAAAAAGTATGAAATAGGTTTGAAAAAGACCTGACTTTTTATTTCAGGGGCCTAAAATCTGAGAACCAGTGGTGGAATAAGACAGTTGTCAGGTCAGTAGTGCAGGCTGGTACTCAGAAGAAGTCCCATTGCTTACAAAAATTAAATATCCCTTAATAGAAACGTGATCCTGTGTTGTGTTTTAGCCCGTGGGTGACTCTGCCTAAATCCCTTTTAGATCTAGCCTCAAGGGCCTTCTGATATCCGGAAGAGTTGTTTTCCAGCTCAGAGAGCTGGAATGTTTTGTTGGAAGCACTCTGCATCCCACCTGTGTGGTGCTGTGTGCTGTGCCTGAAACACATTGACAGCTGAGCAATGCTCTCCTGAGTGTAGGTCATGACAAGCTATCACCATTGAAAGTGAGATGCAGCCCATCTCCACTTTGAGATAAACCTAAACTAAGCACTTTAGAGCAGGAATAAATTTAGATTAAGTCCCTTTAACTAATTTAATCTCTATTCTTATCACATTTTTAACACATTGGTTGTGTAATAAGGGTGGCAGAAAGAATTACAGTAATTTGAACCAGCTCTCCTGACAAAACTTTCTCTAAGCTACTTGAAATGTGAGAGAACAAAAATGGTCACAGTCTGTTGCATTTCAGCAAACTACAGAAGAGCTTTTGGATGTCAGAGCAGGAACAAAACACAATTCTACTTGTGGAAATCAGTGTAATTGGGTTCATATAAACCCAGGTGTCCTGCAGTCAGTGTTCACTGAGCAAACTCAGAAGTTCAGTGCTTCATTGCATGGATCATGCCTGTGCTAGTACTCCTATCCTTACAGAAAATAATTTACACCTTTGGCTGCCAAAGAAGCAGACATCTCTGCAGCTGCTTTGTGTACTGAGAGGATGATGGTGGTGCTTTTGTCATTAAGGTCACCTGCCATGGACTCTGCCAATGAGCCTTCCTGTTTTGTTTTAGTACACAGCAAAAAGGGGCCTGAGTCTTCAACATTGCAATTGACGCATGATTTATGGGTATTTTCTTTTCAAAGCATGGTCTCTGAAGTGATTGAAGTTCTTTTCTTTTTCTGTAATACTAGCAAATGGCCATGTCCCCACTCCATGCAGGAGGAGAGACCACCTATTACCAACAGCACAAGTGGTGACTCTGCTGTGCTGCAGGTGACAGGATCCTATGACCTTCAAGTGGCAGACTGGAAACACCCAGGCATGGAATGACCCCCTGAACCTTACATAGCAAGGCACCACCCAAGCCGGCCTCACTGGGAACCTTGCTCAGGTGGATTAATCTGTGGCCAGCTACTGCACCAAAACTGTCAGAGGCTGAAACCAAGTCGGTGCATTTTGATTGTACAGTCTTTGAAGCTGTGAAGGGTGCATATGTTCAGCTGTCTGGAGAACATATGAACCAATTTCCCTGTAGCCAGCTTTACTTCACTATAGATATTCTTTTGGAGCCATTAGTGCCCATATGATGGAAGGCACAGCTAACAAAATGTCTAAACTGAACTTCATCTGGAATGACAATAAAAGTAGTTATTTTATTATGCCAGTTACAGTCTGTTTCTGCTGGATGAGATGTGTCTACTGCTTCTATCATGACCCGCATTAGGTCATACAGTCCCAAAACTTGACATTTTCAGCTGTGTATATTTCTAAATGTCAGTTCTAAATATAAAGAAATAAATAAGCCCAAACCATGCCTTTCTATGGAAAAAGGCACTGCTGAACAATTGGATTTTTAAAGACCTTTGCTGTACATAATTTGTGAACATTTGAAAATCATTCCCTGGCCTATGAATTTTGCTATTTTACAAATATCTCTTAAGTAAATTTTAGATAGGTCAAGATAATAGGGTTTAGAGTTGATGCCAGCACCTTGTTTTATTGCTTACATGAGGCCAGTCATACCAAATGGACATGCACTCAACCGTATGCATCAACATTCACTTCTCACTGCAGGGCAGCGACAGGAAAGAGAGAAGAAGGAATATTTGAATATGCTTCTGCCAGACTGAAGGTTTTTAAGCTTATAATAATTTCCTGATGCTTCTTAATATCACCATGTAATCTATCTTTTGAAAGGAAGCAAACTACAATAACAACACAAGTTTGTAATTGAGACCATGAGTGAAATCTGTTCCTCTGGAGATGCCACAGGCATGCACTCCTTTCCCCAGCTCTGCAAGTGCTCAGACACTTTCTGCCTCTCTTGTCTGATCACATGGTGCTGACACAGGGCTGCCCAGGCATAAGGTGTGCTACAGCTGTAGGTGCTTTTCACTGTATCCCAAACATACAGTGGTTTGGGTTGGAAGGACCCTTTAAGATCATCAAGTTTCAACTCTCCTGCCATGGGCACCTTCCACTAGACCAGGCCGCTCAAAGTCCCATCCAACCTGGCCCTGAACACTACCAGGGATGGGGCATCCACAACCTTGCTGTGCAACCTGATCCAGTGACTCACCACCCTCACAGTAAAGATTTTGCAAGACCTTCCTCAACAAATGTGTCTCTGGTCCGATGGGTTTACTCCAAGGAGAAAAATCTGCAGCTGGGTAGAACAGACTTTTGTTATCCTCAATGGGTCTATCTCAAGGCTTGACACTTCTCTTCAAAACTTTTATCAATAAATTCCTCATTAGGCCTTTGTGTGTCAGAAACCATCCAGCAGAGAGAAAATATGAACAGAATCATTAAAGGATGTATCCAAGGCTTTAGAGGGTACCAGGTCAGTATTAAAATCGGCACAACTAAGGGACTTCCTGTGCAATCACCATTTCTTTTCAGAACAATATGTGTTGCAATGTAAGAAGAGACACCAGCCACCACAGAGCAAGAAAAGGAAGCTGCTTGCTGATTGATGAAATTAGCGATTGAAATTGGGAGATGATGGAAGGAAGCAAGATGAATTGTCTCTGGTGAGATGAAATCCCACTGAGGTAAGCAATGTACCTTTGCCAAAGCTGAAACTTGTTGCAGTGATGTTCACTTCTGCAGGGTTTAGAAGCATTCTCCTTGAGGAAAGTGTGTGTAGCGAGCAGATAGCCAAAATTATTTAAAGAAACACTGTATAAAGAGAAGGAAAACATTTATTCTGTGCATCTAGCCATACACCCTCTTCTGTTTACATTGGCCAAGATTTTGGGGAAATACCTAAAACTGGAGGTTTATAACTGCATTAAGTCCAGCTCTGTATCAATGAGCAGATAAAGTTAGTAACACTTCATGCTAGTGTTTCCCCTCCTTCAAAAGTTTCTTCTCTGTGATCCAGGAGCTTTGGGACAATGTCTATGTTTCAGTTTTTCGAAGAGATGAGAAGTTACATGGCAATGATACTATACTTTTTATTTAATCTCTGAAACTGGCACATTGATTGCTGTTGATTCATTTAGCAACTCTCGTCGTGAACTGAAACAGACAAAATTAGTTCAAATATGGTGTTGTTAAGGTTCAGCACTTGGCAGACTAGGTGCTTTGTTGCTAGGAGAGCAATCTCTAACAGCACATTTTTAAAAGAAAAATTAATGTTTTACCCTTTGCATATTGATATCCAATGTCATGCGTCTCTAGTAAGCCACTTTTCTCCTCAGAGCAAAATATTCCACTCCTGCAGTCCAAACTTTCCTGTCTGCTTGTGAGCTATGAGAATACAGAATACAGGAAAAAGTGAGGCTCATCCAGAAACCAGCTGTTCCTCCATGTTAAAAGCTAGATATTGATTGCCTCTGTGCTAAAACACCTCTGCAAAAACAAGCATCCTTTGTCAGTGAAAAATCCAAGTCCTGTGCCTCTGATCCATCCATGTCTTGCTGGGATAATTCTTGGCCCATAATTGCATGTGCTCAACAAAATGTACTTATTAGAAGAACTGGAAGAAGTCATATTACTCCACTGTGGGCCATTTGGAAAATAATTGTGAAAAACAGATCAAATCCAATTGTGCTCTCCAGAACTGAGAACAATGAATCTGCTGACAGAACACTGTGGAGGCTGCAAAGTGCTCTCTATGTACCAGGGATATTGAGAAGAAATCAGGTTTAGCAGACAGATCCATTCATGAATTTATCTCAGAAACCAAAGATTCAACTCTGATACTGCCACTGAAGGCCATATGGTTATCCATCTCTGAGAGAGCATATGTGAGTGCTCCAACAGGTCACTTAAACAATAGTGCTTTGTGATGAATGACTGTCAACAGCAGACAAAGCTAGTCAGTCAAGTGATTCCTGAAACAAGTCTTGCTGACAGGTAAAAATATGTCTTTTAGAAAATTAAAATCAGAAGTAAAAACCATCTCCCATAACACCCATGCAATAATGCCCAAGGAGCAGCTTACGCCTTCAGAGCTCAGGTGTTCCCTAGTCATGGCACAGGGAGGTGCAGTGCATCTCTGAACTGGATTTCAGCATCAGCCACAGCTCAGCCCCTGCTGGCAGACTCCTTGTGACTGGTTTTGCGCCCCAGTGTGCCCCTGCTCCAGAGCACCTCAGCAACTAGTAAACTGAAACTGCAGGCAATCTTCTGCTGCTCCTCAGAGTATGTCCCCATCTCTGTTTTACTGGGGGTATTAACAAGGCAGCTGTTCAGATGGAGAATTGCAAAAAAATCCTGGGCCCAGGGATTTGAAACAACTACGCCTTGTGTGAAGCAGCTCCAGCCTGCAGTGCCGCAGCGATGCATGCAAAGAGCACACTCATGGTTTTAACATGTGGACATATGGTTTGTCTTTACCCATCCAAGTGGAACAGGGCAGCTATGAAAAAGCCTTGTTACCAGAAGCGTGTTCTGTTCTTGGTCTGCAGGATGACAGGCACCACTATACCGAGGCACCAGCCCACATATCCTTGCAAGCTTCAGAGGACCAACAGGACACCCCAGTAACAGCCTCCCCATCACTTGCACAAGTTCTTCATGGGACAGGAGCAAAATCCTGTCTGCCTTGTACTGTCAGGTTTGTACATGATGCTCCCCATAAAATACATTGCCAAGTGACACGGCCTGTTAAGTCCTTTTTCCATACTCCCTCTTCTTCCCTGACTCCCAGTTTATCTCTGTTCTTGGAAGTCCTGGGGTCTTGAACAACATTAACTCTGCACCTGGCAGCTCAGCTGGCACCTTTCATCTCAAAGCCTCCATGGAACCACTTGCTCTGAAGTTGTGTGAACTTACAAGGCAAAAGGCTTGCCTGGGTCTCAGACCCCACAGGGATATTTCTATTATACTCTTACTATACAAAAGGTTCTGAACAAAAAATAAAAATTAGGCACCTGCACAAGCCTAATTTAGCCTGGTAGACTTGCTGGCAGACCTCTGTCAAGGAGTAACCTCTCAGTGCATCGACAATCGTTACAGCTGAGTTCAGTGTGCCCAAGCCAACTAACCATCAATAGGTCTCAGCACTGAGATTCCCAGGCCCTGATTTAACAAAGAAATCTGAAGAATCCCTTAGAATGTTGTCATGCCCAGAAAAATACAACATTAGCACCCTGGGAAAGAAGCAGAAACCAGAACTTCCCAGACAAAAACCAGCAAAAAGACCAGCAGCGCACCATGAAACATGTGGGTGCCTTGCAATCTCTGACAGCGGAGCAGACTGCTCTGCTCAGCTCAGCCTACCACCCTGTGGCCCAGCATTGCCCCAGCTGCTTTTCTGATGGCTTTTGATGCAAGGCAACCACGCACCTGACACAGAGCTGCTGCGTTTTGCCAGCCCAGAGAAAAGCACAGCTTGACAGCTGGCCTTGCACATAAAATTACCTTTTCACCTCTGATAACCCACTTCAAGAAGAATCAAAACTTGTCTTTACTGTGAGGAGTTCTCATTTATAAAATTTATCTCAAAGCAAGAAAATTCCATGATGGAATGTGTTTGATATATAAAGACATTGATATCAGCATGCAGTCACATATGCCCTCATAGTTGGCAGCTTTTCTCTGAGACTGTATCCAAAATGTCACAACTTTTGTAAAAGAAAGCTGGCTCCATTTTGCTATGACATCTTTCTTTGCTGTCAGAAAGTGACACAGTGTGAAGCTCTGACCAGCAGAGCTCTTAATCACTTCTCTAACACGAAGTACCTGTGCAGTACTGTACTGAGCCTTACTAGCTGGCTGGGCTGAGCTGAAACTGTTTTCTGCACTTGGAAAGGCTCCTGGCCTTCCTCAGGCTTAACAACATGACTCTTCTCTGCTGTGATATTGTGCCTGTGTAATTCAGTCAGATTGAAAAATGAAAGCAATTTGAAAATGTACTTAGACTGACATCTCTCCCATTTGGCTGACCTGGTTCTGCAGGCAGAGACACTGGCCATGGTACAACCAGGACCTTGATGCTACTGAACGCCCTGGGCTGGAGATATGCTGGGAGTGGACCAGGCAGGAAGGGAGGTGCTGTCTGGTACCACCGGGAAAGGGAGTAAGGGAAATTTGACATTATGGGGAGGCAGAGGAAGGGAAAGCCATGCAGACCTCTGTGGGAGGACAAGGAGATGCCTGGAGCTAATAAGGAGAGAAGTAGAGGAAAGTTACAACTGAGACACTGTAGGGCAAGAGGGGGTGTCTGAGAAAGAGAGGTCAATTTGACGGACAATATAAAGACCTTTTCATTTCCTATCCAATTACTGGCAGCTTCTACAATCCAAAATTGACTACTGTAGTCCAAGACAATTATAGGCTTCATTAAAGCCATGGGAGAATGAGCCGTCAGACTGAAGAGCTGTCAAGTTCTTTCATCTAAGGAAAATAGGAGGTTCAGGCTGTTGCAAGCCATGCTGCAGGCAGCCTCAGTAAACCCACAGAGTTTTCCTCTGGTGATAGGCTGAGGAGATGTATTGGAAAGGCAAAGCCGGGGGGTTTGTGCCCAGTGTGGATGACAGCTTGGGTTTGACATCAGCTGTGTTAGCAGGTTTGAGAACAGCTGAGTTGGAAGGCACTTCTGCTGCCCCTGTCTCTTTGGGAAATGGGATTGCTATACTTTCCTAGGGATGCATAGTGAGGTCATGGCAGTTGGCCTCCATTTGTATATCTGGTTTTTACTGTAATGGAAACTGTCCTTCAAGTGACTTCCTCTAGTTGCATCAACTGTGTTGCAGAATGCAGAAAATTGGATATTCTGTGAATATTCTGTGAACAATTCATTGTGCAGTTCCCAGGAGAAGCAGGCCTGTGTTTACAGATTTCAAGAGAGCAGTTCGCAGCCTTGGAGTGAGAACTTATCTATAAGAAGAACATCTGCTGTTACTCCCCAAATTCCTTCAGAGAGCCATCATGGGATGAGTTCTTCGGGAGGAGTTAATTAACATTAACACCTATGAACTGCAGACTTTAGGTGGCCTGAGAATGAACAGTTCTAAGCTGACCAATCATTTGATATAATGATGTAACTGAAAAGCATAGATTATAAATACAGTGTGGGATATGTTAAAAAAGCTTTTTCCTTTTGGCTGGACTCACGGCATGGAGTGGGTGTGTGAGTGTGTGAGCCTTAAGGGGCCCGTGCTGCCCTGAATTGGCTCTGGGTGAGCTCTCGTGTGAGCTCTTATATTTCTATATAGAGATATATATATTTTTTATTTTATTTTACTTTACAACTGGACAGTGCTACTGGGAAGGCCAGGTAGGGCAATGCCCTTCAGATGTATTTCAGCTTACTAGAGTAGTTTTATGTACCTTGGGGTGTGGAAGGGAAGGTAGGACTGACCACATATGGTGTGCCAAGTATAACTGTGATGTGCAAATAGGTGGCTCTTCAGGTTGGCACCAACATGCTTACTTCAGGCTGTTTTACATCGGTCCCACAGCCTGTACCTGCCAGATAAGATATTCAGCAGTTTGTACTCAATGCAATATCTCTGATCACCCAGGCTGCAAAGGTCTCCTTGCAACCAGACTGCAAGTCACCAGTTCCATCTCCTCTATCTTCCTAGCATTTGGACTGTGTGTATTTCCTCTTCTCTGGGAGATGGAATGGGATTTGAAGACTATTTAATGCTTAAAAAATCTATGCAGCCGTGTTCTACTTAACAGAGAGCTTTTACATGGAAAATGTGTTGTTTTTTCCATTATGTTAACTTCTCACAGCTCTGCCTGCCAGTTGTAGCTCCTTGCTTTCAAGCTACTGATGAGCCTCAGCATCTGTTCTTCAGGGCATTCAGACCCTTTGCAGTTCTTTAAAAGCAAAAGCCATGAAATACTCTTTTTTAAAATGGTTGGATGTATTCCAGAGTTGGAGTCAATTAGTGAAAGAGGCTCACAATGTGTTGCTGGTGTGATGTCGTAAGAGTAGGTTGAGAACTTGTGCATTCACTCTAAGATTACCCCACCCTGCTCCTGTTCTAACCTGAGCAGCAGAGTTCCCCTAGGCAGTGGGAAGGGGATGGAGAACTCAGTCCTTTTAGTACATACCAAGTGGGAAAAAGAGTTTTGAATACTGCTGACAGCCTAGCTTCCTTTTAAATCTGCATTAGAACAAGGTCTCCTGATGTGGAAAGTAAATCAAACTTTTAACAAGGCAAAACTGCAAGCAAAATCTCTGGATAAAATCCTAATGGCATTTTCCAGGTAGTAAAACTAGCTTAAAATTTTACATGTTATAGCTGGAAAGAAAAGTATTCAGCAGCTGTATGAGAATGAAGCCAAAGTTTTGTGTTAAAGATTGTCACTTCTTCATTGTCCAGTCAAATTTTGCCCGTGAAACTTTTTGACAGTAGTGCTTTCGGTTTTTAGTGAATCTCACAAAGGAAGGAGCACACCATATCCATTGCTGTTAATATCCAGGTAGGCAGAAGAGTCCACACTGAGAAATTGCCTTTTGTTAAGCCTCTCCAAGTGAAGGCTCAGCATTTCTTCTGGACAGCAGAGCTGAAGATATTACTAAGCAGTGCACAAATCTTTACCCTTTCCTCACTGCTGAGGTGTTGCTGGGCATGCCATTTTTTCATACTACTGACAAGTCTGGGAAAGGGATAGTATGATGCCCAAATGTGACTGAGCTTTCAGTGACTGCAAAGTTATAATTTCATCATTTGCTGTGTCAGTTTTGCCTTTTCATCTTGGGCTAGAGTTCTCTCAGGGTACAAGGAACTGGAAATTAATAAGACAAGAATGAATACATAATCCTAAAACCTTCCAGAGTCCCCTCCCATCCCTGTCCAGATCCCTCTTGGGAAAGTCAAAGGAGGAGAGATGGCAAGGCTACGTGCTTGTGTGACAACCTTCTTGTCACTGCTGGCACAGTGGCAGTGTGCACGTCATGTAAACCAATCAAGCCCTTCCTCAATGAAGAGAACGTACATCAAAATGGGAAGTGAACAGCAAAAAGTCAAAGCACTTCTCAGTGTATTCCTTTGTCTGGATACAAGTCCATTCATAAAACTACTTTTTTCCCTTCTTTTTTTTCCCTTTGCTTCAAGCTGGTGTTCCATAGACATTTTTTTCTGTCTTCATATCCCCCTTTTCAATCATGTGAGTGACAACAGCACTAAGATGGATGTTTTTACAGACTAGAACTGGGCTGACACTTCAAATTCCTCTGCATTGCAGACAATTGCATGGCCTTACCCACTGGTCACACAGCAGAAGGTCGAAGATCTGCTAGCCAGCAATGTCTGGCAGTGTGCAGACAGCAGCAATTCCCACTTTACTTCTGGAACCTGGAGAGATCAAATGCAGCAAGGGACACAAACGCAGTATGCCTCTGGAAAGAGGAAAACCATGGGGAACTGGTTGAGGATGGACTGTGCCTGTGTGTGTCTCCACTCCCGAGTTCTTACATCTGGAGAGACCAAGCTGGTGCAGGTACATGTGGTAAATTTGCACCTTACCTGGGTAGCCACAGTCTGGCATATGTGTACACTCATAGTGTGCATCACATCCTGGCTTGGGCCACATTAATGTAAGGTCTTGCTCCTGGTCCCTGCAGGATACACTTACCAACTATTTCTAACCTCCAAGGCAAAGAGAGGGAAACAAGCCACCTTCTGGACAGATCAACATGCTGGCAGCTCAGTGAGCATTGGTATCACAGATTTGCTTCCTCCAGTTTTGAAACCAAGAGATGGCAGAAGAGTAACTCCAGTTGTTTTACAGACAGTTTCCTTGCCACTCTGGAGAAAGGTGAAATGCCCATCTCTATTTTAACTTCAAAAATTCTCTGCTGTCACATGGACTGAGGACACTGTCAGTGTTTTTGATCTTTTCTTCTGCTTTCTTGAGGCATGTGATAATTTTTTTGGCCTCTGGTTTTACCTGCTGAAGGTCTGAAGGTTGCTGCAAGCTGTTGGGCACTACAGTGTGGCTACTGGCATCCTGCTGTGGGGTCTGCCATCCCTCTCAGCACACACATCTCAGCCCTGATCACCAGCCAGACCAAAGGACAGGACACAGAAGCCCAGGTTTTTCCTGACCCAAATACTGCCTAGTATACTGTCCAAGATAACAGCAGATGTGGTTGCCACTGATTCAGGGTCCCTCAGAGATTTAGCAAGGCAAATCAGGTTGACTATTGCCATAGTTTGAGAAAAAGAAGATGATGTTATAAAGGGCATTGTTTTTCTCCCACAGTTTTCTTTAGAAATGTCCTCTAAAGCAATTTAGCATTTAAAGCAATTTAAGAACACTCAGATTTCACCTGTATACTTTCAGACTCTTCTGCCTTCTGCCACACTGAGGGAATATGATGAAGGTTGGTTTGCATCAACACAAACTCAGATGGCTGAGGCAGGAATTTTTGCTGCCTCCATTGGATTTGCTGTCATACTTAATTTTAAGAAAGTTATCTCAGGGAGAGATGATCTTGAGCCTTTTTTTTTTTTTTTGCTTGGCTTTTCCCTGCTGATTTTATGATCATTCAAAACCATGTCAAATGTGTGGACTAGTAGTGTGTTTTACCATCTCCGTTTAGTGTGAGTTACCACCTCAGATACACATCACTGATAGCAGGTCCCATCACATAACTAACTTTCTGAATCTTTGTCTCTTCCTGGAGCAGAGTTGGGACTCTCACAGTGCCTACTGCCTGGACATTCCTCTCCAAATGGACTTTAGTGGATGTCACAAAACAAACGCAGAAGATGAATCATATGAAATTATCAAATAGGTCACTATGTACTCTTTCCAATATTAGCTTTAATGCTGATTTTGGTCTGTGAAAATATGAAACAACCACAGAGAGCACAAACCAAAAGCTCCCTGCAGATGTACACTAATCAAAAGGCCAAATCTGAAATGCAGCTTTGCACATCCTTCTCTCTCAACTTCTGTTACAAGAATAATAATTTAAATAATATGAGAAACACCTGTTGTTTCACCTGATAAACTTCATCCTTTGTCCCAGGAATTTAAAGTGGTCATGGTTTGCATTATAGAGGGAGGTTCTAAGAGGTATTATGAACGATATTTTTTCCTACTCTGTTGTTTCCCCACAGGAAAGCCTTTGCAAGTGGGAAATAAAAATAAAAAAAAAAAAGAAACTTTGCACAAATAGGTGAAGCAATAAATTTAAGGGAAAGAGGTGCCTGAAGTCAAAGAGCTACAGGGCTGCATGATGTCTTTACATAGATCTTCCATTCACCGATATGCAGAATCATCAGCTCTACTCCTGAGGGCAGCTAAAAGGGTTTACAAGTCATTTTGGTACTATGGAACACAGAACTCTCATACAGAATAGGTCAGATCCCAGCATGAAAAAATGTGATAGCATACTGTGATTAAAGTGAGTATCTGTATTTAAATGTACATAATTCCAAGTTATTGTGCATGTCAACAAATCATGGACACCCTGCTGATAATGCCCCTCTAGTATCCCCGTAACAAAATTTAATTTGTAATTCAAAAGAGCACTGTCATTTCCAATCTGGTCTCCTCCAAGTTTTGTTTTCATATCTAAAGCATAAAATGAGAATAATTTAAATCTGGGAAAACTGAGTGTCTGCTGGTTTATGTATTTTCTCCTTCTTTGCTTTCAATGTCCAAATCATAATTGCTTTGCAAATGGAGCTTTTAGCATCAATAGAATGAGTGAGACCCCTAATTTAGTGAGCTAAACAATACTGTTTCTAATATGAATGCCACAAAAAGCGAGAGGTGCTGATAAGTATTGAAACGTATGGATGAACTAGGCAAAAAAGTCCTCATAGTAAAGAATTTCACTGCTGTGTTTTTGCATCCTGTAATTATAACCCTTCCCAAGGACCTTTGCATGGAAAGAACTGATGTCTGCATATTGGCCTCAAATTTTGGGGAAGAAGCTGACAGGACTGAAGTGGAGTATGTTTGCCCCACAACCTATGGGGAAGGCTAAACCAGGCAGGCACCTGCAGAGCGAGCGAGAGCAAACTTCATGCGGCAATGGCCATGCTATTGCTGGTACTCAGGTCACTTTGTTCAAGTCAAGCTTACATATCTCTGAATTGTACTGTGGTCTATTTTAGAATCATCATTGAATCATAGCACACCCTGGGTTGGAAGGGACCCACAAGGATCACTGATTGAGTCCAACTCCTGGCCCTGCACAGGGTAGCCCCAAGAATCACACCATGTGCCTGACAGCTTTGTCCAAACACTTCTTGAAAATCTTCTTGAAGTCTGGCAGGTTTGATGCTGTGTCTGTCTCCCTAGGGAGCCTGTTCCAGTGCCCAGCTAACCCCTGGGTGAAAAAGCTTTCCTTAGCCTCCCCTGATACAGTTTGATGCTGTTCCCTTGGATCTCATAGCTCATCACCACAGAGAAGAGCTCAGTGCCTGCCCCTCTACTTCCCCTTGTGAGGAAGATGGAGACTGTTACGAGTTCTCCCCTCTGTCTCCTTTTCTCTAGGTTAAACAAACCAAGCTATATGTAGATGTTCCCCTGGAAATCTAATTTCCTGACTTTGGAGAACAAAAATGGAAGCCAGACTAAAACCTTCTTTTGAAATTTACTCCCTGGTTATATTTAGTTCTGCCTTAGCTTTGCAAAAACTCAGCTGAACCTTCAATTACACCCCACCACCCACTCCAAAGAAAAGAAAGCAAACCAGAATTTTAAACTAACCTTCAAAATTTCTGTCTCCTTTAAGGGTTTGCAGTACTAGGTCTTGCCTGTGCAATGTAACAGTCTCCCAGTCTGGGACCTTTCACTTGTTACTACCTTCTCCTCCAGGACTGTGGAAGGTTTAAAACGATCGGGGAAGTCAAATCAATATCAAGATTTTTTTTTCCCCCCAGCATTAATTTCCTGTTTGTCCTGGTTTTAGTAGCCAGGATCAGTTTGTCACTGTGTGGGTGTGTATTCTAAAGCCTCTATGCCATTTTTTCCCATGAACTGCTCACAATGGCACATTAGCAGCTATTGTCTAAGGGACAGCACACCCCTCAGGCTGCAGGCTGGGTGTTTTGGAACTTCTGTGAGATAAGGAAATTCTTCTGCCTCCACACCCACCTGAGGGGTCATGTCTGCTAATGGCCCATCAGGGATGTCAAAAATAAGCCATTGTTTATCTCACAGAGTAAATCACCCATTGTTTAAGTCTCCGCCCTGGGGGAGGGACTGGGCGGAGCCTAAGTGAATATAAGCAGAGAATTTTTGGCCCTGGGACCTCTCTTCAGATCCAGAAAAGGACCAGCAGACTGCCACCAGATTGCAACCATCACTCTCACCAGCAGAGGATTTCAACTGCTCTTCGGAGGGACACGCCAAAGCTTTTTCTTCCCATCCACCAACCCCCCCCCCCCCCCCGGGGGGTGACCCAGCACCGGCTACTCATCTCATCACCTGCGGTCTGTAAAATACCTCCGTGCCTGCCAGGGACAGAGACTGGGGGAGGGAAGGGTTTTTGCTCAGGTTTTTTCTTCTATTTTACTCGTTTAGTTCTGGTTGTTTTTGTTTATCTTAAATATATAGATATATATAAATTATATCTAGGAACTGTTATGCTTCCGTGTATCATATGTTAATTAAAATTTGTTTAGAATTTGAAGGAGATTTGTCCCTCTGTTTTAGTTATAATTTTTTTTTTTTCCTAAGCTCTCTAAACTTAGACACTGTTCTACTTTCATGTGAAAAGTTACCTGGACAAAGCAGAGTGCACGATTGGTCTGGTGTGCCTTTCCACATTATTGCAAAATGCAATCAGACCAGAAGCTGCTCAGGGTGGATTAATGTCAACCAAAAGCAAGTTTACTGTGGAGAGCATCCAACAGAAATTTCCTTTTTTTTTTGTCACCACAATTTTATATGGGATTAAAATCGTACTCATCAGCACTCTTGGAAATGTTTTTCACTGGCATTGAAACTTCTGTTTTCTCTTACAATTTTAAACAGCTTGATCAATTATCAAGCACAGTAAGTTCCCCATAATTCCATCTGTGTTATAAGAAGGAAGGTGTTTTACTAAGGTTTGGAAATTCTTGTCTACCACAGTCATCTGTTCAACACAGCCCTCCCAACTTTTGGAGACACAGTTGTTCATTTTCTTCTTCCCTGGCAGGATGCCTGGTCATAACTGAGGTTCCTTGCTTGCCACACTGTTGGTGCATGTGAGGACTAACACTGCCTGTATATATTTATGAAAAATCAAAGTTTGGAAAGGAATGAAGAAAAGGGAGGCTTTGTCTAAGGCTTTAGTACAGTTTGTGCCGATGCAGCCCTCCTGCCCCAGGCAGGTGACACAAAAGGAGGCTTTCCTGCCTGGTTCATCCCAAGTAGTGCTATTCTCTGCAGACCGTCCCTTCAGCATGAGCTCTAGTGCATTTCCAGTGATGAACAAGAATTTCAGACCTGATATTGTAATGCATGCAAAGCTCAGCATGTATCTGCTTTACAAGGTCTGGAGGCACAGTAACCAGCTTTGAATTCTGACTGGTGATTGAGTGTTATAAAATGGAGTGAACAGAAAAACATTCCCACTGTGTAACATCAGCCCTCTTGTAATTTTTCCAGTTGAGGCACCTCTTGTGTGTCAGCTCTGGCTCTCACACATCCGTCCAGCATCCCTGAGGCCTTCTGGACACTTGCACTCTAGTTTCTAATACCCTGTGCAAGGTCTAGTCAGCCCAACCTTTTTCCTTTTTCAAAATCCAACAGAGTTCTACTTGACAGCAAAGAAAACTACTCTCAGATAAAGGGGTTTCCCTTATCCAAGTCACAAGCCACACTGACCTCAGCATGCTTTGCCTTCTACTGGATAAAAACTGATGACAAAGGGTGAATGATACTCTTGGGGTCTAGAATTTCCTTCACTTACTCTGAATCTTTATCACACAGGCAATTCTTATACTTTAAGGATATGTTCCATCAGGACAGATGGTGGTATTATGTGAGGCCTGTAGGTAGTTTTGGTTGTCATCTGGAAACTCTGTCAAGAGACTCCTGTCTTATTTCTGGGTCAGATCCCCAAAGCTGGATGATATTAACACCCTTTATCTCTCCTTTCTGTTCCCCTCCAGCAATATTCTTGTGTAATTCTTCTGCCAGGTGTTGTTGCTGCAGCTAAGGCCAAGTTCAAAACTATTTAAATTAAGCAGTGACTTTAAGTCCTGACCCAGCATTTATAGCCTCCCAGTATACAATCCCAGAGTCCTCTTTCTAGGCATTAAGTTTCCATAAGAACTAAATCCTGGCATGAAAGGACTTTGCAATGTAGAAAAGAAAGCATGGATAGACATAGTAAAATGAAGTACTGGTCTTAATGAATAACAGCTTAAACGGACTTCCAGAGTAACTCTGAGACCATATGCTCCATATACTGTGCTGAGTGTGCAGAAATCCACATCAAATGCCACCACACCACCTCCTGCAGCCACATCCACTGCAATTCCTGCACCCAGTTTTGTGCTAATAGGTAAATCAGTTGCCATATTATCTCTTCCAGACCTTGGGGAAAACTTGTTTGTCTTTTTAGTTTGGATAAAACAGCAGGGAGGAGAGAATACAATGGTAACTGGGATGTAACCACCAACTCCATGAATGGTTTATTGTTTTCTGTTCTTATGTATATAAACATGAACTCATGGTTTTAATCAGCAGTTGTAAAGCAGAAGAATGGCAAAATGTTCAGGGATCACAGAATCAGAGAATCACTTATGTTGGAAAAAACCTCTGAGATTGTCGAGTCCAACCTTTGACTGACCACCTCCCTGTCAGCTAGACCATGACACTAAGTGCCATGCCTAGTTGTTTCTTGAACACCTCTGGGTATGGTGATTTCACCACTTCCTTGGGTAGTCCATTCCAATGTTTAATAATATGAAGAATTTCCTCCTAATATCCAGCCTGAATCTCCCCTGATGCAACTTGATACTATGTCCTCACATCTTGTTGCTAGTTGCCTGGGGGAAGAAACCAACCCAAACCACAACAGCCTTCTTGCAGGTAGTTGTAGAGAGTTATAAGGTCTCCTCTGAGCATCTTTTTCTCCAGGCTGAAGAGAGCTCCACTGCCTCAGCTGCATTGTGTAAGACTTACCCTCCAGATCCTTACCCAGTTCCTTTGCCCTTCTCTGCACTTGCTCCAGCACCTCAATGTCTTTCATGAAGTGAGGCACAAAGAACTGAACACTGCACTTGAGGAGTGGCCTCATCAGTGCCGAGTACAGAGGCACTCTGTGCAGGGATTCACTTCCCTGGTAGTGCGGGCCACAGTATTCTTGACACAGGCCAGGATGTCTTTGGCTTTCTTGCCCACCTGGGCACAAATGTTACAAGAGCTGTCCAAAAGCGATGAAGAGATTCTCATGATTAGGTGTGGTCATACACAGCCCAGGACTGAACAGAATAGCATAATCACCTTCTCAATAAGTGAATTTTCAGCTGCTTCTGGAGATGCTTTCCCCCTCTGTGGTATCACAGCATTCTGTTACTTTGGTCAGTTTTTCAAACAACAATTCTCATACGAAAATTAGATGTGTTTTTGATCTATAAATCTGAATTTTTAGAGGCATGGAGCAAATAAAGAGCCTTATAATACGTCATAAACATGGGAGTTCAGACAGTAAGGAAGCAGTCAAAGACCAATGCAAACCAGACCTGGCTCCTGGTCTGGCCTAGGGAACCATGTTGGATGTCTTCAAACCAAGACAGTGGACAGGAGGCTGCAAGCTCAGGGCAGATCAGTTTTGCCACAAGCTCCTTCAAAACCACCATACATTGCTATGATCCTGTGCTACATGCTGATATCCTGTTATCCAGCAAAACTGGGTTCTTCAGAAAATTGAATAGGAAAGGGTTAAAAGGAGACGCATCATCACTTGTGTCCTATCCATTGCCATTTCTGTCCTGTCTTGATCTAAGACTGGTCTGAACAAGACAGAGTGCACACCTCTCTCATTTATCTGAGAGTAGACCTTTAGGCTACTCTGCAAGCTTGTGTCAGGGTACAGATACACCATAGCTCTGTACTCTCTGTCCCCAATATGTCCCTCATTGTTTTTAACTTTGTAGAGTTTATAAGCCTGTAGCTGTAGCTTTGGGTCTGGAGTGATGAGGGATAAACCCTGTATGTCTTTAGAACAGCTACTGTTCTCTATTGAACCACTAAAAGTCAGAGGCAAAACCTGACCGTCCTCCACAGGTGCTCTGCTTTGTTCACCTTTCTGCCCTGTAAAGGTGGGGGACCAAGTGGGGAGCAGTACAGAATGATGTCCTGCCAGTAAAACTCGGCTAGAGATGGCAACCTGATTCACAGCATGCAAAGGGGCAGGATTTATCTTCCCCATTTGGAGGCAGACCCAGAACAGAGGGTTTACCCTCCATGGGGCAGCCAACGACACCTCATACAAGCCATGAGCGCATCTCATTGGCACAGGTTCATCTCTGTCCTGGTCCCCAGTTCTTTACCCTGGTAGCACCCACCTGGGGTGCATCAGTGCTGTCCCTGGTGCCGGGACACACTGTGCTCACTATGTGGCCTAAATCCCAAACCCTGTCCTTCAAACACAGTCAGGAGTTGTTGTTTGGTTTTTTTTATTCCCTTATTTTATTTTTAATGCAAATACCACAGGGTTAGTGAAGTATCATCTTACAAAGCACACAGGGACTGCTGCTGTAATAACAGCCAGATGGTGCCAAGTCCCTGCGGAGCTGTTGTCAAAACGTTTGATGTAATACCATGAAGCGTCCCAGCAGATCAGCCCATATACCTCCCTGGTGTCCAGACAGGCTGTGCCCAAGCTCTGTCCTGTGGTGTGCCATGCCCTGTGGAAGGATGATGTCCCACCTGTGATCCTTCTCGGTCAGGGCAGGCCCACGGACTTTTTGCCTCCTTGTGTGCCTCACCTCACCCCACTCCACCTCATAAGGTCTTCCTAATCCAGACTGAAGTCCAATAACATGTCTGCTGTTATGGGATGCACATCCTTTCTTTGCCCCATAGCAACTTACTTTCTCTGCCATCACTCTTAAGGCATGGCTGTCATGTGTCATGCCACATGCTCTGTACAGTCTATCAACTTCCTGTCCGTGCAGGAATGGATTCAAAACATCTGTGTGACGAACATGAGGGTCAGGGATTTTTTGAACCTTCTTTAGTCTTTCTTGCAGTTTTTTATTGAGTTACATTATGTCTCATCCAGCCACAGTACCTCACCTTTAACAGGCACCTCTGCTGCCTCTCCCTGGGTGTTTCTTCTGGGTGTGATGTATCTCTGGCAGTCTACCAGTCTATACAGTTCTGTGGCAAAGAAATAGCAGGAACAACAGGGCCAATGTTTTCAGGGGAGGGGGAGGGGCGGGGAGGAGGGGTAAAAGTTTCTTCTGCCCTCCAGAAAAAGTGATAGTCCAAAAGAACTCAGCAAGAAAGACATCTATCAATCAATTCAGAGACATAAGTTTATACACGTGGATCTAGCTTTCAGACTTCCCATACATACAGCATAGAGGGTGAGGAATGGATCCCAAACTGCCAGCAAGTCAGGCAAGATATTCTCCAATGGCAATACATAAAATGCTCCGTTTCCAGATCTAGACAACCTCCTGCCAGTGAGTACTGTAATAACTCCCAGATACCACATCTCTTCTGTGAGACCTTCCACTTTGAAAAAGCAATGATGAATACTAAACCAAAAATGGAAGAGTCGGTTGAGCTCATGTATACATACATGAAAGACTTACCGAGTAAGATGAAAATCAAGAAGAGACAAAAGTAAATGGATAGAGTATAAACAGAGAGGAATACACAGATGGAAGAGAAGATCAGGGCCAAATTACGAGATCAGAGAATAAATGCAAGTATTTGTGCAAACAAAGATAAGCACGATAAAGAATGCCTGAGCAGTAAGTAAATAAGAGAAAGAACATTCTTAAAAGCTTTCAAAGATACAGAGTATCCCCTGGTGCACCTTAGGTCTATGTATTTAACAATTAGAAGTGGTGATCAGTAGCTGTGTATCCACTGTAGGGAAAGGGGGCAAGCTTAGCTCTTCTTTTTATGCTAAAACATGCTGGTCCCACTCCCTGTAGAGCTTGTTCCAAACATCTGAAGCAGTCTGTTTGGGACAGTGGCTTCTCAATGGCCACATCAAGAGAATGTGTGAGACATTCTTTCCACTTATCCCCAGCAGCAACAGGTAAATGCCTGGCTTCATTTCTACTGGCCAGACGGAGGAGTGAAAGCCAGGTTTACCCTCTATCTCTGCATCAGACTATATGGTTAAGGAGGACCAGTTACACTGGGCATTTAAAGGAGCAAGGTGCCCAGCTCTCCTCGTATCATCTAGCTTGTGTAAGATGGTACTCACAGCTGGGTCAGGCTTCAGGACAACTTCAGTGTTAGACACATTTATGGCAGCAGGTTTGCAGGCACACTGTGTTTCTGGCTTCCCACTATGTTCTCCTGAATGTTGAAATATTTATGGGAAAAACAGTTTTATGAGTTGAAAGAAAGTGATGATGAGCTACAAAACTGCTGATTGCCATGAAGACTCACCCTCCTTTAGTGGACTTGAGTCTCTCCCATTTACTTGAAGAAATAGGCTTTCTGGAATAGAAATTATTGTAGTCCAAGATTTCACTTGTTTGGTGAAATGGGAATAAACACCTCAGAGCCAGTAGCTCTTGAAATTCGTTCTGACATTATTGTCCTTTCTAGCTCAGAAGGGTAAGGTATTGCAATAAAGATGGTGGGATTTCCTTAAATGTTTAAGCCTGCTGTCTGAACTTCACATGCTATTCCATGAACTTCTCTTATTTTCTTTTTATTGTTATTGCTCTCTCTTTTTTATTTTTTTTGTTTGGTTTGTTTTTTTGTTTTGTTTTGTTGTTTGTTGTTGTTGTTTTCTTTTTTTTGTTAGTTTTATTTTTTGGGGTTTTTTTGGGGTTTTTTTTGTTTGTTTGTTTTTTGTTTTTTTTTGCTTGGTTTGGTTTGATTTTTTGTTTGGTTTTTGTTTGTTTGGTTGGTTGGTTTTTGGTTTGTTTGCTTGTTGGTTTTTTTTGTTCCCTTGTGGCAGTAAAATAGTCCTTTGATTGAAGCAGAACTCAGGCTCCATCAAGGTTCAGACCATAAATTTCCTGTGGCAGTCAAAAACACTGAGTAAGAGAACCCGGCTCTGAAGGATTTAGGGGAGAGTGGTTATGGGAACTAAGATGTGGATGCCTGGAAGGTGCTGGGAATGTGATAGCACACAGTTTATGGCTTTCAAGATGTCATGACTTCTGTTTCAGAGGATACAAGCTGGAGAATCATTGATTCTGATAGGCAGGTGGATAAAAACAGTCTGAGACGCAATCCTAAAGCTAAGAAATCCTGTCCTGGGATCAGTTCAGAAAGTCTTTCATATCATTAAAATTCAGCAGGTGGCTACTTTTCCCCAAGTTTTCCATGTCAGTTCCACATGGTTCTGCAGGCTGCCAGATAATTCTTTGCCAATTTTCTCAGAAATTAGACAATGGCAGGCAGCTTGAACAGAGAAGCCCCCATCTCTACACTGAGTGAATAGGTGGGTCATGTCTGAAAGGAATGGGATGGGACACCTGTGTTTTAAGAGGGGTTGACATATTCAGAAGCAAGATAGATCAAAATGGGACTGTTGACGACCATAAGTACCTCCATCTATCACTGCTGACTCACAGCTGCTGGAAGGAAGACAAACCCATATGGTTTTAGGGCAAAACTTCACTCACACATACATTCTGTGTGGAGTGGGAGGCCACTCAGGTGGTGGGTGTGAGTCCTTTTGGGGCTGGCCTTTGTGGGAGCAGCCAGCATCAGCCTGGCAACCAGAGCCATGTCATGGGCAAACCCCTGCCCCTGGCCACACCCATATCTCAACACAGAGCTGCCACTGCACAAAGTTCTCACACCCCTGTGTGGCCCATTGCGTAGAGAAAAATTTGGGAATAGTTGGAATATTTGAACACTCTGGCATTCAAGGATTTGCTTTCTAGCATTTGAAATGGCATTTCCTTTTGAAAGATTTGGTAAGTTATTTGAGAAGAAAAAACATTTGGAAATATTTTTAAAAGGTCAAAACCAAAATAAACATTTGAAAAATAGAGAATCCAACCAGCCTGAAATGTTCATTTCCTTTGGATTTGCTACATATAATTTTTTAGTTTTTTTCCCAAGGTTTCAACAGTTTTTCTTTTCTGATCAGAAAGAATTTCAGATCCTGACAGTCTTTATGGGGCTGGAGGAGCCTCTTCCACTTAACTCTTCTGTGAACACATTCATATGAGGAATAGGACCTTGCATCATAAACCAGCTGAACAATTTTCTTCCAAAAAGAAACAACTACCAAAGCAGAAAAAGAAACCAAGAACAAAAGTTATTCTTTAATGTGATAAAGAAAATCACTGTTGAAAACACCTTCCATTGTATCCCATTTCCTACAGCTTGGTCATTCAAAAACAAAGATTTTACTCTCTCTCTTTCACAAGCTTGACCTAAAGCTTATCTTTTTCCCAGTTATTTGTCACTTGAATTCTACCAGTTTTACACTCCCTGCCGTTGAGAAACATGCCAAGCCATGCAACAATTAAATATTGGAAGTTTTCTCTCTTTGTTTTTCTCAATACAATTATAATGCAGTTATTTAGAAGTCAATATATTTCACCCTTGCTGCTCACTAGATGTTCTCAGATTGGCAGAGACGTAGAGCTGCTGAACATACTTAAAGCAAGAAGGAGAAATTGATTGCCAAACAGATGCAGAACATTATTACTAATTTCTTGTTTTTCATCATTCCTCCCCACTCAAGAAAAAAATCAAATAATTGAAGTCTGAAACTGGTAACAAACCTTATGGCATTTGGATTCTGAAATAAAAGAGAGAGCCTGTGTCTGCAATCATCTGGCAATTTGTCCGTCAGCCTTAATGTTTGTTGTCCTTGGCATTATTTTTGAGACATCTCTATTTCAAAAGTTATCCTCTGACAAGTGGAGATTTCTAAGGTATTGGTGGTGCCCTCTCTCTGACCCTGTGAAGGCAACAGTTTGAGACGGCTGGGATGCCTCTGGATTTCACTCACTAGGTTATCAGTAAGTACTGGCTTACTTACCTTGCATTTACTCTCACTGTGAGTCTGTTACACTAAACGTGATAAAGCCACAACAGATGCTTTGCTCCTACTATAGAGCAGGTTTCAAAATTCCCAGAGATGCTCCCTGTGCATCAGTGGTGCTGCCAGGAAGAACTTTGTCTTCTCAGACACCATGCAGTACAGCTTCATTCCCTTGCCTAAATATAGGTGTCTGAGGATAGACACCCTGTGGGGCTGGCAGGTACAACACCAGACCTATGGGTGACACATGATAGCTTTCCACAGTCATGCCTGTGGACCACACAAGATATGCTACTGCATCTCAGGGAGAGGCTTGTGTTTAGGCAACTGAGTCCCACTGCTAGAAAGCATCCGGGCACCAACACTCAGGTGTTTGCTTCGAGCTACATCCCTTCCCCACTTCAGGTTGAGCTGAATCTTCTCACAAAGCCTGTCAATTTCTCTTCTTTGACTGTACAGGATATGCACCCAGCTAGGCAGGTGTCAGCAAGTGTGCTGTAGGTGCTGGAGACCCTCTGCCTAGGACAATACCATTACCACCATCACCACATCAAGTGAACATTGAGGGATTCTTCAAGGTTGTGTGAAAAGATCCTTTGGAAGTATTGACTTCTTTCCAATGAAATGTTTTAGCAATTTAAGCTGGGCAGAACAGAGGGAAATGGTTTTTTTTTTTCTAAAATAAATATCATGTTGACAGATTTCTTTAACACTGACTAGCATGCATTTCTTTCTCGTTTCAGTTTTGAAGTCTACTAAAAACTTTGTGACTGCACACTCATTTCTCACTGTGATGCTAAAGGCAAGCAGTGCCCCACAATGAAATCTCATTCTGCCAAAAATGATGGAAAGTCTCCTATGAACTTCAGTAAGGGCAAGATTTTACCCCTAATTTTTGTGGTCAGATTTCTGTGGACTTCAGTTCTCCAGCATGTGATCCTTAGCTGGAGCAGATCAGACAGCACAGGGAAAATTCAGACAAGTCACTGAGACCTTAAAAAGGGGCAGAGATACTGTAAATTGCCATGCACTTGCACAGGGAGGCTACAAGAGGATTTGAAAGTAGTAGAGCAATGAAAAGCTGCAGGAGGCTGTCAGGGGTAGGAGTAGTTCTGGAGGAGATCAGAGGAGGGCAAGGTAAAGACATTTCTCTGAACTGCAGGATCGTGCAGCTTGAAACTCGGTGAAAGTTCAAGGCTGTGCTGCCTTTATCCAAACCACATTTCCTAGCTTCACTCTGTGTGCAGGATTATTTTTTAGCTATTCTTGCCTAGCTTTCCTGTTGCTATATGTCATCATTTCAAGGAATGTTCAGCTATTTTCAAAACTCTGTGCTTATAACAAGAGTGAATTTTAGAGGACACTATGACTTTGTCTGCACCAACAGTGTAGCACAGTTGGAACAGGACTTTGAAGTGGCTGAGGACCCACCTCATGCCACTCAGCACTGTGGGGTTTTCTTCAGCCCAGCTCCAGCTTGGTTCAGGTGCCCATAAGCAGGTGACACAGGCTACAAGCACCCCCGGGGGCTGCTTTCACCCTGGTTTCGCTTGTCATCCCAGTTTGAGCTCCCTGAGGCCAGCCTGCAGTACAAATCTTTGCAGGTCATGTATGGGGAAGGCAGAAACTCGCATCAGAAACAGGCTCCTGCTGCAACCAAATGCTGGTATCAGCACAGCCCCAGATATCTGTAATGAAGGGGCAGCAGAATAACTCCCCTCTTTGCACTCATTACAGCAGACAGAATCATGGTACTCGTCCCTACAGAAATTCTGGTCAGGAAGTGACAGTGTGGCACCAGAAGGGAGATGAGCCTGCAAGGCTGGATATGGCTGCTCTTAAGACATCAACACTAGGAAACTCCAACAATTTTTCCTACAAGCCACAGGATGCCATGCTGATCCAACACATCCAGAGCACCTAGGAGTACAGAAATGAGTGTGTAGGAAGTGGTCAACAAACTTAGTTAAACACTAAGCTGGCATAGTTAACAAAGGGAGAGGGGAAAAGCTTCTTTCCAGACACCTCTCCCTAGTCAGTGTTAACATGCTGGGCTAAAATGCAACAGCTCAGCTTATGCTGAGGTGCTGACAGCTACCTGTTGGGATGTAAGTAACACCTGCCGGGCTATTTGCAGTTCATCCAGCCTGTAAAAACATAAATCACTTAATCTCCAGGCTGAACTTGAAGGGAGTCACTACTTCAGGCTCATTTTAACTGTAATTTAGATGACTGTTCCTGTTTGAAGGAGCAGGCATCAAAGAGGAAAAGCGCTAAAACCTTATCCTCTCTGTGGCTACTGATCCATCAGGAGTGACAGATGCAGTCAGTTCAATGGAACTGTTGCCTAAAATGGAAGAAAAGAACTTTCCAGACAATATTAGTATAGATAAAAGAGAGAGCAGATCCTTTAATTAAGGCACGTTCAGGTGCAGCAAAATACATAGGGGTACCATACAGTATGAGGGTTTTTAAATTTATAACACTACTTAACTATCATACCACATAGATACATCCAATCCTAAAAATTGTCTACTCCTGAAACCATCCTTGGGTCTGACCCTTTGGAGCTTCTCCACGGGTTTTGGGCCTTCTATCTTGCTTTGACTACAATATATCTTCCAGGTGCATGTGTCCCAGACAAGATGTCCTTGCTAAAATCTTTTTCATTGAAAAGAATGTTAAACAGAATTTCAAGATTGTGGCACAAACCGTAAGAAACAGGTTAAGAAACCATCACCTGCTACCTTAACTGTGAGAAACTATACAGCTATATTAGAATATACAAATATATAACAAAAATCTTAAGGATCTTAAGGCATCAGAACACAGAGCTGTTCTACAAGAGCACAGTGCTGCCCAGACGGAGCACTGTCAGCACTTAGGAACAAATTTGCCATCTTTCAGAGGAATTTTTGCAGTGCTTGGTGTTCTTCTTCCCCTCTAACTTCTGAAATCAAGGTAGCAGAAGTGTACCAGAGTTTACACTTCTTGAGCCCAGCTTTGGAAACCTCAAAGGAAACATGGTGAGAGCAAAATGCTCCAACTCAAGAACAGAAATGAACTCTAAATTTGCTGTTTAATAAAATAGTTACAAAGCTCTTACATAAGAGCTAAGTCTACGTAACTAGACTTAGCTCTTCAAATTAGCTTGGTCCACAGGATGCTGGGAAGCAGGGATAGTACTGATCACTAGGGGTGCAACTAGAGCGGAGTCTTGAGATCTAATTTGTGAAGGAGGGTATGGGTGACCAAGTTGGCCAGGGAAAGTCATGACCTGTGATATCATTCTTATGGTCCCCAGCCATCTTACTTCCCTCCATGCTGATGTTATTACATAACTGGACATCATTAAGGGATTTGGCCTACCAGATTGCTTTGGCTTACTTGGCTCTCTCCAAGAAACATGTTCCTCACCCCTGTTCTGAAGAAAACATCAAAAGTGTTCATATAGCTCAGCATTTCCTTGTCAGAAGATGCTGAATTCAGGTCATGTCTTCGGTGGATTCATAGCGAGACTTAATAGAGAGGGGGGTGCTGGGACTCGGTGGTTGCTGCACTCTACAAAGTTCTAAAGGGTTTATTATACTACCTTGAGGTGCCAAACAGCATATTTAATGTGGTTCTGCATTTCAGTGGCATTCTAGTTTCAGCACTGTATTTATAAAGTGGAAAATGAACTATAGTTGTAGAAACTCCTTACTACAGCAAACTTACCTGTGACTTCCAGGAGGCAAAGGAGACCTGGAATAGTATGTCTCAACCACAAAAGAAAGTGATTCAGCTCAAAAAGCACAGGGTTAGAGCTGCCCCAAATCCTCTGTACTGTACTGGCAGTACAGAGCTGACACAAACTCATCCTGGGCAGCCATGGTCTGGCTGTAACATGTACCCATCTCAGAATGTTCTGGCTCTGTTAGGGCTTTGCCTCTTGGCCTTTTCTACTACTTAATATATTTGAGAGAACTGTTCAAAACATGGATGAGGGAGCAGTGTTCTGGCAGTGGCATTAGCAAGAGTTGTGTGTTTTGGAATGCCTTCTCAGCACAGGCTAAACAGTGAAACCACTGAAACCCCCAACCAAGGTTGATGACTTTTCATTTCTTGAGGGGTTTTTGTCCCTGTCCCCAACATCCTGGAAATGGCAAGGCTTAGGAATGTAACAATTTTTTTCAGTTTCAGATATTAAGGACCTTTGCAGTGTTCCTTGAAAATAAGTGTTTTGACACTTCAGTGTTTTGAAAGCTTTATTGGTGGGGGATGAAGGAGAAAGAGCAAATATTGGCATGTAAATAATGTGTGGATAACAGAAAGGGTAAATATAAATTGAGTTAAATATTTTTTTTCTTATCTCCAGCTCGCTGCACTTTTGTCCTCTTTCCAGCTCAGCAGAACTTTTAGCCAGCTCAGACGTTTCCTTAGAGACCCATAAATGCTCTACAGACCAAAGAAAGCCCCATAAAATAACTAAAACCTCCCAGTATGAAGTTCTGTCTGCCTCCCCCTCAGCAATTAACTCTTCTTCCTCCTACTTACATAGAAGTTGGTTTCCCACACAGTGAATGCCAAGTTTTCTGCTAATTCTTTTCACACCAGATTCAAGAGAAGGACAAGGGATTTTTAACCATCCTGTGCTTGGACTGTGCTGGGTTATTCTCATCTACAGATCACTCCTGAGACAGCTGCAGTCTGCTATGGACCTCTCCCTATTTTATTGGCCATCAGAGGACACTCAAATCTCCTTGATTTCAACTATTTCTTCCATGGGAACATGTCTTACTCATACCTATAAGCTTTCATCTCTCTCGCTACCATCTATACTACCAACGTAGAAAGAAACACTTCAGCTGCAGAAAGCAAAGCTCTGGTGAAGGTCTTGGCATTTGGCGGCTCTCTTACCTTGTGCCAGGTGCATAAAGATGTTACAGTAAAACGAAGTCCAAAGATAACTCCAGCATTGTCCTAGCTCACATTCCTCCTTCTTTGTTGATGGCAGACCAGAAAAAGGCCTCTTTTAACACTCACATTCCCCTTCTTAGTATGTTTTTTACCCCATTTATTTTCTGGAGGATGAGAAATCTCTTCTCTACCCTCCCTTTCCTTTTCCTGCAGCTCTAGATTGTAGTTACTTACTGTCTGAGCATGTTTGCTCAGAAATTCTGGAAGCACAGTGTAGTTTGGTTTAAAGACCATTTGCAAGAGGAAAATATCAATTGTTGGTAACTGTGCCAACATCTTTTATATGGAGTTCCCCCTGTAGCTAGTTCATATGAAGTAGTCATTGTACAACATCACAGAAAGCATATGACCGATTGATTGACTGTTTTCAGAGACAGTAAAGTCTGTTCTGTAGCTGGCTCCCAGCCCCTGGACAGCTGGCTAGCTTCTGTTAGTTTCATAGGGACAAACTGGATAAGCAAATACATGTGTCTCAATGTGGCCTATTTAAGCTCTATACAAAAGGCTGAAAGCTTTGGAAGACATGAAAGACATGCTCAGATGTGGATGCACCATTCCTGGGATGCTTTCTGGAATTTAAAAGAAGGTTGGGCTGTCCATGTCTACACAGCCAACAACCGGAACAACTGCACAGCAAGGGAGCCAAATGTAAACCTGGCACTGCTCTGTTGGCTTCTCTGTGGGTATTCCAGATATCTAGATTCCCATTCCCTACCCAAGTTGCAAGAACTGCAATTCATTTGAGATTTGACTGCCTTTATCAAACCATTTCTGCACGTTCTGGAGCATATTATTTTCCACTAGATCTACTCAGATCTTGAAGGACAACCACCTTCTGGTTCAACATCGTAAAACACAAAAGAACATAACAGTAGCCAAACAAACATTTCTCATAAAATAGGGAAACACAGCAAAACTTTATATGTGAAGAAAGCCACATTTGCTCTGCAACTAGAACAGACATCTACAATCAACCAGAAATGGGAAACAGGCCCTTACACGGCACTGTTCACTCTTTTTAAATATTAATTTCTCTATAGTTACTTTCAGCCTTAAAGTTATAAGCCTCTTAGGTGAATCACAACAGAGACAGCTCTGCTGACACACCCTGTGATTTTGCGATCACAGCTGCTCTGCCCTCCTGCCAACACATGGGGGCAGAAACTGCAACGTGAGCCCAAACACAAGCATTTAGTTCATTGCATCTGTAAACAGTTAGTAGTCCAATTTCTTATACCGATTCATATTCAAGATTACTAAATGTTCTTCTCCAGAAGCTGACAATTGAAGTGAAACCATAACTTGTCCCCAGTTCAGTACTGAGGAAACTACTGCTAATTAATGCCTTTATTTTTATAGGAAACAGTTTTCAGAAACCAGATTTTGAATTTTCAAGAAGTGCAAAGGACTTCTGCTGCAGTCTAAGGAAGGAGGTGGGGATCAATCAACTTGTCTGAAGCCTCTGGCTCCAGACTGTTTCTTTGCAGATGTTGGCAGCTGGCTAACCCACACTCCGGGTACCCACATGACGGAGAAACACAATTCCAGCTCTTGAGACCCTGAAAAAGAACTACAGACCCATGTGTAGTGAAACGTGTGGATTCTGTACCAAAGCGCCTTTTTGCAAAGCTTTTTCATGCTCAGTGACAAACAAAAGCTGGTGGAAAAGATGTGAGATTGAAAACAAAACACCACACTGAGGGGCTTTTCCTATAACTGGGCTTCGTAAACAATGCACAAGTCTCCCTGGACCAGTGAAACTTGGAGAAATCCACAGCCAGAATTTGACCCATGCTGATAGATCCCCAAGATATCAGAGTCCAGTCCTGTGAGGGAGTAGGAGTCAGTGAGGATTCCAAAAAGTTCCTTTTATACTTCTGCAATTGCACAAAAGCAACATTAAGCCAAGGATAGTATTTATCAGGGGTTCTTCTTGTAGAGGAAAACCCTCAGCAACAGCTGCACTGATAGTCTTGCAATCTTCTTTCCTGTTATTCTTTGGCAGGGTGAGATCCAAGAGGACCAAAGCAGCATTCGTTGTACTGCTACTGAATGAAATGCCAGGTGTTGAATATAAGAAGACCTCAGGTTTAGTTGAATGCAGGAGACAAGCAAGGGAGACATGGCAAAGTCAGCAAAACCCCTGAGGGCAACTGACCACCATACTGATTCTTAATTCTTTTTTCCTGTTTGGAAAACAAATGAGTTGTGTTTGATGTGGCTGGCAGCAGATTAAGTCTGTAGAAAAGTGAATGCATATGGTGTAAATGTGTACCCCCCTCCACAGTAATGGAGCCAACAAATAAAGCTTCGAATGGAGAGATGCAAATTAGGCCATCTCACTTGTTTTTCACAACAGCTACAAAAGTCTCAGTATTCTATTTGCTGCAGATATGAACCCACACCACAATATATTTACTTCCCAACTGATACATTACATGACTATTTCAAGAAAACATTTTTCACAAGCCTGAAGACCTTCTTTGGAGCTGTGACCTCTCACGTGAACAAAGTGTTTGTGAAAATTAAAATTTGGATAACAGGAATGGAAAACTGCAGTTAGGCATGAGGATGACAGGAATGCCCCTCAGCTTGCTTTTGCTGGTGACAGATCAAAGATCTGTGAACTATGTTTCCATTGGCAAATGGTGGTTGAGCCTTTTTTGCAAAGGAAGTCAAGGCCTGAGAATCTCAGAAGTTTGAATGATCACAAGAAATACATCAGGTTTTGATCACATCTGTTTGGAGAAACTGGCAGTAAAAGGGACATTCAGCCTCTTCAGTGTGCCATGTTAAGACTGGTGAAAGAGTTCCAAATGCTTTCAGAATTTTGCAAGTTCTTGCAACTTGTATGCAGGTTTCACATACACTAAGTCACTTTCCCCCTGTTGATATTTAGGGTCTTTCCCTTGTTGAAGGAGGACATTTTTCCTCCTGCTGCTGAGATTCTAAAGCTGGTCCAATAACCTTGCAGTCTGCAGAAACGTGTTGCAGTAGGGCTTTAGCATGACAGCAAGCTCTCACTCTGTCCTAGGACGCAAACTCAGTCTTGATCAAAATGTGTAAGGATCATAACTCTTCTAATACCTACTTAGTCCACTTGTTAGAAACATTAGCATAGTGCTAAAACTTACTTATAATTTTCTCTGTAGCATGTGTTGTTCATCTGTTATATCCTTCAGTGCCATACATTTTCCTCCTCAGATGCAACTCAAACCATCCTTGTAAAGCTTTTTGTCTCTCTATGTTATATGATGGCTCTTTGAAGTAATCCTTCTTTTCAGTACATGGTACTCATATGTGATATACTGATTGATGTATACAATATTATAATATACTCCATAATATACACAGGAATTCACTAATGAATAATTCACTGTATGAATAAATAGCATTTCAGTTACTCTGAGCAACATAGGTTTTTCTTGGTTTTGGACATTTGAACTTTTAAAGAAAAACAGGCCAAGCAGATCTCTCAGTATGCATGATTCCAAAATAATTTTCAAAAGAAAATTTCAAATAGAAGAAACCAAAGCAGAGCTTTCTTTGTAACTAAATATCTTAAAGCATATTTCTAGTAAGGGAGCTGAAAATACAGAAAAATACTATAACCTTAAAATATAAAATAAGTGCTACAGCAGCAGTAAAGGCAACTGGAAAACGGCCAGTCAGCTCTGACCTAACCTGAAACATTGCTGTGCAAAAAGCATGCAGTAAGACTGGGACTCACCAGCCTTCCCATCAGTGGAAGACTCCCATCACCTTGAAAGTCAAACTATGCATGCCAGCGAGACCAGTTTTGAGCCTTTGCAGACTAAGGACTAGTAGAGTACCTGGCAGGAGAGCAAATGGGCTACAGCATGACTGTGGACACTCTGTGCAGGAGTCCAGGCTGATGTGATACACTGGGCAAGCCTATCAGTGTGCAGTTTTGCAAGGTAAACATTCAGATCAGGATAGTACCCAAAAATGAACACTGGAGGTAATAACCCATAGTGCTACTTGAAATTAATGGACGAAAAGGCTTGTTCTGGTTAGTTACCTCTCTGTTTAGTTTAGATTATACTGGCTAAAGCTGGTGTTGACAACACTATTAATTTTGTAGGTCTTGTTTTTTCTCACATTCAAAGAAAGGAAATGGTAATGTACTGGCAGCTTGAAACAGTTTTGTCTTGTTTATTCACTGCTGATTAACAGTATAAACTAAACACAACCTCAGCTGACTTGTATTTACATACTCTGCTGTTTTGGTAGAGAGAACAAAATCACACAGTGTATCTGCTCTGGGCAGACTCTCCTTTGTATGCTCTTCCCTTAAGGCAGTGCTGCCTGTATGTCATGTCACACAGGTTTGGGCTCTCACCCTGCCCCTCCCTGCAGAATAGGACTCCCAACTACTGCCCAAGGATGTCTGGCAGGACAAGGGGTGCAGCTCTGCACATGGCTTCTGCCTTTCTCAAAGCTGTCTCAACCAAAAAGCAGGGCAGACAGAACACTCTGAGAAACCATGTTAAGCTCTTCTCCACAGCTGATCTTTGAATACTGACCTTCCAATGCTGGCCAAAATGATTTTCACAACCTAATGTGTAGTCTGGGAGAAGGAGGTGACTCACTAGTGACTGACTGCAGCTCATGAGCTTTCCACAAGCAAGAGCTGTGATTCCAGCATTCCTTCTCAGTAGGGACACACATGGGCAGCACAAGAAGGGCTCACACAGAGCAGGACATATGTTACCTCATACAAGACATAGTCAGTGTTTCACTCAGCTCCAAGAAAGAATGTTGAATTACTGAAGGAAGAAGATCAATGAAAAGGAAAAACAGAGGCTAATGATAGAGAATTAACAAAAAGCTTATGGGGATTTTATTAGAAGTTTAAATAAACACAGCCCATATTTTTAACAAAGAGGACCTGCAGCTCTCATAGCAAAGATCTTCAGAAGGATGAAGTATGGAAAGCAATTAGGTGGGCAGAAACACTGTTGCTATGACATTCAAGACAAGTTTGAAAGCCTCCTGGGAATAGCCTGTAATTCTTTTACTCCTATTGCAAGATAAAGTGGTTCTTGTTTCCCACTGTACTCTGGGGAAAATCACAATTTTAGGAAAAGTATCTCCCATGAAAGCCCAGCAGGAACACATTTCGTATTTGCATGTTTCTACTTACAACCTTCCAAAGCTTTAGACAGAACAGGTTGCAAGCTTTGCCTTGTGAGGGACAGACTTCTTAGAAACTCTCTCTAAGACCTGAGAATAAAGTTTGCTGGTCCTGAACCAAAACTGTACTCTCATTAAGAAAGAATATTCTCATGGTGTGTGTGAAATGATGTGTACGTAGAGTAAAATCAAAGTATCATAGAATATACTGAGTTGGAAGGGACCCAATCAGGATCAAGTCCAACTCTTGGCCCTACACAGGACACCCCAAGAGTCACACCACATGCCTGAGAATTTTGTTCAAATGTTTCTTGGACTCAAGACAGGCTTGGTGCTGTGACCATTTCCCTGGGGAGCCTGTTCCAGTGCCCAGCCACCCTCTGGGTGAAAAACGTTTTCCAGATATCTGACCTAAACCTCCACTCCTGCCACTCATCACCTGCAGCAGAGACCTGCTGCAAGGCCTGGCCAAACAGTATCTCCTGCCATCTAGAAGGTTTCTGCATAACCATGAGAGAGAGTATCACCCATGCTCCTGAGTGACCGGGTCCTCAGGCTCAGCTGAGAGCTTCCACAAGTACTATCTGGAAAGCACTTGCAGGAACCACTCCCAGTAAGAAACCAAGGTCAGAAATTCTTCATGGGTGTCTAGGAGTCTGTACTTCTTCCCTTCCATTTCCCTCAGAGCCTCCCTCCCTTTCCCACAGATGCTCACATTTTATCCAGGAGCCATATTGCAAGTTCTGTTTAGAGCTAAAAAAAAACAAAAAAAGGCTTTTTTTAATTGAAGGTGTGTATTTCCAAAGAGGTGATCTTTCTCCTTTATTTAGTGTTCCACACTTGGAGTTCTCTGTGTTCAGTTCTGGGCTCTCCAGTACAAGAGAGTCACGGACATGACAGAGAGAGTCCAGTGAAGTGCCATGAGGGTGATGAGGGAACAGGAGCACTTCCGACATAATGAAAGGCTGAGAGACCTGGGACTTTTCACCCTGAAGAAGAGAAAGCTTGGTGGAATCATACTCCTGATGTGGGGAGTAATGAAGATGAAGCCAGGCAACAAAGAGAAGTCAGTGGGCACAAACTCAAACACAGGAAAACCCATATAAACAAAACAAAACTATTTTTTATTGCTGGATGGTGGTTAAATACTGACCAAGGTTGCCAAGAGAAACTGTGGAGTTTCCATCATCAGAAATCTTTAAAATGAAAGAGGACATGGCCTTGCTGTAGTTGACCATGTTTTCAACAGAAGGGATTAGACCAGATGATCCTCAGTGGTCCCTTCCCATTCTGTGAGTCTGTGATCATTTTAGACCAATAAATTAATCCACTGTGGAAAACATCTGGAGATAGCACCTTTTTTTGATGAAATTTTGATTCTGTTTTGGTCTGGCTGCATAATGCAGTGATCAGTATCATTCATAAACTTGTACACTTCTTCAGCTCAGAGGGAACCTTTGGAAGTCAGGTTCAATGCACTTCTCAAAGCAAGGGCAACATCAAAGCTAGATCAGGTTACTCATGGTCCTCTACAGGCCAGTTATGACACCTTCAGGGATGGAGTTTTCTCTGCCTCTCTGGGCTACCTCCCTGTACTTGATCATCTCAACGATACAAACATTTTCATAATACTTCCCTGGAATTTCTCATGTTGCCCTTCAGCCTTTCACTCTGTGTATCTCTCAGAAAATTGTGGGTCCATCTTCTTTATGATCCCATTAGACCTCTGAAGATATCAATTAGAATCATTACTGCCAGCCAAGCCTTCCCTCCCCAAGGCTGAACAAACCCAGTGCTCGACATTTCCTTGCACGTCCTGTGCACCAGTACCCTAACCATTGTGGTCACCCTCTTGTTGATCCAGTCCTATTTGCTTTGTACAGGAGGGTGGATGGTGCTCCATGTACAAACTCACATGTGCTGAAGATAGAAGTGCCTCACTGAACCCACTGACTGTGTCACAGCTAATGCAGCTTGGCCTGCGGCTTAGCTTCGTTGCCACAAGCATGTGCCTCCTTGGCATGTGCCATATGGAGGTTCCCCAGCTCTTCTTCTGCTGGTCAGGTCATGTTTGAAGCTGGGCGACACTGACATTGAGCAGTTATGGCAACTGCTGGCACCTGAGGACTTGTTCCCCAGGCTGTTGCCTTTGACACTTGACCTCCCGATGTTGACACCGTGATTATTGCACTCAGCTACAATCCCCTGGTGTTATTCTCCTTTGGGTGCTGCTTCTCACCAAGGTCATACTTTTCACTAACTGTCGTGGTGCAGCTGGCAAAGTCCTTTGGGAGTGCTTCCTGCTTTATGGGACACACAAGCATGCCAAGAAAAGGAGCAGCAGTACAAGGCACGACTTTGTTTTCAAATGTTACTAGCTAAGGGCCCTCAGGCAGGCTGGCAGGGCAACATGGGTGGGACTTTTTCAACATCCATGGATGCCAGTTTTGCCTTAGGAAACAGAGCTGGGCTACTGCAGTGCTGACCTCATTCCCTTCTGCAGTTACCTTATTCTCTTCTGCCAGAGGAAGGCAGCTCTTCATATGAATAACATCTATCTGCTTGGTGAGAAAAAAGGACATGGGTTTTGCAGGCAGAAAACTGTATAGTTTCTTGTAGGGAGGAACCACAAGGATCATTTTGCATTGTTCAGAGGGCTGGGTTACCTCCCACAAAGGCCTTCTATTATCTTTCCAAGTGACACCCAGTGCTTCCTTCATCACCAAAGAGCTCTTCTGTTCACATGCTGGGTCCACATGCTGGGTTTTGGCTGCCCCCAAGAACCCTTGGCATCTATCACATGTTGGCAATTGTTCTGGCTGCCTTTGAGGCAGAAATCCCAATTCTCACAAAAATATGGTACAGTGATCAGAGATTAGCATCTGGAACTGACCAGGGCCAGACAATACTTTGAGCAGCTTCTTTGCGTGTCTTTTCCTCCCCACCCCTTCCTTCGTCGTGTGTTTCTCCCTTTCTTTTTCAACTCTGTACAATTCCCCACCAGGCAGGGCCCTGGCATCCCTCCACCCCTGAGAGACTTGGACCAGAGGCAATGCAGGCCCAAGCTGTGTGAATTTTCTCTCTGTGGGGATCCTCCCTCTCCTCCATCCTGTTCCCTCAAGAATAATTTCAACAAGAAGGCAGGAGTGGTGCAACACCCCTCAGAGTCTCTGAAGGGACATGGCATTCTCTAGGCTGGCGCCAAGGGCTTGAAGACCAGATGTAGATGTGTCTTTGCCAGTCAGAGGGGCATGGGAGGAGAGCTGACAGAGGAAAAGACCCATCCCTCTCCCATTAGCACCATCTGGAGCCATACAACATTCTTTGACGCACAGGGCAGTCACAAAGATGTACAGCTATTTCAGTTGAGATGGGATTTGGCTCCAAGTGGGTGTGCTGCTTTTTCTATGGTGGCACAGCAGGACCAGTGTGTCACAGGGACAGCAAGGAACTAGGGAGGGATAGGGAAGGGTGGCTCAGGACACTGATAGGGCCTTGGAGAGAGGATCTGGATGGCACATGGCTTTCCTGAGCCACAAGTCTTTTAGTCACCTCTGTAATCCCACCCCCTCTTAGGTGAACAAAGACAAAGACAAGTACCATCTCTTCAAGAAATCTGCTAGTATCACAATAATGTGTTTACCCTACATATGGGGTGAAGAATGCAAATGTGTCAATCAGAGCACCTCCTATAGCACAGAGAACTTACTCAGATCTCAAACTGAAGGGACCAGACTGCATACCATTGCACTTCATGTATTTCCCTGCTGTGCCCTACTGTTGACTCTGCACCAGCTGTTTTAGCCTCAGAGATTTACACTGGAGAGGAAGAGTGCCCTCCACCCCTGACTCACCATCCCCCAGCTGAGGCTGCAGAAAAAACAACAGTCTCGACTCTTCACCCACCCATAATGACATCCCGGAATGGGACTGTACCACCCGAGAGGTATTTCAGGCAGGGAATAAAGGAACCATGCCTCTGCAGATGAACGAATCAAAATCTACCTGTGATCTCTGAAGGTGAAAGGCAGCTCTTTTGCAAAGCTGCTCTCCGGACAGTCACTGCAGCCTGTATTGCTACAAGGACCAACATGTGAGACTTTTCACTTCGCATGGCTGGACTGCATGAGTTTCCTGCCTTCTCATTTCTCAAGCCCATAAAAGTCCCTCTGATGAGCAGCTCTGCCCACTAGCACATAAACCACTCCCCAGTCCCAGCTGAGTATCAGCAGCAAACTTGCTGAGGGTGCACTCCATCCATTCACTCCATCCTATTGTCCATGTCATTAGACTTGTACTGGCCCCTGCATTGGCTCCTGGGAGTGGTACTTGCAACCAGCTGTAATTTGGGTTTTGCACTATTATTGATCACAACCCTTCGAGCCTCACAATGCAGCTAATCTGACACCCACCTTAAAGTCTAACTATCCAAGTCATATCCCACCCATTTCACTATAAACAGACAGTGGAAGACCATGATAAGTACCTCACACAAGTCAAAGTCAATGACAATCACTATTCTCTGCAAAAAGGCACTTATGTCAACAAAGAATATTATCAGGCTGGTCAGGCATGATTTGGCCTTAGTAACTCCATGCTAGCTGCTAACCATCTTCAAAAGGGAAGAACCCATTCACATGCTTCCAGTTCCTTAGAAGAGAGCTCCTTTCAAGAGCTAACTATTTGTCACTTTGTCAGATTACATGACACAGATGACCAGAAAGGATGAAATAAAAATGGAGCCATGTATTATAGGTTTATTAGAGAAAACAGTTATACTTTGAGAACATATATTTGGCACTGTATTGAAGCAAAAGTATGTGAGAATAATTAAAATATTAAAACCCAAATCACCATGGAAAATAAAATGGGGTTTTTTTACGCACTTTAGTCCCTTTTCTCTTCCCATACAATTTAAAATAACTACAGGAAGTAACTCAAAGGGTGTTAGTACTACACTTCAAGTAACCTGGATTACACTATACATAAGTGAGAGATGAACCAGAGAATGGATCAGTCCCCCAGGTATACCTTTCATCCATGTCAGTTTTTCTGGTTTGGTTGTAAGAGATTTCAGTAGTATTTGAAAGGAAGTATATCCCAATTTGTCATCAGGATGGATCATAGTCAAATGAGCTTCCTGGTAGTTGACTCCTGTATTTGTGACTTGCGCTTGTTTTTGTAGGGCAAATAAGTTAAAAGCAGTTTCTAATTTGCAAGTTAGTCATCCTATGCCTCTGCAAAGTAATTTGAAAGATACTGACAAGGAATAAATAACGTACAAAATAAGATGAGAATGGATTGAAGAAAGTTGTACTACAACTTTTAAATAGCAAAGGATAGAAAGATTAACTGATGCTGATAAACTGCTGTGTATGTGTTTTTGCTGGACTATACAGTGCCACTCTAACATTGTTAGAAGGGTAGATTCCCATTGAATCTCCAGTCCAAAGGCTGCCAAGGAAGCAGGACACAGGTCTTTCTTGTCTGTAATTGATCAGTAATTCAAATGTTACATCAAAAGTACTCACAAGAATACAATTCTTTCCTTGGTTAATATATTGTGCACAGCAATATCTGAAAAGAATGAACAGCACCTTTTACATAAAATTCCAAACATATTTATCTAGTGAACAAGAAAATCTCAGCATCTCTAAGCAGTACTTCTGCAGATGTACAGTACTGTATTTATATAGATAAAGATATACATATATCTCAAAGTGAATTTACACTGTGACTTGGTGATTAGTCCAGCAGTGGGTGAACCCACAGGGTAAGTCTTCAGGAGAATACATTGCCTTTGGTGGGTGGCCAGTTACATGGCATGAATAGCACAGGGGAGCCCCGCTGGGCAGCAAAGGACAGTTTAGCATCCCTTTAAGCAAGCACAGCATGCTTAGGTCGTTCCTGTAAGATATAAGAAACTTCCAATTTTTCATGGTTAATACAGTTCTGGTTTCCACAGGTTGCACAGATTGCAACCTTCTCTCTGTGCCTTAAAGACACAGAGGAGGAAGGTAGGACACCCAACTTATATCCTATCCCTGCTTCCAAGCAGAAATCAAGCAGCACCATGGATATAGGCTGGTAAGGGGTGTCTGTGTTTGGCTTCACGAGGGTTTCTTGAGCAGCTGGTCTTCACTGATTTGCTTCATTTACCGTTTTGGTTTGGCTTTTCCAAACCAGTTGCTCACAGTCCTCTGGTAGAAATGATTTGAAAAGCATGGTCTGCCTGAAACAGGAAAGCAGACTGCTACCATTTCCCTGGGATGGGCACACCACACTCATACCAGCCCACATAGTAGTAGGGTGTCATGTATCCAATGCGTCCAAATGATACAGGCTCCTGGCGGTACTGGCGGTAGTACCCTGTCAGGAGAAAAACACCCATTTGTATCCCACAACTAACAAGAGTAGCAGACGCAGTGAGAGTTGATCCCACAAACCAAATGAAAACTTAGAAAATGTCTGGTAGGCAGTAGTGTCAAAAGGGTATTGGCTAGTCCTTGTATTTGGTTGAGATCTTTCTTGAGTGATCTAACTCTGGTCCTTCATACTTCTTGTAGCTTTTACTGGTTTTACTGTTCAGAATCTCTTTAACTACTACATAATGCTATGGTCTGACAAAGAGCTTCTGCATTTAACCTCAAAAGGTAGGCATATTTCAGTTGTGTTTTTGAAGTTACTAAGTCAGTTGAAATATAGGAAAGACTCTGCAGCAAAAAATACCATCAAATCATATTATCTCTCCAGCAAGCATCAGTTTTTCAAAAAACTAAAAGGTATCATTTCATGCAGTAAATATTGAGTTAAGCCCTTCCTTTCTCTTTTTCTTCAACTGCAGAAAGAATGTGACTGCTTAAAGCATTAGAAGAGGTGCAGCATTCTTGTCCACATAGCTTGTGCATTGGAACATCTGAAACACTCATGGCTTGTGCCAATAATAAAACTTTTGTGTGCTATCTATCTCTGTCTCCTAGACCTAGCAATACACATCTGGATTAATCATCCCTCTTTTGAACTGAGAAATACAGTACTTCCCAGTGATACATAAATATCAGTGACTATTTCAGTCTCTTCCTGGTAACAGGAAAAGAATATCAACAAATAATTTAACATGGAAACCATTAAAGCTTAAACCAATAGACTTACTGAAAAGACTGGCTGACTTTCGTGACCAGTTTCATTTTGTGAAGCCAGCAGTCACCTTCTTGACTATGTGAACTGAGCAGTTTACTCAGTGGAACTCCTTCAAGGTAAGAATTTTCACTCTGAAAGAGGTATCTACCAGGCCAGATATGGTATCTACAATTCTTAACAGAATAAAAGTACTGACCTTAAGTCACTGGACATACTCCATTGTGTTTTGCATTGAGTGAACTGGTTAGAAACTATTCACGAGAGTCATATTTGCAAAGATGTTGCTAGTCTTTTTCGGCATATGGGAGACTTTTAGCATTTTGATTCAATGAGGCAGGTCTTACTAATAAGAGAAAGGTTTCACAAACTTATACAAATTTTTCTTCCTGTGTTTGCATTTTGTTTCTCTAAAATATTTGCAATATAAGCCCATCTCTCTCTCTCTCTCTCTCTCTCTCTCTCTCCACACAGAAGCTCTCTGGGACTTTCATAACCTGTTCTTGCCTACTGCATCAGCTAGACTCCTCCAAGAGCTGCCACCAGCTGAGGACAGGGCTCTGCTTCGTGCCCTGCTCCTTACCCCTCAATTCTACAGATGAGATGACAGGTACATAGCCATTATCCCACTCCCCCATTGCAGTACCTCGGATGGTGGGTAGGGCTTCTATGTATGACTGAGGTCCCGTTCTTCCATCGAGGTGTGAATCCACAAATTGGCAGTGGTCTTCACCCCTTCCCCAGCTATCCCCGATGCTGTAGAAGGTGTCTGAACAGTGATACAGACAGATTACTTAATTTAGCAACACTTTTGCTTGGGATACTCTATACCACCAGGAAAACAGATGTGGAAGAAAGCTGGAGGAATGTTACAGTGACAAACAATTACAAATGAACAAATTGTGGCTGGAAAGAGGGAGAATGCTACTTTCACTGTATTGAAGAATATTATGGCAAAAAAATGGGTTACAGCTCAGTAAGGAGTAGTCTCGATTTTGTAAGTCCATGGGCACTGCATCACAGAATTTCAACTGGACTAGTTACTTGAATACATCATGTTAAAGTACAAAATGCTCTATATGTCAATAACATTAGTTTGACTGCAGTCTCAAATGAAAACCGGAAACTGTGGAGCTCTCTTTCTCCAACAGATGGGGTGGGTCCTGCCTTCTTGTTTGTTTCTTATTGCATATTCAAACCCTGTATTGCAATTATACCAATACACTGTAATAAAAACACCATATTAGCATAGTCTGAAAAAACCAGTGAGGTAAACCCATTACCACAGATGAACAATATGGAGAGTTTTTTTCATTATCTTTCAGCAAATACACCCACTTAAGTTCTGCTGTTAATTCTTCTCAGGAGGAGGACTCTCACATAGCCACCACACAATTCTTTCACATATAAAATGAAGAAAGGGAGAAGATGGAGATGACAAGTAATCATATACCAGGAAATTAATCTTGGTGCCTACCTTTCAGGTCATCACTGAGATAAATTTTATATCTTAAGGAGTTGCAAAGAACCACTCCTACAAACTTGCGGTACCAAGTTCGTTTCACGTACTGCTTGCCAGTGCAGTCTGAGTAGGTGGGGTCATATTTAAAAGTGAATGGGATCCAGATAGGCTCACCGCCTTGGAGAAAAAAATAAATTCCACATTAGAGACAGATTTTAGCATTTCAGTCTGAGGTTTTCTGAGGTCGACATCTAATAATGTGTTTTACAAGACAGGTTGCAGCATATTAATGCATAACTTTTCTATATCCAGAAATACTACTTCAAGAACAAATACTACTAAAAAAAAAGAAATTGAGAACCAACCATTTTAAATGCTTAGGAAAGCTGACAGAGCATAATAACCATGAGGGTTTTTTTCCTGCATCTCTTCTGAGAGCATGTACTGCCTGGGGTTACCCTACCAGTGTACATGTCAGCAAGGTTAGCCCCAGCACCAGGAAATCAGATCTTCTGATTAGGGGCTGAACAAGCTTATTGCAAATTTGGAAAGAACTCAACAATTTGGAAAACTCAACAGCTTTGTGACATATTATTTGGGTCAGTAGCAAATTCTTGAGTTTTCTAGCATTTATAAGGATGTGATGATTTGTAGAGGTGAGCATAAGAACTAAGAGAGGAAAACCTGATGCTACTATTCAACCTATGCTTAGCAACTGAAGGACACAGATAGAGAAGCAATATTGTTTAATGTTTATTACTAAGCAATGAAAGATGTTATACAAGGCAAAGAGATGGGCTAAAATCAAGTGCATATTCTAACTTAACTTTACAAGATTTCTTTTCAGAAACACAATAAGGGGTCTTAAGACAAAAATTTTTTTGTTAATTACTCCCATGAATTACTACCTGCTTAAAACTGTAACTAAAACTTCATGTTTAAATGTTTCTAACTCCTATATTCTAAATGTTTCGCACAGGTTTTATGCACTTCATCAAAGAAACAACAGGGTAAGACTTACCAGGTGGTCTGACAATGAGAAGAGGATTGTCTAGAAGAATAAAACAAATCAATATTTAGTATCATTTTCAGACCTTGTTTTATAACATGACACATATAGTCACTCAAGACAATGTCAGTTACAGGGTAACTGGCTTTAGCTACATTATGAATGTGGGACTGGGATTGTCTTGTCAGTTTGCAGAGTTAATGTGCATTTATTATTCCACTATTTTCTCAGTTGATGAAATTTGCCACAAGATTGTATATTTATTTTGACACTGTAAAATCTCTATTGAGATTAGTACCAAAGTTCAAGGCCAGCTTTGAAACAGGTTTCCTCTACTCAGAAGGTCCTCAGAGCAGGAAGACAGTTTCACTGTCTTCTGAATAAATAGTGTAAGTTACACCTGTGGATCTGCCGTCCAACAGGAAACATAACCTAACTCTTGCATGCAAATCTTGGTCTCCAACATCCATCATGTTCAGCACAGTTCTTCAGTGTTGTTCAGAAATATGTGAAATTTATCATTTTAATCCTTTTTGTCATAGTGGAAGAAATTTTTGAGGACCCCCCTGGGCAGTGCAAGGTGCAGTGTTCACTCCCTCAGCAGCTTCTTGTTTGAAATACTCTTGAAATACAGAAAGATAGAGTAAGGATAACAAAACAACATGGTCTAATGCTTTAGCTTCTCTGTACACATTTTACTGAAGATTCTATCATATTTTACTGGACACAATACCCAAAGAAAACATACAGTGCTTGTCTACTGATGGGGAAGAAAAGTTCCAGGGAATTTTAACAGTTTGATAAAAGAGACCAATGGGTTCCTGTTCTCTTCAATGTATTACTAGGGGTAAGATTGAACATTTTCAACAAGCTGCTTGATCTTATGATCTTTATTGAATATTCCCATCATCTCAAACCTTACAGTTGCATTAGAAGAGCACTGAATTAGCAATTTCTTTCTCTTATGACCTGTCCCATCACTGAAACTATACCACATGGTTTTGTGTTTAGCAACTGGTTTTGTATTTATGCCAGCTGGAGAGCCACCTTTGGCTGCATGACAAATGAAATATCAGTGCTGCAAACAGAACTTTAAATTTGTTCAATTAAACATGTTAAATAAAGCTCATAAAGTAGCTGATTTTGAATTGGAAAACTAGGCATTCAGGCCTACATACTGGCAGCCAGCTAACCAGGAAAACGATCTGCAAGATACAGCATGGAATCAAGGAACAATAAAATTGGTTAGGTTGGAAAAGACCTTCAAGGATCACAGAGTCCAACCATTAACACAGCACTGCCAAGTCCTTCACTATACCATGTCCCCAGGTGCCACACCTACATATATTTTAAATACCTCCAGGGATAAGGGTTCCACCACTTCCGTGGACAGCCTGTTCTTGTGCTCGACAGTGCTTCTCTGGACTTGTTCCAGCACCTTAAAGTCTTTCTTGTGATGAAGGGCCCAGAACTATACACAGAATTCAAGGTGTGGTCTCACCAGTGCCAAAAACAGGGGTACAATCAATTCCCTGGTCCTGCTGGCCACACTGTTGCTGATAAAAGCCAGTATGCCACTGGCCTTCTTGGCCACCTGGGCAATGTTAAATATTACACTTGGATTTACACCTGAGCTTCTTACTTCTTTAATGAAAATCTAAATATGCTATCCAGAATGTTATCTTGCATTTTTGTCTCTCTTCTGGGATGACTTACTATTCTTAGTGGGGCTTCTGAAGTGAGCACTACAGAGTGAAGTCAAATGAGCAAAGGCATAAATCCCATGTCATTAAAAGGGCAAAATTTGCAAAAAACAACAGACACTTCACTCAAATAAAGACAGAAAAAATTGTCCTTTATTATTTAGTAAAGTCATTGGCCTCTGGCTTGATGGAAGTAGAAGAAGAAGAAATGGGAAAAATAGCTCATTTAACATACTATTTTTAGAAGGGGGTGTTGCTCTTGAATGTACTATTAGCCCTGTGAAAGAGCAGCATGTCTTGTGGGGAAAAAAAAAAAGAACAGAATATTTTGTCTGTCAAATGGAAATATTGCCTTCTATATTTCTTCCAGAGATAACAACTTCCAACTGTTTAGCTGTTCACAATTAGGAAACTAATTTACTAACTGCTTTGTCAATCTATCAAAGACATTAAGCTTCCCATTGCTTCTGTATTGCTGAACATTAGTAGTCTTGTGTATTTGAAATTCAGTTTCCTGTTCCCATGGAATTCACTTTAATGTCACTTACCTTTTCATAGCGCCATTAGGAGTGCATAATTAACTGAAAACAAATAACTAAAAGAAAACATTTCAAAGCAGGAAGTTCAGGATAATCACAATTATTAGAATGTTCGTCTCAGTCATTGCCCTGACACATCTCTTATTACAAATTCAGTTTTCAGATGAAAATAAAAAACAAACAATACCAGATTCTGTGATAAAAGAGACCGAAGAGCTAACAGGTCCATAACCAAAGGGATTCTTTGCTTGAACTTTAAAATAATACCTGAAATAAAAATAGAGGGGAAATAAGATTAAAACAGCTCCCACTGTAATAGCTAAATTACAATACTAATACAGAATTAAGAATTAAGAATCAAATCAGCAGAACACCACCAAGTATTCTTTGCTTTAAATGGAGTTGGATACTGAGCCAGGATATGAGTTGGCTGCAACAGACAAATGTCTCCTTTTTGCAATTGCTCCCATGCGTATTTTTGGATCATTTATTTATATATTAGCCGCCTTCCAAAAACCACATACAATATCCACTTTCTATGAAACAACTGATAGCAAAAGAGTAACAGCAAAAGTTGCAAGGCCAATTAATTCTGATCTCAGGAACAGTTTTAAAACAGATTAACTTCTAGGTAAGCAGTGGTGTAAACTGCAAACTGAAACTGGATAAGATTTATATGAGATGAGAAGCTAAGCTTTTGACCTTCCTGAAAATTGCCAGTTCTCTCATGGGGAACCCGCATCCATTACAACCTCCGTCACCCACTGGCACTTTTGTCACCCAGATTGGGACAGGAGTGAGCAGCAGGAGCTCAGGAATGGACCACAGGGCAAAGATTCTTCGTGCTGGCTCCCAAAACAGCTGCAACACAGCACCAACCTTAACTGATTTAGCCCAGTGCTTGCTGCAACTACTTCAGAAGATCACGACAACAACGTTTTCCTGCCCACACCTTTTCCATAGTGCTTCAAAACACAGTGGAAACATCAATACAGATGCCTCACTTCCACCTGCTTCCGAAGGGGTACAGATACCACCTTGGCAACACAGTGGCACCTTCTGAGCAACTCTTTCAACAAACTTAATACATATGTCTTACTGGTAGCTTCAAAGTATTCCCATCAGCTATCTCAGTGTGATGATCCACCACTGCAATAGGAGAGAGAGCAGCCCAAGAAGTTTATGCACGTATTTAAGTAGGGGAAAATATGCAGTTTTGTATCCAACGTGCAAAGCAGGAATTGATTATCTATGCAGTCAGCACAACTAACTGTGCATTCAGGTGTCCTGTTACATACATAGAAGCCTGTCTGGGACACATGACTGTTCACGTTGCCTGCCTGACTGTCTAAAAAGAAAAGAAAAAATCAGTGAAGTTATAAGAACATTTTTCTTCACAAACTGGAAAATTGGTTTCTAAGCCTTTATATACACAAGAAGCCTCTAGTCATGCCTAGAAAGAGAGTCCGATCTCATGACTTGTTGACCTGTGATTTAAACTCAGATGATGCTAAGATTGCTGTATTAAGAATGTCAATAAAATAATGCAGTCAGGATGTATTTCTTTCTCAGACATGACAAATAAAAAAGAAATTGCCAAAGCCTTTCTAGGTCCAAGAATCTGACATTTTCATTAGTTAGAATCCTTCGGTTGATGACTTTGCCAGGAAATCTCAAATCAGTACAACTCGACTGGTTTTCATCACATAAAAGCATGAGAAAAATTTATAATATATAATTTGATTGAGCTTTGTTTACACTTTGCTTAGGCAGAACTGCAATGAATTGTTACCAATAGGCACAGAAGAATCACAACTGCAACAGATGTAGTACCATTCATAGTTCATTTTCAATACAAGAGATAAAAGCTTTTCCTCCTAAGAGTAAACTTCCTTTGAGATTTTATATATCAGTTCTACTGATATGCCTAGAAAGGACATGGTAAACTGTAATGGAGCAACAAATATGTAATATTTTTATTAATTTAGACTATATGACTAATTGTTCACCAAACCCATCACTTGGAGCAAAATTATTTTATGTCTTAATTCACGATGTTTACCTTCTGTTGGAATTAAACAGCAAGCACTTGCAGCACAAAGTGCTGGAGGAGAGCCGGGGTGAATGCACTGAGCGTACGCAGGCAGAGCATGTGGCTTCCACCTTTGTGAGAGGAACTGGCATGCCTGACCCAGTGTCAGGGAGGGAGAGACATGCACTGCTGCCCAGGAAGGGCAAGGGAAAACCCAGTGTGACAGCAACCCATAGACTCACTGTCCAGCTGGAGCAGTGGATGAAGGGAAAAAAAGGCTGGGAGGGAGTCTGGAAGGACAGGCAGGTTTCCTCCCATGACAGGGGCTAAAATCCTCCTCCTACAACTGCACCATCCCACCAGAAGAAAGACATGTAAATCAGCTGCCTGCAGGTTCACAAGCTAGTGCAGTGTCTCCCTACTTAAAAAATGAACCAGCACTACATTCCTCAAGAATAGTTACAATAAGTATTATAAGTCAGTAGAGCTGAGCTGGAACAGGACCTTCCTGCACAGCTGGTGTGAGGTAGGTATGTACCACAGATGTATACTACTTGCACCGGATAAGAGTTTCTTTGACATCTTAGCTCTTTGTGCTGCCCTGGTGGCACACACCAGTCAACTGTGATTGATGCTGCTTGTTGGACATACTATGGCTTTGCTTTAACAGAGATACAGGAAGAAAGCAAATTTTTGGTGTGTCTGGCCATCTGAGACAGAAGATCCAGGCTCTGTTTGCAGCTGTGAGCCCTGAGTAAATGCTTGAGAACTTCAATTAAATACTCTACAACACTGGAATTGACAGCAGGTGCTGTGGCATCAAAATATCTCCAGAGGGAACACAACCCAAGTGGACAGGGGAAAAGATTTAATGAGACATGGAGATACAGTGGTAAAGGACAGTGTTTTAAATCATGACCTTTTCTAGGGACTCCCATCAAGCACTGACAAAGGCTTCCTGAAGAAAGGCAGGAAAAAGTCTAAGAATGGTCAAGAAGGAGATGAAATGTTTATGACAAGGATTATAATGTTTGTGACTGCAGAAGACTGTATTTAGTGGTTGAGCAGATGTTATCCAGCCCTTTGCATCATCTTCCATGATAGCTGAGCATTAAGGTCAGGGAAGGGACATTGTCAAAACTGCTTTTTTAAAGATCTAATAAGGTTTAAACTAATTTTAGTGTTTACAATCACATGCCACAAGGAAGTAGACCCTGTGCCCACTAAAGCTGACCAGAATTTCACTAATGCAAAAACTTCGACTTCCCATATCGAGGTCAGACCAGGCCTCGGAAGAAAACTTATGACATGGTTTAAACAAAGATTTCCATTTTGTTTGTAAAACCTAAACACCAGGCAGATGTTTTCCAGGATATGTTGACAGCCTCAAATCTTCTCTGGGGCTGACTTCAGCCTGGATGCCAACCCGTTTTTCTTACGCTGCACATGCCACAAAATTGCACCACACACAGCCCCTCGTGGGATGCCTAGCAGCCAATAGCATCTTACAGTAAATCCCAATAAATCTGAGGTTTCTCAAAAAATACACTAATAATGCAAACACAAAATTTTAAGGCTAACGTCAGCTTTCATGCCATATTTTCTTAATTAGGCAAGGGGTCTTTTTCCAGTGGTTAGGGAGTTATTTTTAAGACAAAGAGTATGCAATCAATTCAGTCTGTGGATCTGGAGAATGTAAATGAGATTGGCTGATACACACAATTTCACTGTAATAAAGATCCCTCCTTCTTCACCACAGGCCTCACATGAAGCCTTTATTGCCTTCACAGAGCATAAAATAGGGGCCAATGGATTATACCATCTTCTGGAAGGTGCTGGGGAAACCATATGTTTAACTAAACAGCACTTGCCTGAACTTCCTACACTGAAACAGAACCCTAATATTCAACATAACAGTCACTAGGTTCACAGAGACACATGAGCATATAACCTTGCTGTTCCTAAAACTCCATTGAAATATAGACAAATCTGATCTTCTGAATCCTGGAGTTAATGTACACCTCAACAGATGTGTCACAAATTGGCAATTCAACTCCCAACAATTCCCTTGTACTGAGCGTGGCTGGGATAGCAGCTGCAAAAGTCCTATAAGTGTTCACTGCAACGACTTCTTTTGGTGATTTGAAGCCCTTTAGATGTTGAGTATGAGAAGCAGAGAGTTATCTCTGGCCTTCAACACTGTCCTTGGGGCATCAGGTGAGGGAGACTTGACTGAAAGTCCAAAGAGGTGAGGAGCTGCAGCTGGAAAGAGGGAAGGGTACAGAAGCAAGAGATGGAAGTCTCCAGCCAGGAGAAGCTGGGGTGTAAAAGCAATGCCTCCATGGCTTGCATGGGGAAAAAGGTGAGAGTGGAGGGCTGAATACTGGTGAAGGTGAGAAGGGTTGGGGATATAGAGGAATCTGGGATGTAGAAGCAGGAATGGGACTAGAAGTAAGAGGAGAGTCGTTTAGGGAAAGGGTGCCCTCAAGTCACAAGGATGTGGATGTACAAAGACAGGAGGACCCGCAACTGCTTCCATCACTATCTAGGAACAGTGTTAGGGAGATCTCAAACCTCTCCCATCCTGTTATACCCAGTGAAACCCAAAGATAAACTGCACCCCATACCACCCTCCACATATTTGTAACAACGTTTTGCAACGATAGCACTAGCAGATGCAGAGATGTCATTGAAGTTCTCTACTGTGAAGTAATTTTGCTTTAACACACCATTAACTACCCTAAAAGACTTCCATTAGGATCTAGATTATTAATCTTCAGAGTAAGTGGTCTTCTTTTTTATCTCTTGCATATGAAAAAAAATGCCCCATGAAGCATGTGACTGACAGTACAACAGACAAAACAGAAGATAAGATAACAGTTTTTTTCTGAATTTCAGACTCAGAATTTGAAAGAAGAGTCTGAGGCACCAAGCATCGCCCAAAAGAATGATTTTGATGCAGTCCCCTTGAGACTGTTTACTACTCACCCAATCACCACAAATTATTTCAATATCATGCAAAGCATGCATTCTTGTTCTGTCATTGCAGTGAGACTTTTTGCAAGATAAAGACCGACAGCTTCTGCCAAACTGACTTCTGAGGAATTGCCACAGTCTCACTATACACCACCAAGCCTTCTCTTTCAGCACAACCCATGTGAACAGAAAGCAAAAACAAACCTGTGGGTGGCACTTCCCCACCAGCCCTTAAGTATCAAACCCCAACCAGACCAGTATGTGGGAATGGCCACATCACATAATACCAAGGGTATATTTTAGTATACTCTTCCCACACACACATTTGATTCAGTTATGCTAAAGACTAGAAAATGCATTTTAAAATAAAATTTTCTCTGTTACTTATGTGTGGTTTTATACACACCAACATATATGTGTGCACGTACACACACATCTGCTCTGGCATTAATATTGTAAAGATATCATGTAAGTAGTTGTGCAGCTTATAGAAAAATTTGCTGTCAAACAGAATGAGTACAATCTAAATCAGATGTAAATATTTATACAAAGATAAAGAAAAATAATTGGCAAATCTCAACATTTGTTTCACTTCCTTAACAGAACTGAAGTAGAATGGATCAAATCCTTACCGTGTGTTGGGCTTCAGGTTCTCAATTGGCAAATGAGTAGACCCTGCAGTCCTAGTTGACCACTTATTCTTTAAAAAGTCATCATAGGATGCACTGTACACCAGATAGCCTATAAACAGGAAAGACAAATAGTTGCGAGGTTCCTAAATATATTTAAAATAAATTATATCTCTAGGTGTCACAGTAAATTTTATGGGTTAAAAAGAGTGGAAACATCTTTTAATATGGAAGTGATTCATTGCCTAACTCTTCTGGAAAATTCCAGACTGTAAGAATTTCCTGTCATTATCTAATGATGGAGAATTACATCAGAGGATGGTACCCAGGTGTGAATTCTGAATTAAAACACAGTGAAGGCAAAAAGATGACAGAGGCAACTCACTCACTGCTTTAAGTGATACACTGATTGTGCAGAGACTAACAGAGTTAGAAATACCAGAGAATTTTTGGGAAAAAAACCCCATATAAGTTATACAAATTGCGTTCATTAAGCTACTGTCTCACCAGTCTTGAAGAATGAAACTCTGTGGGAAAGACAGCACACAGCCTGCTCAAATGTTGTCTTCTCCCTTCCCAGTCATTATCACTGCTGCAGTTCTGCCAGCTCCCACCCCTCTGCCATGGTATCAGCTGCAGAGCTGGGAGAGGATTCTCAAAAATTGGATGTTAGCACTGAATCAGCGGCCTTTTGAAATGTTCGGTTCCAATCATTTGAGTCCACTGACAAATGGGATTAATTTCTAAAATATTCTGGATATTTACTCTAGTGTTTTTCTAGCTCTGGCCCTCAAAAGGTCTAGAGACATTACATTTGTTTAATATGTTATCCATCTCTGAACCTTGCTTGTCAGACTAATATTTCAGCAAAACAAGCTAAGCATAGACTGGGCCACAGATTCCAAGATAACTGACTTTGATACATTATTTTCCTAAAAAATAAAAAAGCAGACTAGAAGATCACCATGCCAGAAGTCCCTTTACAGTCAGACCATTCCTGTAGCCACACTCACAGCCAGGCAGGACCCAGACTGGGTCCTCCACTTGAAACAGACTGAAGCCGAGTGTGGAAGATGCTCCAAAAGCCAGCTCTGGAGGTGCCTGTGGCGGAGTTGAGGGCAGAAGTAGTCAGTTGAGCAAAGCACTATTACAGCTACCATGCAGGCAGGATGCAATGTCCTCAGAACCATTATCACAAAATCAGTGACAAAATCTTGAGATACCTGGACCAACATGGGCTGATCATTCTGGCACTGAGGGTCAGCCAAGGGACCTCTCTCCTCAAAAAGTAGCTCACCTCCCTCAGGAAATTGCAGAGGAGTGAGTACTTCATGAGACACCAGCTCAGTTCAAAGTAAAAATGGTCATTTAAGAAAACCTTTCCCTTCTCCATCACACCATTAGGAGACTAACCCACCTGTTACCATGTCTCCTCGAGCAGGTTTAGCCCAGTCCACAATGACAAAGGAATGACAGCCTTCAACCGCCACGACAGTGATGTTGTGAGGGGCTTTCAGGGGACGCTGATCTTTCTCTCTGAAGTCATTAGGGATGATTTCATCCAGGCTCTCCACTTGGAAGTGCTCCAGAGCCTCTGTCAAGGAGCAGGGAGCTGCTGGATCTTTACTGAGATAGGTCACGTAAGGAGCTGGAAAAGACAAGGAAGGGTGATGCTTCGTTAAGTTTCTAAGTACCACAGAGTAGCACACTGGCTGTCAATTTCTTGTAAAAAAGAGTCAAGTTTTGTGCTGCATTTTAAAATTCCTCCCCTTCCAGCCCAGACACTGCTGCCAACAAACCATGGCTCATAGTCAATTTGATGAGCAGGGGAAATGGGATGACAATGTTCTGGTCTACCCCACACTCACAACTGTAACAAATTATGCACAGACAGAAGAATTGTCTTTGTTACAAGAAGCAAAAAGAGCAGTCCGACTGTAGGACCTTCCACACACTACCTCAAACTGCTCTGGAAGGTGGGATGAAAATGCCACCCAAACTCTGCTTTTCCACACATGGGAACAGAACCGTGACAGGCCCTTAGGTTGATTAAGACTTTATAGTTGGTTCTTACACAAATAGCCAGAAGCTGGAGTGAAACAAGAAAGGGAACAAGAAAAGTAAGTCCAAGGTGAAGTCTGCCCAGTTTAAAGGGATTGTTGTAGTGGTCCCCTGGGTACTAAGGGACCAGAAGTCATGAGTCCCTATCTTCCAGGCATGTGCTCCCAACCTGTAACTTCTATTTTTAAAAGTTTTATATTAACTGGAATTGCACTTCAGTTCAGGAAAAGATTAAACTATCTTTTTATTGCCTTAAAAGTCACCGTAACATTCAAAGGACTAAAAAACTTGCTTTGGAAATGTTTATTCAGTTGCAAGAATACAATTCATTGAAATGGTAATATTATTTCCCCAGTGCCTAGAAATGTTCATAAACTAATGTTTCTTGGTTTATCTTATTGGATTTCATGCCCTAAAGGAATTTTTTCCAGATCTTGCAATGAAGTTAATTTTAGCCTCTCCAGCTAAATGAATCAAAAAGCACTGTCAGTGAGAGAGCTGAATAGAAACATCATGAAATTGTTTGGACAGAGAAACTGAAGATACACTGGAAAAAGTCTTGGCATATATAAAAACAAATTTTTACTCCACCAGCAGAGTTCCACTCTAAGCCGCATGAAGCTTGTGGATATTGGAAGGGAAGGCAATACGTATATCAAAGATGATTTTCCATCCCCTGAACTCCCATCTGAAATTCCAGGTGAGTCAGAAGCAGATCTGGCCTCAGCTCAAGTGCCAGAGGTATGCAAAGGGCTACAGGGGGTGCCACCAGTCTGGAGTGTACTCTGGAATGCAGTGCTTTACAATCTCCAAATCCCTCTGTTCTGCCCCCCAGCTGCTTCTTTGACAAAAGGAGATCAGCTCTGAAGTCAGTGCTGCAACAGCAACCTACACACTTGAATAGCTCATATACACAGGAGATAGCCTCATAACTCTTGTAATACACTGGGGCTTCCTTTACCAAATTCCTTCTACAGAACAAACAGAAATAGCAAAATCAGATTTATCTCTTTTGGATTCATTTTTTGGAAAGTTCATACACAAAATACTACTCACTCCTTGACTTTAAAGCACACCTTTGACATGCAATTGTTCAAGGTGGATGAAATCACTGGGGTTGCATGGGTCAGTGAAAAAGAATTAGGTGTCAGAGGAAGACTCACATCTACATGGAGATTTGTATTGCTTAAACTACTGGTGCGAAGTTAGATGCAGTTAAGCTGAACAAAGCACTCTTGCTGTCTTACTGACTTCATATAGACCAAACGTGACACAGAGCACAAAGCAGAGCATTTATACTGAAAGAGTACAAAGAGGTTTGAACTAGCTCAACGAAAGTGGTGTGGGACCACACGTAGACATGCAAGCATCAAAGTAAGGAACAAAGTACTCCTGGTTTGCTTTCTAAGGTGGCAGTCCTTAGAAGGACCACACACAAGTCTGTTGGATGTGTTGGCACAATGGTCTCAGCTTAAGGGCTAACCTTGCTATAACAAGAATACTTGGCAGCACAAGCGGTAAGCTACATAAACCAAAAGACATCCTTACCAGTGAACCGTTTCTTTCCAGCAATATCATATTCTGACATAGGGCCAGTGCCAACGACACTAGTCTCTGGATAGACAACTTCCAAATCTGTCGTCGTGGAAGCAGTGGTGGTGGTTACAGTGGTGGTGGTTGGTGGCAAAGTGCTCTCAGAAAATTCGTAGTCTTCAGAGGAAACATAAGATGAAAATGTTAGCATCCTTCATCTTATTTTGGCTTAACTATGAGAAGGGAAACAATTCTGTCACCAGCCACAGTCCCAAAGGAGTGCGCGATACCATGCCCTAGCTGCTGCATGCTCCTTCTGGGTCTCTAAGTGAAGGCTGGTCACATCTCAGCATTGCAACAGTTTCTACCAAACTGATGAATAGCAAGCACAAAGTCTTTGCCTTAGAAAAATAGTGGTTTTGCTGATTTAGACCTCATTCACACAGTCAAACAGGATGGCAGGATACAAATGTATTCATACAGCAACATCCTGAATGTGCATCTGCCACCTCCCCTCACAATTCCCAAGAGAAGATGGCACAGTAATTGAATCCCTGACCAAAACCCTCCGGTGCCAGAGGAATGAGACAAGCGAATTTAAAAATCACTTTTTAAGAAAACTCTTAACACTGTTGTTATTTTAAAGTGCTAGAGGTGGTTCATACAGAGATGGTTCACGCAGCTCTTAAACCCTCCTGCAACTTGAGATGGAGCCTGGTGCTTGTCATTCAGGGTCCCACTAGGGACATTAAGGATGGAAAACTGGCCCACATAAATCTCCCAATATTCTGTTCTTTCAAATTCAGTGCTCTTTGAAAAGCTACTGTGCTATCTGATTGACACACAAAATGAAGGGAGAGTATCCTTTGGCATCACTGCCATGACCTCATGCAGGTTGGGGGATTTGGCTCATGGCTTTGAGTGTTTTGTGCTTAAACTGCTAAAGCATATGTTGTCTGCAGGCAACCTGTACCTAAGGGGAGGCCTGGCAGAAGACCCGTGCACTGAGGACTTGTTGCAGTTTTTAACTCATTCTCTCCTCCCATATTCTAAATGTCAGTCGCAGCAGAGGCGATCAGAATTAAAGCCACAAACGCCTATGTTCTGCTCAGCTGCTGCACTCTCTTTTTAAATGTTTTTCTGTTATTGGTTTGACTTGAGATCCCAGCACTACAACCACAAAGAAAAACTCTTTCACTGTTCTAGAACCACAAACTGTACTAAAAAAGCTTTTTGTTTAACTGAGGTCCATACTTAAACACTTTCACATGTGGAGGTAGAAACAGGAATCTGAGGATTAAAATGGGTATAACACTAGATAGCACTGATGTCAGAAAGTGAATGCTATTTTCAGTAACTGAGAAATTTGCATTCCCCATGCAAACTTATAATTGAATGCTGGGACTTGAGGCTTCATCTTCAGCTAGGTTTTGTGCATCCTGGATTATAATATCACAATGGCATGGATATAACTCTGCAAAAGTATTTCCTTCTTTGCCTTTCATCTGATTTCAAACCTCTTTGATCTGAATTCTACATGGATTCAGCAGATTAATTACTTTATATGTATTACTTTTCCCAAAGAAAGAAGACAGAAAAAAATCCAACCCCAAACATGCCACTTGCAATAGACTTTTACAGTCAAACAGTACCATCATCATATATCACATATGCCTCTGGAGTTGCTGTCACATCTGAATCCAGTCCTGAAAATGTATCTATTGAAGAAGAAAGGAAAAAAAATGTTTTAAGCATTCAATAAAATACTTCTGGAATAAAGTTTAAAATAAAAATATTTTTTCGGGTAATTTGTAAAGAAATAACTGCCTAGTTTTCAGATAACACAGTCTGCTCTGCATATTTCAAATAACAGATGAGTAGTGAAATGCAGTAGTCAGAAGATTTGGTGGGGGAAAATGGGTTCAGGGCAGCTACTCAAAACCAAGAATAATGCACCTTCCAAGTGCTCTGCCCCAGGCCTCAGTGGCTCTGGATCAAAGGTAGGCTGCCAACAAATGTGTAACACTCATGTCAGGATTTGACAATATTTTATAGTCTCAGGAGCAGCAAATGTGAAAACATTATATAACAAAAAAACCCAAACAAACAAAAAACCCCCAAAATAACTAACCAAACAAAAAATACCCACACCAAATTACAAATGAAAAAAAATTAAACAAACAAACAAACAAACAAAAAACAACACTAAAGCAAACCAACAACCAAGCATTTAAAATACTTCTGTCCAAATATTTTTGTGGAGGTATATTAAACAAACAACCCACAGAACCATGACATTCACAGAATATGTCAATGCTTGTAAGCAATGAAGCCCAAAAGAAATGGATTTGGAGAATGAATACTTGGTGCTGAATTTTATGTGATTTTATTTTGCACTGACTCTAGGACTGACTCTAGTCCTATCCTGTGGACTGAATGCCTGTTACAGATTGGACCACATACATCTAATCCCAAAGCACTGCTTCTGCTTCAGTTTCATCCAACAGGAATTCAGTTTGCACACACCAACATTTCTCTATTATGCAAATGAAAGCACAGCAAGAACAGATGATTATGAGGTGTACATGAAAAACATTCTACTGATCCACCCCAAAAAATAATGCAAATGCATGAAAAGACTTCATAGATGCCTAATCCTTCATCTTATCTCAGTATTTCTTCAGGTCACGAGTCCAACACCAGACACATCAACCAAGTACCTCATCTGCTGAATCCTGTAGGCTTTCCTGCACACTCTGAGAGAAGCATTTCTCCACGTTGTTCAGGGAAGCCAAAGACTACACAAAGCTCAGAATAGTCATAAAAAAGTCATGCAAATAAAGGAAAAGTATTGTGCTGGAACCCACTGCAGGTACCATCAGAAGTCTTCAACGAAATGCTGAAGCAGGGGAGTGGTCAGCGTGTAAACAAAGACAAGAGAAAGACAGATTTGACCTCAGGACACTTCACATAAATCGGTAATGTTCCTGTAACACTCAACAGGAAAGCAATATGGTTATTTCTACTAAGACAGTAATACAAACAATGCAAAATTTCAGCCACCAATGTTAAATAGTTCACAAATACAATCTGAATTATACATTTTTATTTTGCAGATCTTTTTTGTTTAGAACCAATAATTATTGTGTAAGACTGCTTTTTTTCTCCTACAATAATTTACTTTTAAAAATACAGTGTGATTTTAATGCCAAAATAAGCTTTGAAAATTCAGAAAATAGGTTAATCCTTTTCAGATTTTCATGTATCAGAAATTGACATTTTCTCATGATAGACTTCTGCAGCTACTCTTCAGGAAATGATTTCCTTGGAAGTCACTTGACTTCTCTGAGGGTAGTCAGTCAAAAAGTAGTTCTACAGGTCCCATCACAACTGACCAGCATCAACAAACAGCTATAATGTATGCACTCACCTTTGTCTGACTACAACCAAGTAAACGAGAGGATCAGATATGCAGAAATTTGAAATCCTTCATGGGCAGATTTCAGCTCATTCACATCTATTAGCTAATCAGTCTTTTACCTCCAATCTAGCAAAGTCAAATTTGATTTTCTATTTCTGTATTCAACCTCACTGTCTGTGCTTGTTTAGCATTAGCTGTGGCATGGTGATGCTTGGGGTACTTCCCAAAAGACCTCTCATTTTATAATTTTCTGTACATACACCAGTTGCAATTCTAAAGTTTGCTCCATCACCCTCTGCTGAAGCTCTTGAGTGAACCCTTCCTGTAACAAATGAGGTGAAGTCTTCCTATGATCACTTGTCACTGTCTTTTGCCATATGTAAGGACTGCAAACTGTGCATCCATCTCTTGATTTTATCACATGCAGCACGTGGTTAAGTTTCCATCTGGTTTTTTTCTATGTGAGTTTATGAATAAAGTTTAGCTGATTGATTTCACTGACAAATCATGCTTTTGTGGCCAAACTCCTTCTTGAAAGTTAAAGACTGCTGAATATAGTGAAACACTGACAATAAATTCTGCTGGGTCAAGCAAAATTCCTGCCAGAGAGTAAGAGAATTCGCCAAAGCTTGAGTAGAACATTTGGCAGTGGGTTTTGGCGCTTGCAACCCCCAGCTGTTTGTTAGTAAAGCACTTAGCAACAAATATCAAGCTTCAGCAAAAATAGTATTTCACTAAACAATCTGGAATAATTTTTAGACTCAGACTAAAGAGAAAGACAAGATAAAAATATAATTTGGAAATGGTCGAGTGAAAACTGCATTATTGTTTTGGCAATTCAAGTAGTAGTTGTTTATCCCTCTTGAAATATACACTTTACTTGTTAAACAAAAACAGCCATCATTAAATAAATACCACAAAGATGCTTTCTTTTCAACCAAGTTCCTCTGTGGATCAGACAGGTTGTTTTGCTATGTTTATCAAATCCTGAAGCAGGTCACTAGGATTTAAAAAAAATTTTCGGAGAAGAACACTAACACGTAGAGACTAATACTGCTCAATCTATATGCCATGCAAGAAGTAGAAATCCAGTACCATCTTATCCTTTCAGTCTTCCACTGTGAAGCATTTGCAAACATACTGTCAAAATGCCAGGCAGTTTTTGAGTGACTTAAGGGCCATTCTCATTGAACACACAGACTACATAAAAACACACTTTTCATTCATGCCTCTAAAAAGCTTAAGGATTCAGCAAGCCCATCTGGTAGAAGGCAAAAAACCTAAGAAGAATATTTAAATGTTCATAAATTCATATGAAAATTCCTCAGCCCAGAACTCTGCTAAAAGGAATACTGGAACCCTTTTGTTTTTCAGCTTCTGGAGCCTACATTCAGATTAATCCCAGCCACATGTCATGAATTCTTACTGTTTTTATAATGTGTAACAAGCAGCACAAGTCAAAGAGAGGAAACATCAATATCTAAGATAAGGAAAAGGAGCCGGGCATGGGGGAGCAACTCACACTCTACCAAAAATCATGGCTCCCTTTAGGCAAGTATGAAATTATGAGAGTGACCATATATAATAACAGTATCTGTAACACTTTTGCAAACACAAGTAAGAACTATGAAAGCACCAAATGGAACAGCAAAAATCTGCACTAAAATATTTAATGGCAATGGTAATTTTTATATACATATATTTGTGTGCTTACACATCTGTGCACATGTACACATATAAGTAGACCTCTATAAATACATACTGTCAAACATAGGGCTAATTGCTAGATAAATATTAACACTCTAACTCATTGTAATTTCACCTGCACAAGGCACTGACATCTCTGGTTCATCACACAGGGCAGCTAGTAAGAGGATTTTGGTTTTTGCCTCTGAGATCCTATCCAAAGATGCCATCCTTAGACTCATTGTGAGTTGCTGAAGCCATATCTTTCCATATTGCTGCACTCTTCAAAGTGATAATTCAACTTTGTAGGCCACGATTACATGACCTCTTTGTAAATCTACTTTGGCTTAAGAGATACAGGTGTATAGGGGGAAGCTTAATGGGGTTTCACTCCCTATTAAAACTACTTACTGCAGTTGGCAGATGTCTGACTGCCAACATCTTGTTTAAATTACGGCTGTGCTGCCACTGCCCATTAGTAGACTGAACTGGGAATTACCTACAAATGGGAAGGGGAAGGGGAAGGGCTACTGTGCTGCTCCTTGACCACCTTTGGCAAAATAAGCAGCCAACTGGTTTGCAATGCAACATTCTGATGCTGAAAGCATAAAACATACTAGGAAACAAGTTCAACACCCAAAGACTCTAGTGCTTTATATGTATTTACTTTGGATTTCAGTTCGGCACCTAAGCTTGTGTAACTTCAACAGGGTAAAAATTACATGCACTGACACTGGTTTGTATCTTGGATGATAAAGAAATTATTGTACTGCTCTCTGTCTTATCTGTGCAGAGCCAGGATTGACTTTCACCAGTTTCATCTATGCTGTGCTTCATTCATGCTAGACAATCACTATCTCCAAGGGCTAGCAAGAGAACAAGAATGTCATTTTGCAAATGCCCAGTTCCACCACAGATCGAAAGAGAGACTTTTCAGAATTCATTGTGATAAATGAACACAAAATAGACAAAATGTATAGTGCCTCCAGGTCCTGCCCTGCCTGAAATGTAGTGAGTAAAGTTTATATGTGAGTGCTTTGACCACAAAACTACTGCCTATACTTGTGCTCCTGCAGGTGAATATTTGCAATGAGAATGAATCTAACACAAGGTAAGAAATGTGGTGAAAATAACAAATTTCCTCAAAACAAATTCAGGTTTAGGTAAAGTTTTAATTTTCTAATGAAAAAGCATTTAACACCCAAACTCTTCTTCATATGCTCTAATCTCAGCTCCTACTTTATCAAATGAACCAAAGCCTTCAGAGACAGATTCTTTCCCATTTTATATCTGCATAACTGTGCTGCAGAAATAGCCCAGCCCAGGAAATTAAAACAGCATGAAAGGGAATTACCTTCTGTACCTTCTGCATTGCACTCTGGCAGGCCATCGAACCCCAACAGCAAGTTGCCTTCATCATCATACTGCCCATAAGTGCCTGGAGGACAGGTTGGGATTGGTTTCTCAGTGGGTGGGTCAGTGGTGGTTGGTTCAGGAGTGGTGGTGGTCGTTGTAGCAACAGTTGTTGTAGTGGTTGTAGTAGTTGTTGTGGTAGTTGTTGTTGGTATTGTTGTAGTAGTAGTTGAGGGAGTGGTTGTTTTCTTAACCATCTCAAGACCAATAAGAGGCTTTCCTCCAAGGCTTATTATTGGTTTATCTTGTGCACTTGCTACAGGTTTACTAAATCTGCTGTGTCCAAACAAAGGTAATCCATCAGGACTCACCATTGGGGCACCCTTTTCATCTAGGAGAGAAGAACAAACCCCAAAAATCTCACCATCCATTTCAGGTTTACAGCAGGGTGTTATATCACAGCAGATACCATAAGAGCACTGAGAGTATGAATACAGCCTACTGTAACTAAACTGACAGTGAAGAAGGACGTTATCTAGGAAAGAGCCATGGCTAAGGAAGCTAGAAGATGGTTCAGAAGAACCTCAGATAAACCACAGTGGTGTTCATTTTTTTCCAGCTGTTTGATAAACACTCCAGGGAGGTTTCACTTCAGAATCACAATGTGCAGACAGTGCATTTAATCTAAGTCACTTTCATAACTGTTGATGAAAGGTATAATAAATCCATATTCTGCCCTCTTAAGTCAAACCCGTTCCAGGAAAAATGAGGATGAGCTCGTGAGATGCTGTCACTCAGATAAACTTGTGTGCCAAATTCTGGATGCTGCAAATATTCATGGTAACCAGTTTAACAATAGGCACCAAATTTGCATTCAACAAATCTATACTGAGGGACTGACATGCAAACAACAGCATTTTCAGAAACCACATATAGTGTTTCTTTCTATGTGTGATCAGTTTCAGAAGAAAAAATGAAATACATACATACGGCTGTTACAATGTTAGCAGTGGAAGAAAATTATTTCCATGTAAACTACAATATAAACAGTCATTAATCCCTATTCTGGATGAATTCTGCAGTTCTTTGTCAGTATCTGCTGATATAAGCAAGATGGACTCAAGAGATTCTTGCTTCCTCATACTCTGAAGTCCCACAGGATGCCTCAAAGCCTCCCCAAGTCCTGCAATGGTCTCACTGTGTGATGTACCTGAGGCACAAGCAACTCCAAATGGCTTGCATGGGACCTGGGGATGCCTGAGGCAGTTCAAAGACCTGTAATATGTGTACAAAAACTGTAGATGCTTTTCCTGTAAGAAGGAAGTTGTAACTCACCAACAATTGTACGTCCATCCCCTCCTAATTTGACTCGGAGAGGGTTGCCTTGGGAATCTTGGAGGTATTTTCCTTCAGCATTTAACACTAGCCCTCGGTCAAGATCTACAATCTAAAAGCAATAGATGGACTCAATTTTAGCTAACAGAAGAGGAGGTGAAATGGAATTTCACAGCAGCAGAAATCCTGGTGAAATTTAGACACTAAGTGTGATGTTCAGGAATAGCTACAACACACATGGACTATTAAGATTCACTAACTATGTAATAATCACTGGAAAATCTCTGCTGAAGGTAGCAAATCCCTGGTAAATCTCTGGGTCCAGAGCTGCACAACCTTTTTCATATCACTTACTATAGCTCTCATGTGCAAAGAAGCAATTCCTTTAATTTTCTTGGGCTGCGTGACTACTAAGGTGGATTCCTGTAATACTGATTTCCATATAACCCTGAGTCCTTTTGAAGATGGGATTTAATAGTATGTCTACTAACCAAAGAAAAAAATAAAAATTAAACTACTTAATTTATATTGAAATGACAGTGAAAATAAAGTAGCCAAGATTTTAATTGGGGCAGGAGACTTAAGAAAAGCCTCTGTCTCATAAAACAAATGTGTCTGTGAGCTTGGATTAAATTCAAGAGCTAACTGCAGTTAAAATCCAGTCCTCATTGCTATTTGAACCTAAAATAGCTTAACTGTATGCTATTTTAACATGAGGTAACAGACACTGAGCCACAGAACGCAAAAATGCAAAAGGTGTTAAGTGCTAGGAGGAAACTGGGAAGAGGATGTGAGCAGCAGTTCCAGGTTGGCAAGACAGATTTACATCTGGTGCTGAGGAAAAAACTGCAGCAGAAAGGACAGCAGATTATGAGATCAATCTCTGAAACCTGCCAGGCCCCAGATTTGGCACAGACCTTCTTGCTTTACAAGGTGTTTATCCTGCTTGCAGCAATGCCTTCCTCTCGTGAGGCAGAGAGATGTGCCTCCATGGCCACTCAAGGACCTTTCTAGACCACTTTCTGGAGTCTATTTAAAGGGCTTTGGGTATGCTTTTCAAAATGCCTCCCTTGAATGTGACAACTTGATGTATTTTTATGTTCTTCTAATGGTAAGGTTGAAGTGGCCATAAAATAAATGTCTTTATGTCTCATGCCATGAGTGAGCAGCTCTGATGAAGCCAGGGAGGCTGATCACAGTCTCCTACTGCTCAGCATTTGGGCAAATATGTAGGAAGCACCACTTCTATCCCTGCTTTCCCTGGTTATAAACTCACTGGAAAGGATTTTAAAAGCTAAGGTCTGGACATGTAGGCAGCTCATGGAGCCTTCCTATCAATGGCATCTGAGCTCTTCTGCAAATACCTCTGGAAACATCTATAAGAATGGCAAAACACTTAAAGATATCTATATATGTCCATTTAAAGTATCATGACAGTTATAAACTTTGTATTTTGATATTCTTGCTCACGAGCTTCTACCTGAAGCATAAGTCTAGGAGAAGCATTGCTGACACATCTTTCACAGAGGTTATCCTAGGCAGACTCCACTTAGGCAGCTCAGCAGACAAGCCCTGTCTTGTGTCTCCCTCACGGGAGAGCATAAGTCTCACTGATTTGAAAAAAAAGCATTTCACTAAATTTATGGGAGTAATGTAATAGTTGAAAAGTCAAGCCATAATATTTTTAATCAGCCATTTAAAATGTTAAAACAACAAAGTCCAGAATTTGTCATTAGATTTCAGTGGAAACCGAAGGTCACTAAGTATAACTTCACTTTACAGCTTCATTGACTGAAGGCATTGCTCGCCTGTCTTTTTTAATGAAAATATAAGTACAAAGAAAAGGCAAAGCATCTTGAATTTGGAGAGAAGGTCACCCTACCCACTTTGTTCCTTGAGGGCCATTGATTACTTTCTGTCCACTTGGTTTTCCGCTATTACCAGGGATTACTTTTCCATTTCCATTTTTCGTTGTAAGATTGGGTCTGCCATTGTGACCTGAAACAGAGAAGAAAACATGCTACTCTGAAGAAAGCTGCATAGCCTACAAACCAGATTTTAAATTGCAAATAAAGGCATTTTCTGATTGATCTGAACATAAATGAGAGCAGAAAGAACCCACACCACACTCCACAAACTAGGCACTCCATTTCCTCTTGAAGCAACTGTTGTGACACTGTCAGATCCCTGCAGTTGACACAAGTATGTGAAATTGTTTCTTCTTGAAGCATTCAAACACCTTTGGTTTGACTCTATCTTGTTTATTTTGTCTTTTTATTCCCTTTTTTTTTTTAAGAAAGCAAGTCAGCATTTCTCAATGGAACTACAGTCATTAAAATGTAAATATTTGGGAAGTGAAATGAAGGAAGAAATCATTACTAAACACAAACACTTGTTCAATCCTATCCTTATGGTTCAATATATAGTTCAATACTATATCCTGTATTGATAAACTGAAAGGAGAGGGGATGGGAATTATCTCTACACCTTCTTCTTTAACCCGTAAAAGGAAGGACTCTCCTTCTCTAGCTGAAAAACCACAGCTAAACAGAAACACACTCAGGTCAGAAGTGGAGAAGCAGTGGTACTGACCAGCAGGTGCCCCAGTTCCAAAAGGGTATCAATTTTCACATCCTAGCTCAGAGACTTGCCTCCAAAAAATATAATGAAAAAAAAATAAATATATATATATACTGGAAAAAAATATTAACTGATCACTCCTTGGCTATAATCTTGCAGTTGCATTGCTAGTAGTAAGCTTATAAAACCTCCATATAGAAATGTGTTATTTTTTCCTGCCATACATCTCATCTTCCTTGGTATTCTCCCATTTCAAAGCTCTTTAAGATGATGAGCACCTACACAATACTGAGTCTGACTAAAGCATATCAAATACAACAGCCCATCTGCATGGTCCTCATTGTGTAACAGTGAGGCCACATCGAACAGAATGTTGTTACCTACATACAGCACAGAAGGTATTTACTAAAACACTCAGATCATTTGGTCCTATTTTGGATGTCCATGCACTGGAGGGAGAAAAACTATTTCTACATAGCAAAGTCACTGAGATTGTCTGGGATTCTCCACATGTGACATGAGGAATCAATAGGTGACGCACCTTGATGCATAGTGGACCCTCTGTTCTACTATTCAGGGTCGTCAAATACTCTGCCAGAAAGCAAGTCCCTAATATTTGGGGTAAATCCCAGCCATAAAGGTATTAGACTGCCTGACTGTGATGTGTGCAGTCCTCAAGAGGTATGGGCACCTTGAGTTGTCATTTAGGAAAAAAAGTGGCTTAAAAATTAATTAAAGAAAATACAGAATGCCAGGACATCATGACGAAACACCTCACTGCCTATACGTGGGAAAGGTAGTACTATAGAACCTACAAAGGCCTTTTGGTAATCCCCACGATGAAGAGCTATATATGCTGGGTACAACTGAGCATTCAGTGAACTCATTGCTCAATAAGGAAATAGCCCTTCCTCCAGTTTAATACCTATCCTCTGTGGGTCATGGGATTCCTGTGCAGATCAGACCACAGGACAGAAGGTTTGGGGCACCACTCTATACCAGTTAGGCAATGTCCTCAAGAGCTGGGCTCTGTGAGAATTATCAAAATAAAAAGCAATACATTATACTAAGTAACTGAACCTGCATTCTGGTGGAGGACTTATCAGCTAACTGCTGACCTCGGGAAAAGCCAATTAGTGAGATTAGTACAACAAAGACAAGATACCTGGTCTATAAGGAGGTCTGACAAACTGCCGCTGGGAAGGACTCCGTAGCCTGGAGTTCAGTAGTCGTTGACGAGGAGACAAAGTGGAAGAAGAAACTGTTGGAGAAACAGTGTGTGTGGTGGTAGAAGCAGGAGCCTGTGGCCAGACAAAGCTTGGTTTAGATAGGGTATGCTTCTTAGAGGATTGAGTAATCTGTGATGCTATGGCAGAGCTTCCTGGTGATTTAGGAGAAACCACTTTTAATGCTGAAGATTTTTCCATCTCTTCCTCTTCAGAACTTATTTTGTGAGGTAGAAGAGGGTACATAGATTTTCTTTTATTAGTAGTAGAGTCCTCATATGTGTTTTTGTTACCTCTAGAAACAGGAGGAGACCATTTTGCTGACACAGATGTGGGTTTCTCTTCCACTTCTTTCTGATCATATTCACTATAATAATCATTCTCTTCATTAGAAACTGACTGATGAGATTTAGATGTAGAAGAGGAAGGAACTTTTTGAGGAAGTTCAGTATTGGACATTTTTGAGGGCAACAGGCCATATTTTTTCTCTGTTTGGGATGCTGTTCTTGAGCGAGTAGGCAATGAAGGACGAGATTGTCTAGAAGTGGATGACAACCTTGGATTATACTGGTTGTCTTTTGCTGTGTCACTGGCAGAACTGGAGTCTGGCTGAGTATGCCTTGGTTTGTAGGAAGGTATCTGAGAACCTGGATGCTCTTGCTTTGATCGAGATGAACTTGTGCTTCCCTGAGAGAAAGATGCACGTAATCCCCTAGAAGAAGACACCTCTTTAGGAAACACAGAGTGGTTGCTTGCTCTCTCACTGCCCTCTGTTACATCCTCATCACCATCTTCTTGCAATTCTTCATTACTCTGAGATGAGATGGGAGACGGGAGGCGCTGGCCCCTTGAATGTGGTAAGGAAGGACTGGTTTGTGCCCTCTGTGGAGGTTCTGAGTGGGAGGTCTTCTCCACTGGAAGATGAGAGGGGAATATCTTTCTAGGCAAGGACACACTTGGTTTCGATTGAGCAAGCATTTCTTTTACCTCTTGACTGTCCAGCTCTTCAGGCTTGTGTTTGGAAAGAGAAGACTGCAAAGCAGAATGCTTTTCTGGAGCAGCTCTTTGACTTTGTTCTTCTGAGTTGGAGTGTGGTGGTTTTTCACCATGTGTTTCTCTGAGGTGAGAATCAGAATTGACCTGAGGATTTCTTCTCTTGGAATAGACTGCTGAAGAAGACTGTCTGGAAGAGGGTAGAGAAGGAAATAAGGGGTTTTCATCTTGTGAGTCCTCCCTATGATTCTTATCAACATCCTTTCCATTGGATTTGGCACTGGTGAAGGAGCGAGAGTGAGGTGAAGTGTGACCAGACCTTGAGACTGACACTGCAGCTAATTTTGAATCTTTCCATGTGCGAGAATTGGAACCTGAGGGTAGCCTTGTTTGCTGTGACCTAGAACTGGGCTGTTCTGTTTTGTCCTCTGCTTCTTCACTGTCAAACTCATTATAGCTTTCTTGAGCATGGGAACCTGCTGATTTGGAAGTGGATTGATGTGAATGACCCAGAGATCCAGACCTACTGCGATGGCCTAAGACAACCTCATGTGACATAGCAGACTGTCGACTTGATGGCAAAGGCAGGCGACTAGGTTCTAAAGTTTTAGAAGACACTTTCACCAGAGTGGGGTCTGGCTTCCCTTCCACATTGCCCACAAGATCATTACTTTTGGCAGGCAGAGGATGGGAAGAGGTTTTAGAAGGCACATTATTGCTGCTTTGCCTCTGTTGCTTTGTTTCATTATCGGTGTATTTGGGAACAGATGAGGCAGAAGAGTGTTGTGCTGAGGATGGTATCAGTGCTGCTGGCTCACGTTTCTCTGCGCTCGTCTGACGTGACACTCCTGATATGTGGGTTCGAACAGAGGTTCTCCCTGAGGCAAGGACAGGATGGACTGCATGACTAGGAGACAAGGGTCTAACATTCCTCCTCTGGTCCTGGGCTTTTGGTGGTGATGTTGGATCTTCTTGGGAGGAATCATGATCATCTGTCACCTCCGTGGATTGGAGATCAGGTTCCTTCTCTTCTGTCTTTCTAGAAGGTAACTGAGATTTACTTAAGACCCCTCGAGTCAAGATTTTATTCTTATATTCAGAAAGAAGACTCTTTTTATCACTAACATGAGGTGAATGAACAGACAACTGCTTAGAAGAAGGTGATGGATGGGCTTTTGAAGAAACAGAAGAAGATTGAGAAGGAGATGAGCCAGCATTCCCAGTTCTTTTAGCCTCTGAATTATCTTGAATATTTGCCTTTTGCTGAGTAACTGAATCCTCATGAGTATCTAGGCCCAAAAAAAAAGTTTATTCACAACAATAGAAGATGCACAAAAAACTGACCAAGAGAAGAAACCATCTAGGTAACAAGAATGAAACAACTTATAAGAATATGAGCCCATAATTATTTCTATATTAACCAGCTGAGTTAAATTTTAGGTTGCAGAGAGGTACTATGTGGAATTACTGTAGCTTGAGTAAAACTTAGAGCAAATAAAATCAAAGACCTAAAAGCAGGGACTGCATTATCCTTTCAGTGAAACCAAAGCTTCAGCAGAGGTTAGTCATGTTGATGGCATGGTGCTGCATTATCCCATATAAGGCTGTAGTACACATTTTTAGTTAACCCAGCAAATATTCTGTTCCTGCAACAGTATCTTTTTGGCAAGAAACAAATGCAAAGAGGAGTATCTGACTAACTTTCAAGAGCAACAATTTTGCCAGGAATAGAGCAGCCAAGTACCCAAGGCATCGCATTCTTTGGACAGCAAGAGCACGTAGTGTTGCCACAAATTAAATAGAGTATGACATGCATTTATTTAAGATGTTAAAATGCCCATATGATGTCCTTTCACATGCTGCAGAGTGACAAACACTTATTTGGACAATATAGTAAGGAAAAGAGCTAACATAAGCAGTATTAAGGAAGCAAAATACCCTGGGTTAGATGAAGCGAAGAGGAGTTAAGTCTGTAAGAATTAACACAGCTGGGATCAAGGCAAGAATGGGCAAACTACAAAACTGGTCAATGGCTTGATGCTCACCTGCTGGGATGGCAACACTGAAGGCTTTAGACTGAGGACCTGGTCCTCTCCTGTTTGCTGCACGAATTTTGAAAATATAGCGCTCCCCAGCCTGAAGACCGTCTATTATGGCTGATGTTGTAGCTCCAGAGTAGGTGATAGACTTTGCTCCAAATGGCTTGAGAGCCGGGGCGTATGAAAGAATGTATTCTGAAATGATTTGGTAGACGGTTGGAAGGAGGAAACTGAAAACAGTCCTGTTTCCAGCGGACAGACTGTATGGGTAGGATGAATTAGAACGTGCATTACTAAAATTAATACACTAGCAATGCACGCTGAGTCAACAGTTGGAGTATAAAGACATGAGAAGAGATATATACAGATATTTTTGTAGGTAAGCTGAACTTTTGTTCATCTTAACAGACAAAACCGAATCACACCAATGACCTAATGACTGAGACAGAATATGTTAGCTATACCTTTGTAGAAATACATAAGGAACAATGCCCATCACAGTGAACTGTCATCAAGAGGAGCCATGACAGCCATACACACTTCCAAAGAAGGTGTGGGGGGCATGAGAAAATTACAGCAACAACTACTGTGCTGTTTGGTGTGCTGCACCAGGACACCTTTTCTATTTGTTTCTGGACACCAACTAATAAAGGGGGGAAAAATTAGTCTTCTGAAAAATAAAAGTGTTCTAAATCAGAAATAGCAGAGGAAATTTACAAAGAGAAAATGCACTGGAGGCAAAAAAAGCATGTATGAACATTGTCATGGAAACATGCACTGTCCTACTATTTGTGGAAATCTAGCCTGAAAGGCTGTGTAAATGCTAGGTAGTGCAGACTGCTATGATCAGAATATCTGTTTTGTTACAGTTCACAAACAAGCATATTTTAGACTTCCCAAAAGAAAGAAAAATTTTGAACTTACTGATTAGCTACCAAGATATTTGCAATCGACAACACAAGATCCAGAGAATATTCTCCCAAAACACAATCTACTTACAATCTGGACAACACACAAATAAATTGCTGATGGTAGCTATATTCATCAGCAAATAAGAATGTTAATTTTTTTTTCTTTTCCACAGAAATTATTTGGAAGGACAAACTTGTGTAGTCACATAACTGTCACTCAAAACATCAGTACTAAAATCAAGTGACTCATTCATTGCTCTTAATTACTTTCTGATCCTAATTCTCAACATAGTTTTGACACAACTATACTTGCACTGTACTGTAAGATCCTAGTTATGCAAAGGCAGTCCTTCCAGTCTGCTGTGGTGAAATTCTACCAGTTCCAAAGGCAATATATTCATTTCTCTGCAGTGCTGTAGCCTGAAGGGCACCCCCATGAAAACACCAGAACACTTATCTTTAATCTTGGAAATGATATTACTGCAGCCAAATATAAAATTTTCCAGTAGAGTCTTTGCTTAGAGGAGTTTTAGCTGTAACGTGCAAGTAAGTAGGATGATTGCGGTTCTTATTCAGAAAAGATACTTCTACCAGAAAATAACAGCACTGTGTATTTGTCAAATGGGAGCAATATCACATCTGTACTCCAAAATCAAAATCTAGCACACTGTACTTAACTATAGCCAGGGCCAGACACCATGTCAGAGAGAGCAAAGCAAGGTCTTGTTGCCACTTAAGAAACTCACCCTGCTCTCACCTTTGAGTTTCAGATTACTGTGATACCTGTGCTCTGTCTTAGCTTTCTCTATTGAAAGAAATTTCACACCTATAGGAATAATTGTGGGCATGAAGATGAATCTTCCCATTATACCCCCAAGGAGTGCAGGTAATATCTCAGACGTGCAGGTTTCATTTTCTTTACAAATCCTTTGGAAGAGGCACAGGTACTGGACAAAACCAGGGTTTTGCTAATAAATTTCAACGGGCTGCCAGCTTTCCCACTCCACAAAAAACCCCACAATAATACCTGAGCAGTCTGAGTGCCATGATGGAAACACTCTAGAACATAATGGTATCTTTAAAAAGAAGAAATGTATTGTTTTCTGAAAACAAGCCCATATTCCTTGTGTTTGGAAATAAGCCACACATAGTTCATCAAAATAAATAAAAAAAAAATCAATATTTAATATGCAAATGTATTTAATGTACAGCTGAAAAATAAAACTATGTATTAGAAGGCATGGTGAGCTGTGGATCTTTCTTATTTTCCTTTAAGATACACAGGAACAGCTTTAATTGCAGAGGTACTAGTGTTGCTTCTGGTAACTCTCAGATGGCTACATGAGGACATCTTCTTCCACTATTTTAATATGTGGTATAAATACATAAGGACAGGGTCGGAAAACAAAAGTATTAAAATATGAAAATTCTCGATCACCATGTGCTATCAAAATGACCATGAAGTGCTAATTCAGTGATTTTATTTAGCCAATAATCTTGTTATTTATTTAGTTTAAAAATGAGACCTCTCCTGTAACACTTCAAACTCAAGAAAAACCAAGACATATTAGACACATATAAGCATTCAGCTCTTGAATATTAGGTATCTTTAAAATGATTGTCTTGGATGGATCATGTAATGATCAGCAGACAAAAATGCACAAAGGCCTACAGGCCTGAAGTTTCAGTTCAAATCCCTGCATGACCCTACTTTAAGAAATAATAATTCCTGAACACAATTGCAGGTTCATTGAAGTAATTGGCAAGACTTCGACCAACTTCAAAATGGAAGGAATTCCACCACCGCCCTGGAGAACACATAGAGTAGGTCTTGTATGCAGAGACAGTATACTTCCCTGCAGGCCAATGGTTTTTTAAATTAAAAAATGCTACAGTGCTGGTAAGGCACCTCCAAAAACTTGTGCAATTTGAGAACACAATCCTGTCAACCACTGAAGAACAGCAGAGGCCAAAAAATCAGCCTGTTCATTTTCTGAGGGAAATGGTGGGGAAAATCCCAGAAAGTTTTTTAAAATACTATGCAAAAACATAGCCACTGACAAATTATCTTTATGACTATGCACAATAATGTTACAGTACACAAAATTTATGCATATCTGCTGAAATCAGAATTTGTGCTTTCTTCTTAAACTGAGGCTTTCCTTCCATGATAAACTAGAAATAAATCACAACAAAAACTCACTTTCTTGGCAACTACACAACTTTTCCTTCTTCACCTAATTCTTACAAATCCTTCTGGAAACTTCCTTCTTGAACTTCATTTCAACCTGCTTATTAATGGAAGAAGAGGTAAAATGTGCATGCATGATACTCCGGGAAGCTCTGTGACATTCCAGACACACAGTGGCAATGGCTTCTCAGTGCCATTGAGGAGATGATGGGCTGGAAACATGAAAATATTGCTCAGGTATAAGCCATTGACAAGAGAAAAAATCCTGGCACAACAAAAATTCCAGCTTACTGTGGGGCAGCAGTCTGGCCTTGAGAAGATCAGCTCCCTGAGGGAATTAAAAAACAACTCCGATAACTCACCTTTGACTTTTCCTTCACTCTCTGGGAGAGCATCCCAGGATGCTGCTACAGAGGTTGGTTTCCCCTTTAATGGCCAAACATCTAAATTTTCAGGTGCACTGGTAGGAGCTGTGAAACAGCCATATGCAGAAGAGGCAAGTAAGAAAGGTGAACCAACAAAGCATACACCTTCTGTTTCATCTTCTCATGGCAGAGATTCCTATTTGGCCATTTCAAACGTGAAGAGCACACATGGCTCAGGTCCATGCATGCCTCTGTTACATCTCTCTCCCACTACCATAGCAAAATTTTATTCTGTATTTTTAGGAAATGGCTGTCTGCACAAGACTGCTACTGTGGCTTATCTGGAATGACATGGTAATTTGGTTGCTATGGACCACTTCCCTGTACCAAAGGGCCCTGACGGCTTCTCCAAGGTGGAGGGAAGATTTAAAATTGCTGCTCACAGAGTAGGGTGGAAACCATACTGCTCTTCTGACTGCAGGGGTGCAAAGTGCTGACTCGACCCACAGAAATACCCCATTCTCATTGCACTACAAGAGCAGCCTGGTGTGCTCTCCAGGGCACTACTGCAGGGATGCAGGCACCAGCACTGAGGTTTTTCCTGTATTCCCAACACTCTGCTGCCCCAGGCAACCATTTATTCTGGCCTTCCCTCAAGTCAGTCCTATTCCACAGCTCAAATCCTAAAACTCGTGTTACCCCCAAGGATATTTGGAATACAAACCTGCCTCTGGTGTCCGTTGGTAAACAGACACACTCCATTTGCCTTCCTTTTCTCCCTCCAAGATTTGAATGGCAAACTCATACATAGTGTCTGGTGCTAGATTCTCCACCAGTGCCCGCCGGTTGGACACCTGCTTGTAATCCCACCTTGCGGATTCCCCCTTTTCCCGATAACGAACATTATATTGCCTGGGATCAGAAACACAGGAAATAAAAACTCAGATGTGGAAACCTAGCATTAGCAGAACCAGAGAGGAATGGGGATGCTTTGCCTTCAACTAGCCTGCTGGGGCTTATGGAGGAACCTACAAAAACACAAACAACAAAGTACTAACACCACCAAATCCCAGCATCTTTTGAACAAACATTTTTGTCTTCCTCTAATGAAGCGTGATCACTTTAACCCCAAAAGACAGACCACTCTTTTCAGACTCTTACTCAAAACATCCTCTTCCCTTGAGGGAAGCCACAAAATTTTCTGAACTGAGCCAGGCATCCCAGGGGGCTCCACACCACCATCTCACTTGTCCATGGCCATGAGCATGGCCAGATGGCTGGGAGCCTCTTGCTCCCAGTGCAGAACCAGTTTGGTTCCCACATTTCTGCCTAGATAACTGCCTCCACAAGGAAACAGAGAACATCTGAAATTACCAGTTTTCCTGCTGTGACCCTCAGGGTATTTAAGCATCAGGTTGCACAGCTCTTCGGTATTTCCAGACTGAGCAACACAATCCAGTGTTTTCAGACCTTTGGCAGTTTTCAGCCCATTTCCCTTTTTGTTTTGGTCTCCAAGTGCTGTGGGACTCTGCTGCGAGCCAAGCTCTCCCACTCACAGGAGCCCCTGACCTGTTCAGCCTCAGCTGCGTGGGGTTTCTGGAGGGTCAGAGGATGCAGGGTGCCATGACAAGTGTCCTTCTCATTACAGTCATGTTTCCTTCACCCATAGTATAGTTGTCGCAAAGCTAGAGTCTGTTTTGCCAATGCAACTAAACACCTCATGTCTGTGGGCTGTGCCCTGTCCCCCACTTCTTCTTTCCCCACGCATGCATGGGGATTTGCTGCCCATGGTGATATACCGGCATTTAAATAGCAAAATACACACACAGTTGGGGCTGGTAACATTTCAGAAGTGATGCAAACCCCTGTATTTCAGCACTTCCACAGATCTCTAAATACTAACAGTGTTGGGAGGCAAGCTCAATTATGCTCATAACCAACAGTAATTAAATAAATACAAAAGCATTCAGTAGTGCATTGGCAGCAGTTCCCCTTCAGAATCCATTTTAAAAACACAGGGCTAACTACCTGCTTGCTGCAACCTTCTGTTTTTCATACAGTGGGTCTGTCCAAGCAACAAGCACAGACTGAGAGGACATAACTCGAACAGTTATGTCTTGTGCCACCTCCACCTCTTCCTCCTCTGAAATGGCAAAACAAAACAGCATATCAATAACAACATAAGAGTTCTCATAAAAAAACAGTAAATGTCTTCAACTGATGCTAGAAGACTCACACAGCACAGCGGAATTAAAAATACAATTAAGAGTGGTTAACCAAGTACACTGATTACTGATGGTATCCCATGGAAATGCCATTTCTTTTGTTAGTTGTCTGCCTACAAGATCAGAGTACTAATGTATTCTACAGTCCTTCGATATTCTATCAGTGCCTGAACTATTACTTACAGCAAATGTTTTATCAACATACTGATATTCATTATCTCTGTCAAACTCACTGCTAGAGCTGCCTGGAGAGCAGAAATTTTGTCTTATGAAAAATTTTGAGATTTTAATATTTGGTTTCATTTTGAAGGGCAATAAAACTTCCTTCAAAGAATTCTTCACAAGGGGGAATTCTTCCATCTTTTATGTTTTTGAGTGCTTCAAACAAGTTGTTTGAATTCAGCATAAGTAAAAAAAAAAAATCACTGAAGTGGTTTATTTTCACATTTCAGAATATCTTTTGCAAACAATTTACAAAATTTTAAAATGAAGTGAAATTAATTTGATTTTTTAAAGGCTTTTAATTTAGATGAGACTTCCTTTTCTTTCTATCAAAGTTTTTCTAACATTGTCTATCGACTGGACCACAAAAGATTAATAACTTTTCCTTATTAGTGTCACAGTGACTATTTTCCAGTCTCCCTGAGGCACAGAATGTACAAGGTAAAACCTTCCAGCAAGAGTTTTCCAGATAAATAACATTAGAAAAAATATTGATGCCTCAGTAAAGGAGCCAGTAAACTTCAGAGTATGACTCCATGCTCTAGGTATCTTGCTCATGTATGACTGAAATTGAAGCAAATATTGCCCTTCTCTTCAGCAGGTGGCACATAATCCAAAACCCAGCACTGCCTGCACAGATGGCAGGCAGCAGGAGGGGAGATTTCACCTCTTCCACTCAGGTTTTTAACACGGAGTGTTCTCAGGCAGTTCCAGGTTTTCCAAGCCAAGCAAAGCAACTACACAAAAGTAGCTGAGAGGACCCATCTACTACTAACAAGTGACTTAGGGGACCTATTCACAAAGTCTTACAGTGGGAGCACCTGAAGAGAGAAAGTGAGCATGAGAAATTGAGGGTATCCTCCATCCACCCAATACCTCGCCAGAAAAAGTGTGAGGTGGGATTGCAATACACCCCAGTTCTCAGTTCTGACAAACCTCTCAGGCACACAGTGTGATTCTTGGGGTGTCCTGTGCAGCACCAGGAGATGGACTCAATAGTCTTGGTAGGTCCCTTCCAACTCAGCATATTCTATGATTCTATGATTCTGATCACCATCAAAATATCCTAAACACTCTGCCACTCCCATGGCATTTGCATCACAATGAGAGGGGCTGAGAAAGTGTGCTGGTATGAAGAGGACTCAGAATCTTGTTCATTGTTTTTAACCTTGCCAGCAATATGTAATGTCTTGTTTCCAACAGAAAGTGAAAACTTTTGCTGGTGGAGGCTTCTGGAAACCAGCCTTTCAGAAATGAGGCTGGAGATCTAAGAAGGCATAGGATTGTGGGGTTCCTGGCTTTGATTTAATTGAGTCTTCACATGCAGTTATTGCAATGCATGACCTCTGTCAATAGATAGAGAGGAGGAGATTAAAGAAAAAAAAATAAAATCAAAAAACGAACTCGGAAACTCAATCAGCCATATTGCAGAGTTGTATTTTTACATCAATTCTGCTTGATTTAAAGAAGTAATTGGAAACATTCATAAAGTTCTAACACAGAGAAAAATCTAGCAGTTCCTGCACCAAAAGACTTGCAGTCTTAAAATCACAAAGCTATCTCTTTGTATCAAATTGTCTCCATTCACTGACATCAGATGTGAAAGGAACATACCTGTGACTTTTCTTTTAGTTAAAGATGACCTATAGACAGGTTGACTCCGTCCTTGAGAGCGCCTCGACGGCAGCGAAACCACGTGGACTGACTCAGAGGCTGTACATGCAGGGGAAAAACAGAGGCTTTCCTGACACCTTTTTCATTGAAAAGAAATAACGGATTTCAGAGCAGTCCCACCACATGCAAGGAGAACCTTGGCTGTGGCTCTTTCTTTTGCCCTTTCCCTACGCTGTTAATATGAGTAACGCATTATTTCTCTTTAACACAGCATCAAGTTCTTCTACAGTTTCTACCCTACCTCTGTTAAGAACACATTACATAATACAATCATAGCCAACATTTTCATTTTTAGGATGAAGGATTTTTGATGGCTAGGACAACATGTGATCTGTGATCCCCCAGCAGCCAAAGGTGATTACAGAAGCATGCTAGCTAAAGTGGGTGCTATAAGGGAAGTCGAACTCACCTAGTTTTCTTGCTTCCTGATTTTGTCGCTCTTGTGGCACTGGAGCATAGCTCATCCTTCGGCTGCTCTCTCCATACCCACGGGGATAACCTTGGGATCTGCTGCGTGCACCTCTGAAGCCTGCTGCAAAAGGTGCCTTCCACCGAAAAGGCAACTTGCCATCTGGAGACTGGGCACGCACTCTCAGAGGTCTGTTTGGCATGTCCTTCTCTTCAGAAAATAAGCAAACACACACACAAACCCCATCACAGTTAGTTTGAAGCACATGACATATATAGCAGTTCACAAATGTCTGTCACAAGCACATCTATTAACATCAGAATAAAGAGCATCATTTTATAGTTTTCTAATTTTTTCTATTAAACTAAATTTCAGTAACAGCAAGCTTCTAAGCAGGACGTATAATACGCCACAGTGTTTTTTCCCAGGCCTTTCAGACAAACTGGTGCAAGACACCAGAAGTGAAAACATACTGTAAAACAAGGACTCCTGCCAGAAACTGGGGATGTCTTGTAGCTTTCCTGTTTAATCTTTTCCTTTTCCTTTTTTTAAAATCCTCTTTCCCTAGTTCAAGCACACAAGTACATTATTTTTTGGCAAGTGCTAAAGTTCAGAGTAAAATGAAGCATAGAACTCTTTCACTATTTTTAAACTTTCTTTTAGAAAGCAATCCATATTAAAAGCAGGTTCCTTTCCCCTAAAACCATCACTAATGGTTCTGCTCCCCAACAGACTCATATTTGAAAGGTCTGTTCTGCATATGCTGCAGCTGCTGACTTCCCAAACTCCCATTATACGATCCCTTGAGCATCTGGCACTGTAACAGCTACCTTATGCAAGTCAAGTTGTTTTACATTTGCAGGCAAGTTGGCAGCACTCTTTTAAGAAGTTCCACTGATTCAAGGATTACTCAAGCAACCAGCTTGGCTCTCTGAAGAGCATCTCCAGTACTCATGGCATTCTCCATTATCTATGACCTACACTGTGTTACCGTGCAGGCTGAAAGCAGAACTGATAGCAGGAAGAAAGGGGTTGGCAGCACCACCCAGCACTGAGATCTGTCATACTTGTAGTGATTTTTGCCTCTTAACTTTTACGTTTTGCACTCACGACATGTTTTTCTGTCTTTTCCAGTAATGTCATTCCACCAATCACAGAGTTTACACACCATATTTGCACCCTCTCACTCACTGGCCATGCTAACCATTGCAAACAAGGCGATAGCAAGAGAACAAGGGACTGGGGTGGAGACCTGCCAGAGACATGGACAGACAGCGAAAGACAATGTACAAAAGTACCGGTTCAGGTGCTCATATTTATTCATTACAGCACTTAAACATTTTACGTTCAGTATGTATTGATGGCTGTATGTTCCTAAATATGCCAAAAGTGGGTATTTTTCCAGTATTTCTGCTCAGTGACCCCTGCTATAACCAAACTGGTCTTGATCTGCTGACAAGGTTGCAACTTCTTAGACACTTCTAATGTGTATTCTTCTATTAAATTACCATTTGGAAGGAATCATAGCAACCCTCTGAGCTGTTTGCAGAGCTTCTCTTAAAATTCCTGTGAGAAATTCAAGCCTTCAGTGCTGATGAGGTGTATAACATGTGCAGAGAACCACACAGTCACAGGGAACACTGCTTTTCTACTGAAACACTGGGCAGCAGCTCAGTATGGTGAATCTTCCTTTTTTATTTTGCCTACAAAGACATGGATCATCAATTTAAACACATGGACTTCAGCAGCTTGTCTTTTCTGGTGGTGCTTCTCACCACCCCAGCAAAATGAAGCATCTATAAAAGCAGATTGATCAGCCAATTAAGCTGATTTTACACACGCTTTTTGTTGCCAGAACAGTATATATTATCTGGATCACAGCAGTGGAACTGGTCCCAGGTGTTTAACAAACAATGAATGCTTTTTGCTTGACAATAAATAGAGTTGCTTTCATGAGGGTCCCTGACCACTTTCCAAGGAATGTTCTCAATGGCATATTCTATTAAAAAAACCCACCTGCTCCCAAATAGTTTCTTTTTTTGGCTCTCCTGAGCACTTGCTCAACATAGATTTCAAAAGCCAATGAGTCACTGATTATACAGGCACACATCCTTCATTCCCAGTACCATCGTGGAGAACTGAAATAAAGCAAAATCCAAGTTGGAATGAACACCTGGACATCTCAACCTCCTGTTCAAAGACAAACGAACTCCAACACTGTGTGAGGCCAGACCTGGCTTTCCCTAGCTCAGTCTTCAAAACCTTCCAGGATGAAGATGTCATAGCCTCCCTGTGACCCTGCTTCAGCACTGCACCACCTGCCTATGGTGAAACTTTTCATCATAGAATTGTTTAGGTTGAAAAGCCTGTTTAGGTTAGTTCAACTGTAACCCACCACAGCCGAACCCACCACTAAACCACGTCCCTAAGTGCCATATCTGCATGTCTTTTAAATACTTCCCTTTAAAGGCATGGCAACTCATCCTTTTCCTCAGGCAGCCTCTTCCAGTGCTTGACTACCCCTCTTAATGAAAAAAAATTTCCTAATATGTGATCTAAGCCTCCCTTGGCATGACTTGAGACCATTTTGTCTTGTCTTGTCACTTGTCACCTGGGAGAAGAGGCCAACCCCCACCTGGCTACAGCCTCCTTTCAGGTAGTTGCAGAGAGCAATAAGGTCTCCCCTTGAGGCTCCTTTTCTCCAGGCTAAACCACTCCAGCTCCCTCAACCACTCCTCATAGGACTTATGCTCCAGACCCTTCACCAGTTCTCTTGGCCTTATCTGGACATGCTCCAGCACCTCAATGTCTTTCATGTACAGAGGGGCCCAAAACTGAACATAGTCTTTGAGTTGTGCCCTCACCAGTGCCGAGTACAAGGGGATGATCACTGCCCTGGTCCTGTTGGCCACACTATTTCCAATACATTTTCCTTATGTCCAACCCAAGCCACCCAAACTGCCACTTGCAGCTCCTGCCCAGCGTTATGGCACTACTTGTGCCCTGCCACCACAAAGGGGCTTTCTTACATCTTCCTGTCAAGTAGTGACTGGCTGCTGAGGGATGTTGTCCTGTCCTGTTTGTCAGATTAGGCCAGCCCCACTCCCTTATCCTCTCATTGTAGCCCACATGTCATAGGTAGCCACCACCTCCCCAAATCTCAATGTCTCTCCTAAGTGTGCCAGTCCTGGCCAGAGGGAAGCAATATTTCCCCTTGACCAGCCAGGTTCTCCCAAGTGCCTGCATCTTTTGCCAGGCTGCAATGCAAGCACACCGTGCTGGTTCCCTATCAGCAGCCCCATATGCTCACTGGCCCGGGGTAGCTGGGAGCAACACTGCAGCCCATCAGCTCTGCTTCCCCAGTCAAAGCTGCAGCTTTCATCTGGAATTGAAATAGAGAGTTGTAAGGGACAAAGGATACAAAAGGAACCAGCCCAGCCAGAGAGCCATATGGAAAGTATTCAATCTAAAACAAACGCTGTTTTAGGCAAGAAGTTTATTGACCCTAAAGCTGAATGCAGGGGATCAGCTGAGATTTAAAAATCAGGATTTTCCAAGGCTTCAATTACTTTCCTCATGGTAGTACCACACTGTTGTTCATTGTTGCTAGTTCACTGGTTGGTTCCTGTTTCTGTTCATCTTTCCTCATCACAATCTGACCAGCAGGAATCTGAAGGCACCCAGAATGGAACTATCAGCAATTGTTTAAATGGCTTTACTGATAACTGCTGATCCATCAAAACCAATGTTTGGTGTGAAGTCTGTGTCAGGTTTCACAAGAAAGGGATTTCTTACAAAATAATGAAGAGCAGCAGTAAATGCTGGCCACAGCTCAGGAGCCGTCAGTCCAGTCCTGGCCTCAGCCACACAGAGAGAGAAGATGAAGTTGGACTCACACCTCCTCATATGAGTGAGTACCTGCTAGGCTTCTATTCTGTAAGGCTAAGCCATGCCAAATAGACAGAGCTTCCCAGTCATGATATTTCCCACTCTTAAGTCCCCCATAGGACAGAAAGTCACTGTCTTCTGCAGTCACAGCCTTTGCACCTCAGCATTCTCTTTCTCTGTTCATCTGCTCTCTTAAAAAAAAAAGAGTATGGATTTCCATAAGGAGGATAATCCTGGGACAGTAGAAATTAAGCAACAAAAAAGGTCACTGTGTCCTAAAGACCAGAGTTCAGTCCTCCTGGCCAGGTTCATTCATCTTCAAAAACCCCCCAAACAAAAGCAACAGCAANCCCCCATTTTCTTTAATAAGCTACACTCATCAGGGAAGCAATGGGAGGTAAAGAAATAAATCCTATGCATCAGTTAAGTCATTCAGCTTCCAAAGTAGCCCATTCCTGTGGGGGATACTGAACTCACCAGGAACAATAGTCTTGAACAGTCGTAAAAAAATTAGATGAGGTTGCCACCTCAAGCGCTGTGAGAACACATCCCATCACCTTCCTGCATCACCAGGACACTATTTTCTGCACATCTAAGTGCTGGACATGAACCCAAGACATGACATGATCTGAACTGATTCAAGAGACTACACAGTGGATTTTTTGTCATGCTGGGCTAAAGCAAGAAAAACCTCTTGAAAATCAGAGCATCATTTCAATCCTAGACCAAAGGAGACAAGAACAGGTCCAAGAAAAGCAGTGTAGAAAGGAAGAGCTCAAACAGGGACATCAAAGTCAGTGAAGGATCTACTATAAAAATATAAAAGGTGACACAAATAGAACACACAGAAATCTGGAGCAGAGAGAGATGAAACATAGTGTTGTAACTGAGAGAAGACTAAGACTGAAGTATTATGGGTGGAAACAAAGGAAAGACAAGATCAGAGCTGTAAGCCACTGGATGCTGGGCTTTTTCACCTTCAAAATGACCTTGTGCAAACACTCCAACTTCCTCCAAGCACATTAATGTGACAATAAAAATCACCTCTCTTAAGCACAAAAATCCACTCGGTATACAAGTACACTAACCTCAGGACATGTTGTGTGGAGATCTGTAAATAAAACCTCATCTTTCTCAAGGGAGAAAAGACACATCAGATTCTATCTGCAAGTTGACAGTCCCAGTGATGCAAGAAGTGGTAGATCTACCAACAGGAGGACTAAGCACAAACAGAAACCCCAGTATCTTGCTCACTACCTGCCATAACACATTCCCATGTCACATGGGACAGATGCACTGTACTGCTGCTCATGTCCAGAATCAATGCCACAGCTTCACAGAAGTCAGCTGAGTTCAACCTAGACAAATGGGCACCCAATAATGGCCCAGGATGCCAGTCACTTTTAGGGCACCTGAGCAGTGGGGAACATTTCCACCACTTCCCTGGGCTGCAATCTGATCCTGCCAAGCATGCCTTTTCAAATGGTCTGAAACTGGACAGGTTGCCAGCTTCTCAGCAGAACATGGCCTCAACAGGTCCTCAAACAAGATTTTGTACCAGCATGGAAGCTGCACAGCTGAGAGCTACTATACTGCCTCTAGTTTCTCCTTTCAGAGACAGTAGATATGAGTAAGGGACTGCAGTTGTCTATTCCCCTTCTAACACCTACTCTGACACACCAGGAACTCAACTGGCTTTCAGAAAAGTCTGCATGAGGTCCTAAGCCTGCAGCAATGAAAAGCTAAGTCTTCAGATGTTGCAGAATGCAGAAAATTAGATATTCTGTGAGACTCTGAACAATCCAAGTTTTGTGGTTCCCAGGAAAAGCAAGTTTTGTTTACATATTTCAAGAAAATGGTTCACAGCCTTGTAGTGGGACTTTATCTACACCTGCGGATTAAGAAGAAACACCAAGGCAAGGCCTGAGATCACCTGGCAGATCAACTGAGCATGGACTGCATGAAGTGTGTGTCTGAGCCGTAAAGTGGCTCAAGCTCTCTGTGAGCACATTCATTCATTCTTCTTAAACAAATATTTTTTTTCTTTTTATTTTACTTTATTCAGATGCTTTAGCTTTCAACCTCCTTTATTTTTCTAATAAATTCAATCAAGCTACCAAGTGCTTGATAGAATCGAAGGTTGATCATTCCTCACCTACCCATTATTTGTCCCATAAATATCTCTAAGTACTTTTCTCTTTTGTTCCAAAACTGATTTAACATTTTCTGGACCTCCACTCTGGCCAAACTAATTCCACTAGCAATCATCTTCAGAACTCATCAAAAGAACTCCCTGTAATTAAATAAAAATAAAATCCTTTTCTATATTCTGGGAAGCGAGAAAGTCACTCCCTTGTATTCGCTTCAGTGTAGAAATCCAACATTACCTAGAGCTGCAGGAATTTGTGTACAGTATCTTGGCCCCCAAAAAGCAGGGCTGATTAAAGCCTTGGTATTGATTTTTCACAGATGAAACATCCACTAGTGTTGCCAAAATTTCCGTGCGTGTTAGTACTGTAGGAGAACATTTTACAAATTATGCAAGCCCAAAGCATGAGGTCTAAGCTGAGGGCAAAACATCCTCTAAACAACCACACAAGAAGGCAGCTTGCACTTGCCAAATCACACAGACACTTCAGAGGGTCTCATCAATTATCAAGCAAAGGAAAACACATAATCGCTCCAGAAGAAAAGTGAAGCACTGACCCCTCATAATCAATCTGTAACTGTAGGAAAAAACCACACAAAGCAACCCAAACCTATTAAGATACAAGTAGAAAAAGTAGTTGAAATTTGAGGTCACAAAAAATCAGGCATTTCAGTTCATCACCACAAGTCTAGGTACAATTTTTTCCTTTTGCCTTCCCCAGTCACAAAAAGAAATTCCACACTTTATTTCCATGTGCCACAACTTCAGGACTGGAAAACTGGACCTAGAAAAATATGTTCTGCTGCAAAGTGGACACGTACTTGGCACCGTCAGTAGACAACATCCATATCATTTATAAGCAACTATCAACTTCTCTTTTCGCTTCAGGAAGAAGTTTGGAAGCCTAAGCCCAGTGACTCCGTCATTGACAAAGTAACAGTTTGAAAGCAGTTGTAGTTGCTTAGATATAAAAAGTCATCAGAAGGCCAAAAATGGCAGCTGCAAATGAAATAACACAATGGGCAACTTGACTGAAAATCATCATAGTCTGCACCGCAACAGCAAGCTGGTCTGAATTTTTGATTTTCTTTTTTTTTGGAGGGGGTTATTGTTTTGTATGTTTGTTTGTTTGTGTGTTTGGGGAGGGGAGGAGGTGTTTTGGGTTTTATTATGATTTTTAACTTAAGTTCTAAGCATCAAATGAGACTTACTGACTCTGGACCCTGGATTTAAGACTACTGCTGCTTTACCAGACAAAAGAATATCGATGATTAAATAAAATGTGCTGAACTGCTCAGTTCATCCATCCTCCTCAAAGAGAAGATCCCTGTCTTAGAAAGTCCTTAACTGCCTTCTAAGCTCAACCAATTGTCTTCTGAGGCAGGAACATTGCACCACTGCCAATCTGCAATCCAGTTTCAGACCTGAGCAACTCAGTTTTCAAACACCCTGCAGCATTCCTCCCAAACTCCACCACAAGGACTAGAAAAGTACCTCAGCCAGAGGTGATTCTTAGATCTCTGAGCTATTTCTTTGGGAAACAACACTCCTCTATACCATGCATTCTTATAAGTGTCCAAGCCCTATCACCAAGAAGATATCAGCTATACTTGTAGCAAAAACTGATAATGAAGATAAAGAGGTACTACCTTTTGATTCTTCAGCTGGAAACTATAAATTTAATTCCATTTGTGAGGCAAGACTCTTTGTAAAACATTCACACTGCTAAAACCTATTGTATTGGCCAGTCCTAAATGCAACCACTTGAGTGGTGATACTCAAATTCAGAACACACGTTGCAAACACATCCTAAGGCAGCTCTACAATTCCCTTTCTTTGAAAACTTGTGAAACAAAGATAGGCATCTGCCCAGGGGTGCAGAAAGGCTGGGTGATGCCCCACGGGATGCCCCAGGAAAGTCAGGAAGTAAGGCCCCACATGCATGTGGCAGTGTTCATGTCCTGGCTGCATCAGGACCAGACCTTCTCCAGGAAAAGGTTTATAATTTTCAAAAACATTTTGCAATATGATCATTCCTTTCTTCTTCATGCCCCCAGTGGGCATGGTTTTCCAAATGGTGCTCTACCATCTTCCAGTCAGTTAATCACTTTATACATTAGCTTTAAGGGTTAGGACAGTTCTGATAAACCATTTTACTTTTTCATCCAATCAGAAATAGATCATGAAACAGACTGTATTTGAAAAGGTGAGAGCAGAGCTTTACTAGCAAAGACAGGCAACTACACCTCTGTAGTTCTTTGTGCAACCTAAGGCTTTCAACACAGTTGTTACTCATAAACAGGAAAAGGAAAATATCATTTTACTATGACTGAAAGATGTGGGGGAAAGAAAACATCTCATCTTTCTCATCCAGCAACCCACACAGGGGTGGCTATTTTCCTCCTTCACCTTCACATACTCTCACTGTTAACTACTCCCATACGGCTATTCCCAAGCCACATCAGCGGAAAAGAAAAAAAGAAAGAGGGCAGACAAAATACCACACAAAGATATTTTTTTTCCACCCAAAAATTAATGCACCATGTCACTTTGGTAAAGTATTACTGAATTTTTTTTTTTAAGTTGATGGTCTGATCCAAATTCTGTTGAGAAAATGTGAGCAATTCCATCAGCTTCAATGGGGTTTGGATTGGGGCCATCCTGAGAAGGGTTCACTCTGCAAAGATATTTCCTGCAGTCAGTGAGCCAGCTCAAACAGTGCTGATGTGGCCCTCCGAACCAAGATATGCTGACTTCTCTAACTCCACAAGACCCTGGGCTCAACAATTTACTTCAGACCAGCCAGGGCAGAGAGCAGAGCACTAGCTGTAGTGGCGATCTTCACAGCATTGCTGAAGCTAACGTGTAAATGCCTAAGTATATGACCAGAGAAAGCAGGACAGAAAAAGGAGAGCAAATCCATCCTCAGGTTTACTGGGTCAGTAGGTCCCCTAGCATTTTAGAACACATTGCTAATCTTGTGCTTATGAGGGCTGATCAACTTTTTTAATGCCACTAATTTATACACTCAGCATCAGACCTCCACCTGGAAATAAACTAATTGGTTAAAGCAGTGGAAGTAACACAAATCCTTTGCTTTTTGCAAAAAAAAAAAAAAAAAAAAAACAAAAAAAAAACCAAAAAACCTCTCAGCTCATTTCCACACATGTCTACTTGGCGCAGAAAGTGGGGACTGAAACACTTTAGTTCCTGCAAAGCACAATGGAATGTGTGCCATAATTCACTGGGCTCTGGTCAGGAGTTTTGGGCAGAGGACCAGTATCCAATGGTAATGTCTGATTTAAGGAAAGCAATTCATTATACATCTGTAGAGAAGTTACCTGGCATCTGGAGGACATTCTTTAAATTGACAGCATCAACAGAAGTTTCCAGTGCTCCCTTTGAAGAATGCTCTGAATGCTAAGCACAGTAGACCAGGGTGTTTTCCAAACTCAGCAATGTATTTTGACACAATTAATACATGTATTAAGAACAACAAACAGTGGGTTACCAAAGGCTTCACATTCTCCCACTGATGTCTGTGCACAGGTTTCCTTCTGCATCATCAACCTCTGCAAGGAGCCCACTGAGACTGTGGCCCAGCCTCTCTTGCACACCCACTGACTTCGGATGCCTCACATCTGAGCTTCTCCAGTAACCAAACCACTGTGGTGGCAAAAGCCCCGAGAACGCCCAAAGGGGCTGTCAGAGGACACTGCAGCCACGGCCCTGGTCTGCAAGCACCTATCCAGGGTGAAGTGCAACACCTGCCTCTTCACAAAGTTGGAGGAAAAGTAGTACTGGAGTGACAACAGCTTGGGGGACTCCTTATGGAGACAGAGCAAGAGAAACCAGCTGCAAAGGTAGGGGCTTGCCCTGACTATTTCTGACTTCACTCCCAGGCTGAGCTAAGGGACTAAGAAGCACTTCTGCTATAACAGCAGGAGGGCAAAGGGATCATAACCAGTTTGTTTCAAGATTCTCTGCCATTGCAAATCCCCCTTTCATAGCCTGACCCTGGTCATTTCCTCCATTCATTCCATTTACGGCAGAGCAATCATGTTCAAAGTCATAATTAGTCTGTGTCCTCTGTACATGTCATGTCTCCATTGTCAAACACACGCTCTACACCAAGATGTTTTTCTAACAGCTCAACATTGTTAAGCTTGGAGTACAAGGCAAAACACCCACGAGCAGTAAGGCTCAGTGGGATGCCACAGTATCTGTGTGAACAACAGCTTCATCTCTGCATTTCCTGACACATCCAAAATTATATATGTACATAGTTTTACTGTGATAGTATCTAGTAGCAAAAAGCATTCCAAATACTATTCCAGACCATGAAAAAGAGCCTGATAGCTGGTTCTTAAATCGTAACAACAATTTAACATTTACTCTCAACTGACTGTTTGCTTAACTAGCCAACCATGTGAACAGGCTTCCACGAGCTCTGCTGCAGAAACAGTGTGGGTTGCTCCTTCTAATGCAGGCAGAGGACTCAGCATTCCCTTTTCCTCTGAGACATACTCCAGCACTGCCACAAGGACAAGAATGCAACTTTAACTTGGAGTTCACTGATTTTCTAAGAACACAGCTGCACTGGCCACGGCACATCTCCAGGATGGAGGATCACCATCTCCCTAAGATTGTGCTCTATGGTGAACTCACCACTGGTTGCCACAAGAGATGCAAGGACTCCCTGAAACAACACCTCAGCCTTGGCCATATTGACCACCACCAGTGGTCCACTCTGGCCTCTAGCCGGGAGACATGGAGACAACACCATCTAGAATGCTGCTGCTTCTTTTGAAAACGCATGCAAAATTAGTCTTGAGGAGAAAAGACAACGCCAAAAGAACCGTGCCTTGACAGTGCCACCTACGGAGACTTTCTGCTGTGCCTTTTGCAACCGGACTTGCCTCTCTCGCATTGGCCTTATCAGCCATCAGTGCGCTTGCAGCAAGCGTGGGTAGAGCCCTCTCAAATCTTTGTTCACAAAGCCTAGCCATGATGATGATGATGATTGTTTAAGGTTTTTTAACACTAACACTTGAGGCATACATATAATAATAAAGACATGTGCATGGAGCCTTCACAACAAGAAGAGGACAAAAAACCCAAATAGAGCTGAGCAGGTGGTTTCTACGCTCTCCTGGCTGCACAGCTCTGGCCCTTGGGGCTCCTTGTTGCCACCCACATAACATGCATGGCCCAGGCTGCAAAACACATGTTTTACATTCGGCCACTGTTTCAGTTTCTGCAGAACTACAGCCCACTGCTCAGCTCAGCAGCCACTTCTGGGAGAGTAGAACCTGAAGGCCATTCCAGCAGCAGGCCTCCTGAAAGCTTCCAAGCATAAGGCAGTGAGACAGACATAGATGCATATAGCATAGGCTGTAAAAGGGTTATAACCCTTCTAAAATAAAATCTTCAATTGCTAAGAGAAAAGGGAGTAACACTTAATGAAGAATGTACTTTTTGTGTCTGTAAAACTTTAATTATTCCCCACATCCTAATAAGAAGAAAAAAAAAAAAGAACATTTGGCAGACCCATTTTGGAAATAATTTTAAAATCAGCTACTCCAAAAGCAACATTGAAAAATGGCTTTTAAACTTGTTACTCAAACTATCCCTTTGTCTAGATATATCTTCATCTGTCTACCTAATACTAACACTGATATTACTGTTTTTCTTTGGGATTCTCTTTGGTGCATCTTTCAATGTACTGATAGTATTAGCTTGCTTACATTTGAAGTATTTGAAGTTCTTCATCTGGTGTAAATAATTTTGTTTCTGGTGGATTGTTGTCTTTGACACGGTTCAACTGTATCAGCCAGCAGTACTGCCAAAACAACTGACAACATAAGGATTTTTCTTCCTGTGCAAGACAGCACCACAATTCCGACTCCAGCTGTTCCTTGAGAGTCCAGAAAACAGTCAGAAGATAAGAGCACGTCTGGATTAGGTGGCATCAAAGCTAGAACTAGTCTTACAGCCTCTAAGCTTTACATAACAAATAAAAGTCAAATCCGTAATATTTGAGTAAGTTTCAAATGTATATATAGGCAACCTTTTAATTTTTGTTTACTGACTTCAAGTCTAACCTTTTCCTAGCTTAGAAATGGAAGGCTTCAAGGGAGGACCAGATTTCTGTGATACTCCAGTTTGACCCAAAGCTGCCTGGCTTCAGTGGGAACCTCTGCTTTATCATGCCTGTCACAGAAAATTCGATTTGCAAGAATAGGGACTCACTGATTTTACAAAAGACCAAGTTTATTGCAAAGCTCACCTATTTCTTTTACTTTAACAAAGACTAAGAGTGTGAGGCGTCAATGGACCTAATAAAGCCATCGATTCCAAACAATTCTGTGCATATCTTTTCTACCCTTCATCCTCAGTATAAAGGAGATATTAATGTTTCTCCCCTGAGATGCACCTGAGGTATCCCAATGCTGGCACTGCACTGTCTGACAGGACTCCTGGCTGTCTCAGTTAGCAGCTCCTCTGACACTCAGACTCTTCCCAGTGAAGAAGAAACTCACATTCCTTGGCTTCAGTGGATACTCAACCGCAGAAATAGCAAAAAATATCAACTTACAACTTCTTAAGCCCTATTTCTGAAATAAATCAGAGCCTAAGGGTGCTTTGAGTGGCACAGTCTGAATTTAATCTTACTGCAATCACAAACACAACAAAAACACAGGATAAAGTTAAAGCCAAGCTTGTTTTCCTCTAGATGATCCTGTACAGGCTGTTCTCTAGCCCTAGTCAGAAATTCAGTGAGGGGAAAGAAACCTGCCTGAGAAAATCAGAACATGAATGCACACCAAGCAACTCATGCCATGGTAAGACACTGTATGGAATACAACACACCCCTTCAAAGAATGTGTCTCTCCATGCTGTGTTCATGACTGTAGCCATCACAATCTTTTCACCTCAAATTTTTTCTTTTTTTCCCATAGTCATGCTCTTTATTTACTCTAAATTGAGGTAACCTCTGTGTTTCTGACAGTCTAAGATGAAGTGTATAGTGCCTCAAAACCATGTTAGGAAAGTCAAGAGCAAACACACCACTGCCACAAAGCTAAGAGATCTATGATTTTTGTTAGTCTCCTCTTTAAAATCAGGAACACCTGACTCACACTGCTTTCCAATGTGTATTTTTGCTGTCAAAACAGGTATTGAAAAAACACTGTCTATTGAAGAGAAAAGGTGGACAGCACAGAACAGAAACTCATCACACAGTTCTGAATGCTTGGAAATTATATCTTCCCTGGAACATTGCTGACTTCCACCTGCATGCATGAACCATCCCCACAACCCTCCTCAGCCACCACTACAAAGCCTGGGGCCTCTAACAGCATTGGCCCTGGATGCACAGTTTAACAGATGCTGAAGCAGCCTATTGGTGTCACAAGAGGTAACATTATCTCTAGTGGAGACAAGAACAATTCACAGTGCTCTCCATAAGTGCAGGAGAAGGTAAGAGAAGAAATTATCCCCTAAGAGATTCCCAAAGCAGAAGGATCCACCTGAGCAAGTCCACAGCTTCTCGGGGCAGACCTAAGGGCACCCACGCATCCATGACTCACTGGTGCCCAGGGAAAACTCATTCATTTCAATAGGCCCTTCTACTGCAAGCTCTTGAAAAGCAGAGCTCCCCTTTGCTGTCCACTAGACCAGTCTGCTGCTTGTTCCTCAAATATTTCAAAGGCTGTCAGGGATCTGGGGATACTGTAAGTGCCCCTTGGAACCCAGGCAAGGTTTTGGCTGCACAACCCATGATAAGCAGCAGCGGTCTCATTCTCCTCTAAAATTATACAATTTTGTCTACAACAACAGTAACCATGAAGATATTACAAAGCTTGCACCAGGGTTGATATTATCCCTGTTGTAAAAGATACTGACTCACACAATGAGAGCTGCCACTTCTGAGATATAATCTCTACATAAGTTTCTATAAGAAAGAATTGACCCCTGGTACAAATGCATATGGTAAAATCCACCATGGCAATAGGAAGAAATTACATCAGCTGCCAGCACTGCTACGTTTAACTGAAATTTTTGACAGTTTCATGGAAACATGGAATAAGACAAAATATTTGCTCAGACTGACTTAATCTCAGTGGTCTTCTCATATATAGTGAAGCTGCCACTGAGGGAATATTTTCTTTAGAGATTTCCCAAGAGGGATGAAATGCAGAGGTTTTTTTTCAGTTGAAGGTGAAACTGATAGTACTCTGCTCACAGTTGATGCCCACACAGATATAGCTAGATGGGAAGAATGACCCAGCTGTACAGGATTACAGGCCCACAAATGCCCTTCTTTCCAGCACTGACACCAGTATGGAACTTGCACAATGCTGCTCTGCCTAGACTGGACATGGGTTGTGGTTCTGGGAGTTACTGCATCACAGCCTACCCACATTTATTCTCACTCACATGCAGGTTTGCAGATGAGCCAGCTTATTTCCTTCTAGCTGGACCTCAAAGGATGCCCACAGGTGAGGTATTAGAACAAGAGAGAGTATTGTTTCTAGGCTGTCATGCATCCCCTCCAGCTCTGCTCCCCTTCCCACAGCCTGAGCTGCCTTTGAAGTGGGTTGGCAGGGGGCACAAGTCAGAGCCAGAGCATGTACTTCTGTGAGCCAACTCCTGTCCCACTGCCCCCAGGTATGGCCATAGATCTCCAGTAAGGAAAGCACACCTACTAAAACTCCACTGCTCATTAGGAGGCTAACTAAACCACGGCAGCATCTTTATGCTGTGCACCTTGATTACTTCTTATGAACCTAAAATTTCCACTTCAGTGCTCTCCTTTCACATCAGTGGAGTCTTAGTAAAATCAGTAGCATGTTACAGAAGCAGTCAAGCGAAGAAGGAGGCCCTGCTCAGTCAAAGGCTGAAGAAAACATTGTGCATAATTTTCCTGATGGGAGATATGAACTAGGATTATGGAAAGTCACAGCAGGCAACACAGTTCTCTTTCTGCACCAGCTTTCACTCCAACCTAATCAAGCAGTGATTACCCACATCCATAAAGCACAAAGCTTCACATGTTTAATTTGTATTATTCACTTTATGGTAATTTTATTTTTAATGAAATGCTCCTATTCAAATACCCAATCTCCTTCCAAACTTCTCTCAGCTACTGGCTGCTGGAGTTTTATCCTCAAAGCAGGAGACAAATGCTAGCCTACTCTGTATTGGTTTGTGATGGGTTGTGGGAGGAAAAGTGGCTACTCTCAGACACCTCCACCTCTTCATCTTCACATCCCTGCTCTGCAGAGACTCTGAAAAACCCATTCATCTTGAGTACTTCAACAGTCAGCAAATGGATTACATCATCCATTTGTTGACACAGTAACAAGTGATAACCAAGCCACAGCTAGTAAAAAACCTGTGGTTTCAACTGTTATTTAAATACTTAGGATTTTGAAATTTCGAGACAATAGTGATTTTCACACACACCCCCACAAAAAAAAAGGGGGAGAGGGGCAGGGAAAGATGGTCAGTAAGATGCTTCTGAAATGAAGACTGGCTTTGAATCCAAAGTGTTGGCAATCTGGATGTTGTGGGTCTGCTTTTAGTTCACTGCTTAATGCACAGCACAGACTTCATCAAAATTATCCTCAAGCACCATACTTGCATGAGTGAAGGTTGGTTTACATCTCATTTCAAAATCACCTCAATATTTTTGAATTTGCTCCCTTACCTGCCAAAGGAACACTATTTTTTTAATCTACTGGAGGTACACATGTTTATGTAAAGTCTTTCCATTCCATCTCTAGTTGAAGTGCACGTTCAACTTTCCACTAGAAATTGCCAAAAATGCCTCAGACTCACAAAGTCAGAGAGTAGGAATCCAGGTTTCATCATGCATTGAAGGGGAAAAAAAGACAAAACTCTTCATTTTTATTTCACATTGCAAACCTTTCATAAATCAGAAAAGTTAGTTTTATGAGGTACAGATTTGGTAAGAACAGAACACAGCCTCAATATTGATCTCTACTCTTTCATTAGCAGGTCTCAAAATGAGCTTCTTCACAGAGCTTGAAAAAAGTACAACCTAAAATAACATAGTCTTTGTTTCTTCTTCTTCATGGAAAACGCCAATAAGAAACACTAAAACATTATTTATCTACCTGTAATATAAAACTGTTCACAGTTCATGTCTTGAAATAATACCAGCCCTAATTCTTCTAAGTAACTTTATTCCACATTATTTATTGTAAAATATCTTTCAAAAATACATATATTGTAGCTTTGTACCCTAAAACAGAAGCTAGTAGCACACACTCCAAGGTTCCTGAAGTGCAAAACTCGTACATAGACAAAGTGCATGCCAAGGAAATGGCCAGAATAGTATTATTGGTATATACTCTGCATTAAGTTGAGCTCAGATAGGCACAGATCTTCATTACTGATAAATGACTTCCTTATTTCATTTCACTGCCAAAAAAAAACCCTTCTGCAGATATATTCAAGGCAATGTCTTCATGCAAAGCCCTGGGCTGTTTTACACATTACACTAGTTCTGCCATAGCTGAGCAGACACGACTGAGACACATGGAAGTGGCCGCTTGGATTCAACACATCATGGTTTGTTGACTACCAGCTGTGGTAGTCAGCAAAGATTTTACCCATTTAATACTCTTGAAAAGCATCCGAGCATAAACACTCACACAGAAGATGCACTCACAGCTCTGCAGGTTTTTAAAAGAGAATCGATGCCATCTTGTGTGGTTCAGCCCAGGGAAATCTGGAACTGAAAATACACATATCTACAAAGCAATTGATGGTTTGGTCTTCAATGCTGAGGTGCAAAACTTGTGCCTTCTCCCCACACAGCACAGAACATCCCTAACCAGTGGGATATACAGCAAGAGGAATCCCTGGCGAAGAAAATCAACCTCTTCATGTTAACTAAACCTCTGCAAAAATCAAGTGAACAAGTCTCAGGAAGGACTCTGAGAGTCTTTAACATGTCATAGCTAGTAGCTTGCTAGAGCCATACATTACCAATGTACATGGATGCCTATTTTATATTACTCATGCACCACTGCTTGAACACCCAAAGGTGGGAGATTTGGAAGGAGGGATGGAGTGAAAGGTTGTACTGAAGCAGTATGCTGTGACTGCTGCTAAGTGACCCTCTGACACTGAGCTGGCACTGATGCAGTTCAGAGGAGTGAAGTTTTTAAATACCAAAACATCCGCCTGGTATTTCCCACTTTGCTTGTGAGCTCTGAGCATCCATCACCAACACTGGTGATGACAAACAATAATTCCCCCTCTCGTCAACCATACAATGAGCTCTTGATGAAAACCAGCCCTTACTTGTATGGCAGTAGTATGTTCTACTATCACAACGGCTTTGACTAGATCTGCAAGGCATACAAGGAAATGTTGCTTATCAGAGCTATGGGCAGTGTGGATCTGGAAGTTCTGTGACCAATGCTGGGGAAGCAGCCCTGCAGTGACAGCAGAAACAAAGTCCTAGCTTGGATCCCTCAAACCAAATCTGGATACTTAGAGAAGGCAAAAAAATTCACACTATTTTACAAGTACCTTAAGCAACTTGCTACCATCATCTGGCTTGGCCATCTGCTACCGCACAGTACCATAAACATCTTGTTAAAACTGCAAAGTTTTCAGAAACACACTGACTTCCTTCAATACAAAGGGGCACCAAATTACTCAAAAACTCCTACAGACATTTCAAAGTTCCACTATTTGGCTTCTCAGTTTTTATAGGGACTGCTAGTAACCATAACAAAATTTTGGTGTTTTTAAAAATAAATTTATACAGCACAAGCTGCAAAAACATGTATTTGCAAAAGGCCCCACTCACTGAAAAAGCCAAATGGTTCCTTTCACATTGCCAAAAATCTTGCAAACTCTTAATTTCATGAAGGCTTTTATGTCTGGATCCATAGGGTCAGTTTCCACCACTCTTACTGCAATTATTAGCAGTTTGCTAATAAGGCTCCAGTCTTAAGAAAAATCTTGCTTCTCCACAAGGAAAGCAACAGGTAGAATGGTGGAAACATGCTAAAAATAATTCCCCCTCTCTTCAGACACATCACCTTCTTTCAGAAACATCCATAGCAACTCATCAGATTCTCCGATGATTACCCCCACCAAACCCTGAGGTCCATGAGTTATCTGAGCTCTCACTTCCGCATGCTCCACTGGGCTGAATCCCTCCTCTCTCCCTGCTGATGTTAAAAATAAAAAAATCTTGTTTTGTCTTGTATTTCCTTCTCCCTTCCCCGTGTCACATACACATGGACAGTTCCTTCCCTCCACTCCCAATGGGGAGTGTGGACATAATCTCCTCCCAGACACACTCCCACTGTGCCAACATGCAGGCACAGCTGTGCCTCTACCAGTCAGCCTGTGTGTCCAGCACAATGCAGGACAGCTCACTTGTCACCACCACAAAATAAGGCTTATGCCAATGCAAAGCCATTGCTTTTTTAACTTCACTGAAGTGGTGGTCGGAAATCTATTTCCATCCTTCCAAGTCTTCACACTCATTCCCATTCCTATGTCACATCATCAGCTGCAGTTTTCCAGCCCAACCTGCATGTTGTGATACTTAACATGACCAGAACCCCTCAACATCTTATACCACTCATCCCTCCTTGGGGGTAGTTTAAACAGCTGTTTTTGCAGAGGAAAATGAGTATGTTTGCAGAGGTGTCTGGCCCTCAGCAATCAGCACTTGCAAGAGGGATGGAACGTGCTGCACTGTGGACTGGCCTCCTGGGAGGGCAGGTGAGGAGCACATATGGTCTGAGATATCTTGTGGCAATAAACCTTCACTCAGCAACTGAAACCCGGAAGCTCTGATCTGACTGGGAAGGGCTTTCATGAAGACATACACAGTAGCCACTGAGTGGTCAGACCCTTGACTTCCATTTAAGCATGCACTCATGTTCTTGGAGGACCTGCTTGACTTATGGTAGCCATTAAGAGTGAAGAACCGCAACTCAGTGCCCTAACACACCAATCATCACATGGCAGGCAAAAAAGTACATCCCTATACATATCAAACATGAAAAATTGCCTTGCTAATATTGCTGCTTAAGGTTTAGACTTTCTAGGTTTTCAGTACTGTTGCTGTGTCATCACAGAAGACCTTTTTTTTCTGTTTAATTTCATTTTATGTTGGCTTTGTTCCTTTGGGAAGACAGCAATTTCACCTCTACGTATATTCAGCTTTGGGCAACTGGGCAACTCAAAAAAAGCTATCAGTCATTACCTCTTTGGAAAATTTCATGTGGAAGAGAAGGCTAAGGCTGGGTAGTTCTTTGGCATGGCAGCATGGAAAAAGCATTCAACTCATTTTTAAAAAGGCCACTGGAGCTCAGGAAAGGTGAGATGTCACTTTGAAAGTTTGTCCCAGACCCATGAATTAAACCAGGCCTTGTGATCTTCAGCCCCTCGCCCCAGTAATATGACTTCGGACACTTATCAAATACATATATTAAAATACATGCAAGCTGAAATCAGCCTGAGGTCTCAGTCCAGCCAAGCCAAATGGAGCCTTTCCATCACTGCCATTTGTTTTTAAATTGTTTATAGTAACTCTGCTTTGGGAGACCAGAAACATCAAACCAATGGCACAGGAGGGACAGAGGCTGCTGCAAAGCTTAACTAGCACAGACAGTGAGGCTGCAAACACATAACCCAGAGCACTCCCTCCTGCACAGTGCAGCAAGCCTCCAGCCAAGTCACCGGATCACTGTCGGGTTCTGACTGCTACAGCCTCTCAGTGCGTGAGATGCAGGGCCATCTGCAATGCATCCTATGCTAAAGACCACACTATTATGTTACCAAACTCAGCATGGCTTCAAAAGTTCATGAAAGGGAAAGGCATGAAGACTGTGTGAAAGTGCAGCTCAATTGCTCATGCAGGACTACAATCTGATGCCATCAAGTATTTCAGCAGGGCTGCCATGTGAAGCAGGACACCATCCAGCAGGAGCAACAGCATCTATATCCAGCTCTCCATCTATCTGGCTACAGCCTGCATCCTGCAGTGCTCTGAAGAGCTGCCCCAAGATAGCAGCAAAGAAAAAATTAAAGTCTGGCTCCTGAGGCTGAGAACAGGAGGTCTTCCTACTTCTCAGGCTGCCAGAGAGGTGATAGGGACGAGCACTGGGTGCTGCTTCCACACTACTCTCCCTCAGCAGCAGGAGCATCCAGGGGCTCTGCAGGGGCTGGCCAGTCAGGTGGCAGGGCTCAGGCTGGTCACTGGGTATTGTGAGCCTCAGCCACGGCAGTGCATTTTATCAGTTGCATCTGCTGCTTTCCATCATGAGAGTTTTAAGGTAAACTCAGTAGTTGTTACCTGTTACCAAGTAACCCCTTCTGTACACTCTTCCAAATACACCACTCTGAAAGAAGGGATTAAGCACTTCATAACAGAATACCAAAACAAATTGTGTTGACTATACAATTTCTCTTATTTCTGTCTTCGTTTTAGAGACAAGAAAACACTAGCATTCCAGCTTCAGCAGTCCTGCACTTTCTCCCCAAAAAAAGTTTTAGCCAAAATACTGCAGTCCACAATACAGTAAACATGATGACAAATAACCATTTGAAGAGCTGCCTTTTATTTTTCAGCAGATGTATATATTAAGAACGACTGACTTCTCTAGTGGAAAAATAATCAGTTTAACGCCAGAAGAATACAACAGTCGGAAAGATTTGCTGGAACCAGCACTGCTGCAAGATGCCCAAGAGGACTTAATAACTATGTAATAGTGAAATAGCTGCACTGGAACAGTGAAATATGAACACACTCCACAGTCCTCAAAGAGTAATTTGCTCTGTTTAATGAAGAACTGATTTGATGACTGAGTTACTCACTAAAGATGGGTGATTTAAAATGCACACTTCCCCAGACCATTTTTTAATATGTACATAGTTAAATCTGGATGTATCTTTTATGTTTTCTTCCAAGATGAGGAGCAGCTTGGACCATCTTCCTTACCACAGGATTTCAGTACTTCTGAAGTAACTAGTAATTGTTCTTTGTTTAGGAAAAGCTCTCTGTTTAGAGCACACAATTTCTACAGGACTTGTGTCTTTCTTCCACTTTTCCTTGCATCTCCATTCCTTGGGACTATTTGCTTTAAATATAGACCCTGCTAAATGCAAGCACCGGCACCAAAAGGTGATGCACGTGCCGGCTGACTTCAGAGCCACTGAAGAATGCTCAGCTGTCACTGCAGCACAGGGATGTGACACACCCAGGGTACACAGCCCAACCTGGCATGTGGGAAAAGCTGCTTTGTCCCACTGCAGAGATGTAATTTATGAAGAGCTAACAGTGGGCCAGAGGTTAGGAGTTCCACAAGAGCAAGGCATTGTGACTGCTGCTTGAGGAATGCACAATGTAACCCAGAGAGATTTTAACCATCCTGAAAATACTGTGAGGAGTACAAAACATGCTGAAGTTTAAACATAGATTTGCAGAAACTCTGAGGAGAAAAGAGGACTTTATATTACATCCCAGACAACAGTTCCAGGGAACTGGAGAGGAGGAACTGGCATTTGCAGAGCTACATGACCCAGAAGCCATGGGCCTTAGGAGGGCAGGACATGGGACAAGAGGTCTGGAGAGAGGTGGGTACCAGGATGCCCTGCAGGATGAAGGGATGGAGGGAGCTCAGCAGACTGTACAGGTCTTGCTGGAGACTAGAAGCACATAAGCTGTCAGCACAACCTCTCACCTTCCCGGGCAAATCAAGACCACACAACGAAGGACACAGAAAACTGTGCAAACACTGATTTTGCTCTTGTTGACTCTGCTACCAGTATAGTAGTTAAGCACTCAACCATGTGGTCCACTGTGGAAAAAGTTCCTTTTCATTACAAGCTTGTCTAAAGTTTAAAGAGGAATTGGGGAAACCAGACACTTTCCAGGTGCTTGTACATTACACAAAGGAAATTAATCCAACTATGGATGCGCTGCAGACAAATACTGCTGGGTGCCTCAAGGAAGAATAAATGCAAGAGCTGGCATCAGAGTGTCAGCAGTCCATCTAGCCAGGTACAGGGGCAGTGCAAAATCCTACTGATCCAAATGCCTCTTTGATAAGAGGCAGGCAGTGGAGATGCAGGACTAAACCACACTGTCCCTCTAAAATCCTAAACATCCAGGGTGCGGAGGAAAGCTTGGAAACGCGTGTTCTGAGACTCAGAGAACAGACAGCAAAGCAAAATATTTCAGTGCTTCTTTTTTTTTTATTTTAAATCTTGTGCTATTTAAGCCACTGTCTTGATCTTGGCAGTGCTTATTTTGGCACTGCAGTTTGCGCACATTCAACACAGACTGTAGGTTTTGCAGCCAACAGTGCAGTAGAATAGGCAGCAGTATAGCAAACACATATAAGAAAATGTAAGCATGATTTCAAAGGCTTTATATTGGGTTACTCATAGTGAAAGATCTTTCAGACAATTTCCCATTTCATCAAGACACCCATCACTCCTCTATTGCCCTGAAAATGTAAGCCATTCCACTCCTCAGGGACTATGGTGTTGGTGCAAACACAGTCAAAATGCAAGTTTTCAACCCATGTGGAAGCAAAATACTTGGGTTTCTCATGAGGCAGAGGGAAAGGATCTCCCCAGTTTCAGTATCTGCTGCTCCCCTATGGATTTCATCGCCTCGCAACTCAGGAGTTCATCCCTGTCTCTCATTCTGGGCAGGGGCACCAGTTGCAGAAGCAAAGCCAACTCTCTCACCTTGGGGAGTAATGAAAACATTCATAGTTCCAAATGAATTAAATTTCAGCTGCACTCAAAGGAATAAAAGCAATCATGTAGTGCAGCACCCCAAGGAAAGCGTTGCTGCCTTAGGGAGTTGTAAAAAAGAAAAGACACATGGCGATTTTGGGGGTAGAAAAACATAACAGGGAGAGTTGATACCTGCCTGAGGGATCAGTGCAGAGTCTGCAAGGCTTGGACCTGCTGGTTAGGGGGCAAAAATAGCAGCACGGAGTTTCCAGAGAAGAAGGCACATCTATGTTCACACCGTTCCCTCTGGAATAGTGACAACTTCACCTGCTTAGTGCGTTAGTGGTCTGCAGGAAACATAGCTAATATCCATGTTCCCTGTGCTTTCCTGGCAGAAATCACAACACAACAAATAGTAAATGTTCCCATGATACATGCATGCACTTAGATATGGTTCACTTTTGCAGGCTAAGGGGGAAGTTAAAGAATACTTATTTATGAAGACGGCTTACTCTAATTAAGCAAGATAAGCGGATCCTGACATTTTAGAACTAAGGGGAGGAAAAATATTGATTTCACTGCAGGTTTTTGTGTATTTGGGATTACAGCCAGGCTACTACACACAGGTTCGCTCTAGAGGTCTTCAATTAGGAAAAGGTTCTGTTCCTGCTTATACCTGAGCTACAGCAGTATAAATTTAAGAGAGCCAATGTCTTGTGCCAGAACATCCAAATGCCACCTTAGCCACACTCCTGAGCACTTTGCCAGCGACAGAGAGAGATGTGTGACATAACTCCCAACTATAGAAACCATGGCTCCTAGATGTGTACCTGAAACTGAGCCTGGTGGAAATATTGCTGTGTTTCATTGATGTGGAGACAACAGCCCACCTGTAGACAGCTGCAGACAACCTGAAGCAAACCTAAAGTCCAAAGTAATTTATCTTGAGTCACATTTCAGTGTCCTGCATGAGAAATACGTCACGTGAGCACTGAATGTGTCTGAGCTGTATCAACATATTGGGTTGTACAAATAAAATCCCATTCCCCCTGCTGGTGTATCTTTGCCTTGCTGCATGATCTCCTCGGCCCTTCTCTAATTTCTTTCTGTATAGATCAGCTTCTGAAAGCATCTTCTTAACCATATGTCCAGCCAAAATCAGTCCATGTGCTGTCTGAAGAGCTGGAATTACAGACTTGGACAGCACAAGAATTTTCATACATCTGACACACCCAGAGGTTGGTACAGAGCTATACAGTTAAGACCATTACAGCACTGTCCTAAATAACTGAGAAGATGCATTCCTTAGAGCTAAGTGAAGTGGAAAATTCCCTTGGAGACCCTTCTGCTTTCTATGTTTATGTCAGACAGTCTAGACAAAGCAGGAAAATGAGAGTTAGTGCTGCTGTTGGAAAGGCTCTTGCTCCGAGAACAGCTTCTTCCTAATGTTTCTCCCAAATTTCACCCACTGGCCACAGGTGGTGCTTGAATGTTGTTTGTCTAAGCAGCAGAGGTGGGTGTCTAAGGACAACTGTTTTCTGCAGTCACTATCCATCCTTTCAGACATGGCATCTTGCAGCAAGCAACAAGTCTCTCTCAGCAATGCACAAAAGGAATCTGCCCTCTAAGCTGGCTTCAGCACAACACCCTTCTCTTATGCTTCCTTGGACTGAGGGACTGCCCACAGTAATCCTGGGCACAGACCTCACACTGCCTTTTCATTTTGATAAACAGAACAGTCAGTAACACCACCAGCCCAATGCCAGACCTTTACTGAAAGAAAATTTTTTCCTTTCTCTCCACAGACAAAAACTGAAGGGCTCTTTCACTTCATTGGAGCCCCTTTGCTGAGCCAAGGCAGCCTCCCCGTCTCCCAGACATGGCATTTGGACAAAGGCTCCAAAGTGCTAAGATCACCTAGATGGGGCACATGCTGGAAAAACAGGCAGGAAGGGACCATTTCAAACAGAGCTAGAAGATAAGAAAGCAGGGCCAAGGGCAGCAAAGCCAGTCAGCAATAGTTTTTTACCTCTTGAGAAAGGACTCCAGAACCCACCAGCCTTCCTGCCTGAGACAGAACATTTTCAGGACACACTCTGTGTTTAGTGCCTTAATAAATTATTCTTTAGATCGGAGAAGGCACGTGGTGCCCACTCAATGTGGCCAGCACACCACCAAGAGCAGGGAGCACACATGAAGCCCACACCAAGTTCTGTACAGCCACCGTGGGGTTAACAGTGCAGTATTCCCACTCCAGCAGGTTTTGGTGTGCTCCAGAGTTCCATAGCTGTGAAGCACGCAGAGTTCTGCACAGCGCTATGCCAAGACATTTGGGTTTGTTCAGAAATTGGCTTGTTTTTTACAGCACATTGGTGTGGGACAATGAAAAACTATATGGGTATTACACGCAAAATTTTCAGTGTAGCATCAGAATTCCCAATAATCACTTTAGACAATATATACAGTCAGGAAAGCAAGACCTTGCCTGCACTCAACAGCTGACACTTTTTCTCGGAGGCTATGATATTTCCCAAGGATGTTTTCCTTGCTAGCAGAACATAAATTTCCCTGGTCCCTTCCCTCCTTCTCTGACGTGCCAGCAGGCAGCCCCCGAGATCCAGTTCCCCCTTCATTTACCACTGCCAAAGAGAAGTGCTATTACAAATTCACTTCCAGGCTTAACCTGAACGAGCACAAGAAGTTGCAGAAAGAGAAACAGCAGTTCCAGGCTAAGCAGATCTTTCCGGTTTGTTTAGCTGCACACTAAAACTCACCAGGAGCCACGGGTGATATGAGGTCCTGGGCTCTGCTGTCGAGCCCAGAGGCGCGGTGCGGGATGAAGAGTGGAGGAGGTGAGAAACTATCGTCCTCAGCTGGCTCCTCTGAAATTACACCATGGGGCTGGAGACGGGACAGTCATTACAACCAGAGCCTGGGAGCAGGTGCCCCTGTGCCGCCCTGGCTACTGTAACCCCAGCAGAGACAACCTGGAGCTGTAATGCCCCCGTATGTCCGTCTGTATACTGTTTTTAGCCGTGTTCTGGTGCAGACCTTGCGGGCACAAGCTGAGGAGATTCGCGGTTCAGCATTGCCTGCGGTGCAAACACTGCCGCGGAAGCTGCAGCGAACGTACCCTGCTTCCACGAGGGGACGAATGGGGCAGATCTGCCTCTGCTCCCCACAACCCCACCTCCAGAGCAGCTTAAACCAGAGGCTGCGAGTCCGGGGAACCCTGAAAGCAGCGTCAGCGTCGCCCAGGCTGACAAAGGGACCACAAGACTCTGACGACGGGAATGAAGAAAAGAAGGATCTCTCCTGGCTTCCTGGGGCGATGGAGCTCTGGTCTGCCCGGTGTCAGTACCCTGAGTGCACGAGCGGGGCTCCTCCGCAGAGCCCAGACGGGACGATGGAACCAGCACGCGGTTCCAGTGGGAAAAAGGCATCCACGGGCTAAAGGCAAGCGGGAGGCTGTCGCCCTCCGGTGCCGTCGGCTCACGTTTGGCCGCGAGTGTCCTTGCACGCTGCAGCCCCGCAGACCGGAGCTGCCCCGAGCGCAGCGGGATAACCCGCGCAGGGTCCCGGCCGGTCTCTGAGAGCCGCCGGGGTCCTGTAGACCCTCAATGCTGGCGCTTGCCCGGCTTTGCAGCCCCGCTCCCCGCTCGGGTCTCCCTCCCCAGGGGCAAAAGGGCCCGCACAAACGGGGCAGCGGCAGGTGTCTCTGCCGCGGAGCCGGGGCAAGGACGCGGCCCGGCTCGGCCGCGGTGTCCCCCGCGATGCCACCGCGGCGCTTGTCCCTGGGCGGGGCGGGGGCAAGAGAGCGGCGCGCCGGGCATCCCAAAGGACTCAGTCGCCCGTCGGCGGAGTGCCGCGGCACACTTCCCCATCTCACACCGCCGGGCAGCGACACGCGTGGGACGGGCAGCTCCCGCCTACCTGTGAGGGCG
>VXAU01000081.1:0-21087 GCA_013399695.1 Formicarius rufipectus | reverse complement strand
GGCGCCCCGGCCCCCGCACGCCCGGCGCCCCGGCCCGCCCGCCCTGGCGGCCGGTCCTCGCAGCATCCCCAGCCTTTGGTGCGCGCACCTGGCTCCTTCAGGAAACATCTCCCCGGGGAGGTGACGAGCTCCAAGCTTGCATGTCGGCACCCAGGGGGATTTCAGCTGGCCCACGCGTGTTACACGCACTCCGTGCTCCCTTCTGCGTCCTCCCAGCTGGGGTGCGTATGCAGGCCTGCGTGGGCTCACATACAGTGATTCACATATAGTACAGAACTTTCTACACAGGCTTGATTGTCTCTTTCCAACTTTGCATCATCTTTTGCTCTTTCTGAACGTCCACCCCACATCTGGCCCGGGTTTTTGCTTCAGTCACCTTGCATTGGAGTCATACACTGATAGACCTACAAGACAACTTCTCAGTCCAACCAAAACTTGACTGGTTCTTCTCACAGCTCTCCAGCCCATATCCCCCATCTACTTTTTGTTGCATTGCTGAAGGATATTTTTGTAACACTTAATAAGGGGTCCTCTGATGTGGAAACTAAGAAAAAAGTAATCAAAGCAAAACTAAATGGACATTACAGTTCTTGCCTGCTATGATGAGAGAGGTAAGATACAGGAGTTTCTTCAAGTACTGGGAAAAATAAACACCATCTTTTCTCGAAAAACAAACAAACAGACCAAACAAGCAAAAGCACAATTCAAAGAAAGGCCGATAACATAGGAAGGCTTTTCACAGGAATCTTGCAGATGCCACACCTGCTTCTGCCCAGACACCTGCCCTGGCATGCTGCTGCATGGCCCCATGCCTGAGTGCGTGGTGAACAGGCATAGAGCTTCCTCCAAAATCTCAGGCTACATCTCTGCTGCTGGACATACCTGCTTCTGGGGCTCCGCCCCTATTTACTGCTCCTGCCCTCCTGGCCAAGCTGCTCAGAGTCCCCTGCTCACAGGAACACATTGGTTGCTTCTCCACTGGTAACAGTGGACACACACAGTATCCTTTGTGCCCTGGGTGTTACATATGTGCATTTTCATTGTTTGCAACATCCAAAATGAGGTGAAGATCGTGTTAACTGATAAACTGAATGTGGTTTCATAGCACAACTCTGTAAGGTGCATACCCTGCTGATATTAGTGGGATGGTGTTGGAGGGCTCTGTGAATTATGCGGAGCCAAACCAGGGACCTGCTCATCCATACTGGGTATGGGGCAGCCTCTGGAGTTTTATTTAGAGCAAGGTAATCACTGCATCCCATAAGGAAGCCTAGAAGGCTGAGACTGGAGCATCCATGCACAAGGTAGGGACTGCAGTCCAGAAGTGAAGCAGGGAGCCACGCTGCGGCAAGAGAAGTGAGTCCTGAGTAGTGAGGGTCTCTAGAAGAATGTCTTTCTCCACTCTTGAGATATTTCCTCCTAGAACTTGACTGCTACAGTCTGGGAGAGGTTTTTAAAAACAAAGCAGCATACCGAACACAAGTCTCTAGATGACAGCGTTTCAGAGGGTTCGAGTTAGGGCACATTCTGTAATACCACATGTTCAACATATTGTTGCCTGTTGCAACCTCTTGGCTTTGCATCACACCAAGCAATATTGATAACTTTCCCCTCTTCTCATGTTTCACTGTACCCCTCATTGCTCTGAATGGTGTCCCTGCTGCATGAGCATCACTACTTCATTACAGAGTCACTCCCTTCAGCTGTAGTTCTCCCCTTCCTAAGTGGCATCAAGGATATGGCTTGCAGTGCAATAGCATCAGTCATACAGTGGGGAACTGAGTTTATCTAGTCTTTTGCATAGAGGGCCACCTGCACCCTGAGCCTTTGCAAGGCCTTTTCTGGATTATGCATCAAGAACTGACTTGACACTGGTTGATTAAAAACATGCAACTCTCACATGTGATACCAGCTGTTTCTGAGAGAAGGTACACTTCACTAGCAGTGCATAACAGCTAGAGGGGAAAAAAGATATGCTAACAACCAAAATGAGAGATCTGAATATTTGGGTCAAAAGTTTTAGCAGATAAACCTGGGTAAAGAATCTCTGTTAGAGTCAGCATTACAGAATTCCAAATCCTACCTATTATCTCCAATGAGAGCCATTCTGTGTGAGGATGGTATTTTTGTACATGGTGGCCACTTGGCAACTGCAGTGGATGTAGTTAGTGGAACAACATGGCTGTGCTAGTACTCCCTGACAAGGATGTCTGAGCTTTACCTCAGGAGCAAATGGCAAGGCAGGAGGCACAGCCTCAGCATGCCTCTCCAGCATCCATACATTCCCCCTCAATCCTCAGCTGGTCATGGGTGGCAGAGGCAACACAGGGGACCCCCCATGGGAGCTGACATTGGTCAGCAGGCTAAAGCCCACTTGCTGCTTTTTAAATCACAGCTCCAAAAAGGGAATCACCACTGCACTTCCCAATGGATGGCAAAATGGAACACAGATGTATTGGAGAGGGTTAATCTTTGTAGAGTTCACAAGTCTGGAAGGGTTTTTATTTTCCTCTGTTGTTTCTTCATTGCTTGCTCTACACAAATGCATCCAGGGGAGACAGAGGATTGAGCATGCCAGGGTGCATCCATCTGTCTGGATGAAAAAGACTCCCATGATCTCCTGTATGGCTGTGTAGACTTGGAGGTTTTTAATTTAAAAGACAGAATTCCACTGAGAATGTGGATAACTCAGGAAACAACCAATATACCATGCTGGAATGAGTAAGGACTTGTTCATATGGCAATATGAAATTTGTTTCTTTGGAGGAAAAGTGTTTTCTTGAATTAGCTCAGCTGATACTAGCGTAACATCTAAGATTAAATTGTAGCCCAAACCAAGACAAGGGATATTTGGAAATGCTTTTACTTTCTCTCTTGTTTATGCAAATGCTTCTCTTTCAAGCAGTATGGGACAAACCAAATAATCATGATATGCTGGAGAATCCCTGAGCAGAGAAGATGCAGCATACCAACAGCTTGCTTTCTAGATTTCTAGAAAACTCACTGAAGCAGGTCCTCAGCTGGCTCAATCTCAAAGAGCTTCTTGCCTTTCATCCTCTTTGGAGCTCTTCTAATGACACCAGCTAAAGAAACAGCTTTTTGCATTTGGCAAACAGGCTTATTGACTCTTGACTTCTAGAATGTTTGCCATTGTGACAGTTCTCACTCGGTGTCCACACAAACCTCCAGGCCACCCCTTTCCCAGAGGGAAAGGAAAAGGGGAAAAGGCAAGAAACAGCTGAGAGATAATGGTAAAACAAACTCAAAGTGGCTAAATACTTCAATTTATTACTAACAAGATAAGAACTAAACTGTAAGAAACAAATCAGTCTTAAAAACATCTTTCTCCTCCCACTCTTCCCTCTTTCCAGCAGTTCAAGGGAGGAGGGAATGGGAGTTTTGCAGTTGTTTGTTGTTTCTGCCATTGCTTTTGTCCTGTGGGTCACTCCATGGGCTGCAGTCGGGTCTCTGCACCTTGATGGTCCTTCACGGGCTGCAGGAGGACAGCTGCTCCACCATGGTCTTCACTACGGACTGCAGGAGGGCCACAGCTCTTAGTCCTTCCCATGAGGTCCCTCCCATGGGACACAGTCCTCGATGGACTTCTCCAATGTGAGTCCATCTTCTAGGCAACACTTCTACTGGGGCAAAAACCTACTCTAGCGTGGGTCTCCTTTTCCAGGAGACTTGGCCGCAAGTCTCTTCCAGGATCTTGCTCCATCCTGGGCTTCCCACAGGGTAACAGTTCCTTCAGGCATCCACCTGCTCCTTCATGGGCTGCAGGGGGGGGGCTCCGCACCCTGATGCTTCTCCACAGGTTGCAGGGGAGGCATAGCTTTGAGTCCTTCCTGTGGGAGGCCCCAGCTGGACTGGGGTCTTTGTAAAACAGTTGGAATTGAAGAAGGAACTGTATTACTGCAGTCAGGTGTCAAGCACGGTGACACAGAATGGGTGTCCTGCATAAAGTGCTGAGTCATGGTTATTCAATATGTGCACTAACAATGTCCAATTGAGAATTATTTATGTTACTAAAGGCCAATGGGTCACTGACATGTGCAAGTGATAAAATGTATGTAAATCGCAGTCTTCTGTTCAATAAAGGATTCTGTTTTAGAAGAAACTTTGCTGTGTGACCAACTCCGACTGCGACACCTTCCCCGCTTGCTCCAGCGTGAGGTCCCTTCTCCTCTTCCTGCTCCGACCTTGGTCTCTCTCACTCCACATTGTTATCTCATGGCTGGAATTTTCCAACTGCACAACACTCCTAAATTCTTAAATATGTTATCATAGAGGCTGTAATTCTTAATTGGCTCAACTTTGGCCACCAGCAGGAAGTCCCTCCGGAACCTGGCTGTCATTGGCTCCACAGGACAGGGGAAGCTTCTAGCAGCTTCTAACAGAAACCATCCTGGAAGCCCTCCTTCCTACTAAAATTCAGCTAGAGAAACCTATGACAGCCATTAACTGAAAGGAAAGATAGCTGCAGGCTGTGAGATGGAAATGGTCCTCCCAACAGTTTGTAGGTTTACAAATAGAAGAGGCAGGCAGACAGAGGCTTATAAAGGAAGAATTTTAGTGAACCAAATTGCCCAGATATTTATAGGAAACTTCAAGCGTTCTGCACAGAGAGTTTCTTTCCTGTGTAATCCTCTGCAGCACCAGCTGCGGCTCAGCCCTTGCATCAGCCCAGGTATGGATGTGACAGCATAGGCTGCAATACAGGCATGGTTCAGCATCTAGCAGCTAAAGCTACATCTGCTATGATGCGTGTCTTTTGCACAAGCTACAATCACAGCTTTAGATCCAAGTGAAAACATAACAGCTTTTCATGAAATTCCAGTGACATTTGCTTTACTTATGCACAAGAAAGTAGGAATGCTGAATAAAACACTGCCAAGGGACTTTCTGACTTGTCTAATGGCAACCATCATTCAGCACAAGTTTGTTTAAATTATTTGAGACCCTTGTTTGCATCTGTTTAACATTTAACCTGCACAAAATGAAAGGATTATTTGTATGTATAAGACCAAAGCATTTATTTTACTTCAAGATGAACAGAAACAGTTTTAAGCATGTTAGTCATGTAATTCTTTTGAGTTGAAGTGTACAGTTCTGTTGAAGGCCACTAACAGAGAGAAAAGAGGCTGAAAGAGAGCCAGGAAATACCTTCCAGCCATGTAAAACTCCTATATGCACCTGTTAACCACTCCTTTTCCTTGCAGGTTGTCCTGTCTCAGTGTGAGCATATGTACAGGTTGGTAGAAGCACAGATAGCTGCATCACACAAAAGAAATGTTCATTAAAAAAAAAAAAGAAAGAAAACAGCATAAAAGATAGACTTGTTATGGGCAAATCACTTGGAACAATAATTTATTTGCTGAATTTTGCCTTTTCTTCTGGTGATCACTTGCCTGGAAACAGTTTCTTTAATGTATTTTTTTAATTATTTCCATTTATATGCTTTGGTAACCCTCCCACTGAAACCAAAAGAAATATTTCTGTTGTTTTAATAATGAAAGGGTTCAGACGTGTTCTTGAAGAAATGTGGGATATTTACCCAATTCAGCTTCTAGTTACAGATTCCAAAAACAACTGTCAGAAGAAAGTGAAAAGTTGTTTAAGTTAAATGAAATTGCCAGATGAATGTCATTGGAATCTGAATTCTTTTGTGCCCATCTGGTAGACTCATTTAAACAAAAGCTAAAGGAGAGGAGATTATGTCATTGAAGAATGCCTGCACACAAACAAGGAGCAACTAAATTTTTTCAGGCTGCTGTAGAGCTCACATGCCTTGCTTCTTGAGTCATTTATGTCTGAAACCGTATCTTTTCCATCCCATTCTCTTAGAGCAATTGCAGTGTTTTGACTTCGGTTGAACTCATTGATCTTAAAGGTCTTTTCTAAACTAAATAATTCTATGATTCTATGACTTTTAGTCGTAGACAAAGTACCCAGCACTACTTCTACTGGGCTCCGTTTTAAAAACATCTTCCCACAAAATCAAGGCAAGGGAGTTTGGTTTCCAGTCCTGTGGCACCAAAGGCATGGCATGAGCTGTAACTTTCTCACTAGAGCAGACACTGTTCTGGCTGCATGTGCTGCTCAAACATGTGTTGATTCAAAGAGCAAACCCCATGAAAACAGTTGCCCGGATAGCCGGTCAGGTCACCCAGACAGAAGGGCTTTGGTGAACCCTGAGCCAGCCACTTGAAGCAGAGCAGCATGACCAGAGCAATTGCAAAGTGCCAGGGCTTCATTCAGGCTGTGCTGTGCGTAGGGGGTTTGTGGACTTGAAGGCTCAGAAACACAGGGCACCCCAGTCTGGTGGCTCCAGAAGTTGGCTGTATGAGTCCCCTTCTTCTAAGTGTCTTTCATTTTACTTGATTAGCTTGCCTTAGGAGGAGTGTCTCAGTTACTGCTACAATATTAGCATCTCCTTGCAAATCCTGACTCTCCATCTTCTCTTTTCAGTACTTTTCCTGCATAGACACTAATTATCTGACATGATGAGAGTGAGCGTGTGGTAGGGGGACCCTGGTGGATGCCAGGTGCCCACCGAAGCCACTCTATCACTCCCCTCCTCAGCTGGACAGAGGAAAGAAAATATTACAAAAAGGTTCATGGGTTGAGCTAAGGCAACAGAGGGATCACTCACCAATTACAGTCATGGGTGAACAGATTTGACTTGGGAAAATGAGCTTAATTTATTGCATATCAAATCAGAGTAGGATAATGAAAAATAAAATGAAATCTTAAAACACCTTCCCCCTATCCCTCACTTATTTAGAAGCTTACTTTGCTTGGATTTTCTCTACCTCCTCCTCCACTGCAGCACAGGGGCACAGGGAATGAGGCTTGTGGTCAGTTCATCATTTATGATCTCTGTTGCTCCTTCCTTTTTTGAGGGGGACTCCTGCTCAAGTGTGGGATCTCTCCCCTGGGAAATAGTCCTCCATGAACATCTGTAACATGAGTCTGTCCCACAAGCTGCATGAATGGTTCCAGTGTGGGTCCCTTCCACAAAATGCAGTCGTCTAGGAACAGATTGCTCCAGTGTGAGTCCTCACTGGGTCACAAGAACTGCCAGCAAACCTGATCCAGTGTGTGCTCCTCTCTCTCTCCACAGGTTCTGCCAGAAGCCTATCCCAGTGTGTGCTTCCCAAGGGATCACAGCCTCCTTCAGCCACACCTGCTCTGGTGTGGCATCCTCATGGTCTGGAAGAGGATGTCTACTCCACCATGGACTTCCATGGGCTGCAGGGACACATCCTGACTCACCACAGTCTCCACCACAGACTATAGGGGAATCTCTACCCTGGAGCCTGGAACACCTTCTAAACTTCATTGACCTGGGTGTCTGCAGAGCTATTTCTCTCTTATTCTCACTCATCTCTCCAGATGAAGTTGCTGTTTTACAGTTTTTTCCCAGTTCTTAAACACATTATTCCAGAGGTGCTGCCACTGTCACTGATGGGCTCAGCCTTGGCCAGTGGCAGATCCCTTTTAGAGCTGGCTGGCATGGGGTCTATCAGACACAAGCAACTTCTAGCACCTTCTCACAGAAGCCAACCCTGTAGTTCTCCCCCTCCCAAAACCTTGCCATGTATATCCAATACATGGTGGCAGTAAGAGAATTCTGCTCCTCTCCATAAAATTGCTTCATCTTCTAAAGCAAATTAATACTTGCCTCTGGGTGTTTATACGTATTGAGATAGCTGTGTTATTCTACAATGTGCTTTTGTTAGAACAGTGAGTGCAAGAATGCCATGTCATGATCCTCAGGGAAATCTTCACAGAATTTACGTTTAAAGCCTCAAGAACAAGTTCGCTGTGTTTCTGAACAGTGCCTCAAAAACTGGACTCAAATTTGAGTCCAGATTTGGGAATGACAACCTAATGAAACGCAAGGTGGGTAAATGAAGAAAGACCTGAAGCATGTCAAACCTGAATGCTGTTGACTGCCTGAAACACACAATGCCCAGTGTATGGGATCTCTGCCAGTGTAATGCCTGGACATCCATGTTTACACTCTGGGAACTGTCAGGAGAGAGACTAATTGACACAAACTTTGATGATGAGAACCATTAGAGATGAAACACTGGCTGTCCTCGTTCAAGATCATTTCAACTGCTAAAACTCAGTCAGCACAATGAAGTGTTGAGTCCTGAAATCTTCGCCATGGCAAGCAGCAGTCTAATAAAAGGTGTGTCAGCGTGGCCACCCTTACCATGGGTTCTTCCAAATTAAACACAACTGTGGCTGCTGCTAGATCAGGAAAAAAATGCTTCATTCCTCTATACTGAGCCCCCCGCAGTGGAAAAAGCATCTGGCAGAGACTTTGGGAAGTACAGGGTTCTACACAAAAGCCTGACCTATGTCATTTTGCCAAAATAAACATATTTTCATCACCCAAGGGGTAGAGGCCATATAGGTTGCATGGAGAGGCCCTGCAGCACCACCTGGCTACTTAACTCTTACAGCAGGAGCTACAGCACTCTGGTAGAATTTAGGAGCACTGAGGGGACAGCCCAGAAGGGGCTGCCCTTACTCTCTGGTCTTTTTGTATGATGACACCATGGTCAGCAGCTCAGAGCAGTGATTGTAGGGACACTTCCATGCTGCCAGACCAGGGATGGTGATTGGGATGGGGACAGGGAGCTCTGGTCCTTGTGGAAAGGGCTCTCATCAGGCTCATCAGTCACAGGATGGTGAGAGGATGTGGTGTGCTTTTTGAGTTTGAGAGCATCAGAGGATTTACCTCCCAATTCTAATAAATGTCTCCTAGACTCATATAAACTCCACCAATTTAGAGAGTTGTCCAAGCTTGTTTTCCCTAACACTGCCCCAGCTTCCCCACTAGGAGCAAGTGACAACCTGTTCCTGATACTCGCCTCTATGAAACTCACATTCCTGGAAACTCAGGAGTAAGAATGCAGCTCTGTTTTTACAGCAGGAGAGCATATTCCTTCTCTGAGGTCCTTCTGTTAAAAAAGCAGGCCATTGTTATGGTTCTTTTTGGCAAGAAAAAAACTAGGATTCATCAATGACTAGTTTACTTACTGTTTCCTTAATGACTGCAACTGCTTTGCTCTCAGAGTGTGTTTTTAGGGATATTGTTTACTCCAGCTTCATCCCTACTCAGGACACTTGGAATTCAAATAAACTGCATTGTATTGCATTTTCTGGCAGACACCCAGTGCAATGAATTGCAAACTAGTGTTTTGTTTTGACAGCTACAAGACAGACAGGCATCTCACTAGTCAAGATTAATTCTTAAGTTGCTACACAGCATGACGCTATGAATTTACTGTCAGTCACATCACCAAGGTCATGTTATCCCTCAGTTACAGTACCCTGAAAACATGTGAAAGTGCAGATGGTGATCTGCAGAGTTAGAAACTTTGAACCTGTGGTATTTAAGACCTGGAATTAACTGTAGGTGTATCTACTGAAATTTGGAAGAAAGAGAAAAGATTTTCAACCTTCAGGGTAAATCACACAGACTTAAAATATTTTGAGTTATTTGTGGTTGCAGATCTCTGGGACAGACATGACTTTTCACTAATCAAATGGAGAAGAAAAAATGAAATTTCTTCAGGTCAAGAAATTTTCACAAAAAATATTATTGTCCCCAAAAAAATTATATTTCCAAGAAAAGGTTTCTGAAAGAGAAACAAATTCCTGCATGGTGAGCATAAAGACAGAGTATCACTGAGACTCATTAAACACTCTGGCCCACGCACAGTGCAGGCTATTTAAGGCTATCTTTAGAGGGGAATCCTGGCCTCCTTCCTCCTGCTCATTTTGCATACACAAGTTGTCTGGAGCCACACAGGTTCCCCACACACTTCAAGCAAGTCTCCTGCAGCACTGAGATGTTTGTGCTTCCCCTTCCTTTTCAGAAAGAGCCCTCCTGCCAAGCAGCCCCATTGCCTAAATCTTCATGTCAGCCTGACGACTGGAAACAATACTGACATTGCACAAGCAGATCCTCAAAACATTGAAGGGTTGTGCCTAATTTCTTCATGAATGGTCTTCCTGTCACCAGGGACATGAGGAAGGACAGATACATGCCTCAGCCCTAGCTCCCACCCTACAAGAGCAGTCTATTCATGCTATTGTGCTCGGCACCAGTATTTGGCTCTTATGACTTGTTGCCTGAAGGTGGCACGGTGTTGCCTGGTTGATCTCCTGGGGGGCAGCTCAGAGGGAAGCATGTACCCCAGGCACAGCTGGGGCTGCTGGATGGGACTGGAAGATGCTACTGACACAGTCCAGCTCTGCCTGCTACCTGAGCACAAGGAGAATGTTTTGCTGAACATGACACACGACCATGCTGTGAGTGGCATGGCTCTGTTGCCTCAAAAGAAAGACTTTTTCCAACACATGACAGGTCTGCATACTCGAGGCACTAATTTGGAAACACACTACAGGGCCATCCTAGAAAAGCTGTTCTGTGGTCTTTGTGTCATTCAGGGTGTTCCAGCATTCAGCTTTGCATTGATGAAGTTCTTTCTCTGCTTCAGGGACAAGGTGAGACACCTCGCATGGGACTGTGGATTATGGACTGTTGGGATTCAGGTGCCACAAAGGGAGAGGGAACTCAACCTGCCAACGGAAGAGCTAGTAATGGCTGGAGCACACTGTGACTGCATGAAGCAACTCTGAGTCCCAGGGACCTGCATTTATCTCCCTTTCTTTTCAGAATTGCAAGCACCCTGGAGTCCAAGTAGCATTTCCAAAAGTTCTTTTCCATCTGCGTCCACCTCCCTGTCCTCTCCAGCACTGTTGCTTTCTCTTCCCTCAGTTTTCCTTTGCCTAATCATATTTCCTCCTTTTTTATTACTTTTCATCCCCCATCCTCAGATAGCATCTCACAATTTCTTCATCCTTGTGGTAGTCTTACTTCCTTTTGTTTCCCACATCTTTTATAGCAATTAGGTCCTGTCTTCTATTCCAGGGAGAAAAAGCGGAAGGAGGATGCTGGGCTTTGCTTCTCATTATTAGTAATTCCAGCACCTCCCTGCTCTTACCCTCTTCACATCATCACCACTTCATCCAACTCCTCTTCCTACCCCGTCCTGACATTGCTGTCCCGTGATAACTTTTAGATGTCATCCCTCAGACTTTACCTTTCTTTCACATCATTACCTTTCAACATCCTCACTAACTCTCATCTCCACACTGGTGCCCATTTGATTACCCAGCATCTTGCCTTTCATCCATTGATTTACCCTGCAGCTGTGGTCTGTGTTTCACAGCCACTGAAATGGATCTTACCTTTGCCATGAACTTGTTGGGAGCTTGGTTGCAGTGCTGATACCCACTTTAGCACTGCTCTCTGTGTTGGACTGGTCAATGCCATCTTCCTCGAAGTCATCTCATCCCTTTTCCTGGATGTCATTTTTCCTGGATGTCATTTTTCCTGGATGTCATTTTTCCCTTACTCCCTCCTCTGGGTATGACTATTTTTATGCCTCAGCTTTCTTTGTCTTCCTCAGCCTACCTAAAATCTGTAATTTCTTCTCATGTAATTTCACAGCCCTCCTCCTTTCCAGATTTGTTCACTCTTGCATCCACTCCCTTCAGAGCATTACTTCCAATCATTTCCTTAACTCTACTTTTGCCCTCTTGCTTCCTAGCACCCACTGGCTCCACGTCATCAAAGGCTTCTCTTGTCACTTTTCAGACTTCCCCTACATGACCATTCTCAGCCTTTGTCATTCTTCAGCCTTTGATGTTGTCTTGCTTTCTCCTGTGTAGACTTTGTGCAAGTCATAAATTGCTGGGAGGGGCTGGTCTCTGCTCAAGCCTCATCTCTTTAACAAGGTACTCAGTTCTCTTATTTCTGACCCTGTCTAAACAGTATGGCTCCTCTTCCTTTCATCCTTCCTTCCTCTAGCCCCTTCTTGGAAAAGGAAATTGTACCATGACCTGTCTACCTTGGGAAATGCAGACAAATTCAGTGGTATTCAAGAAAACTGTGGAGTGAAATGGGTTTAACAGCATCAAGCAGGACACCTTCGCTTTGAACCAGAGCACCTATACAGAGAGATGGAGATGAGACTTTACTAATTCCCTTTGCATGTATTCTTCCAGGTAATATAGACTATCTCTGCAGGCACCCACCTTTGAAAAATCCTCACCACATTGTGGTTATTTCTCAGCAGTCTCTGATGCCTTGCTCTCATAGATCTTTCCCTTTTCTGTCTGTAGATACTTTTTGGCAGAGTTCATCTCTTCTTGTGCTGTATAACACTCAGAAGAACCAGAGCTCCACTTCTCTTAGACTGGTGGTACCAGAATGAACAAGGTCTATAGGAGGTGTGCCTCAGAGTCAGGGCTAAGCCGGATGGCAGCAGCCCATCCAAGGTGTACCTGCAAGGGGAAGACTCACCAATTTTCTGGGAGGAAAAGAGGCTGCCTGGAGGAAAACTGCTGCTGGAAGTCGAATGCAGGATTCAATATTTCCTCATACTTGGGGTATTTGGCACAGAGGTTATGAAAATAAACAACAATCAACTCTTTTCTAGGGACGTGGGTGGAAAGTTGATTTTGATGTAAATTATTTTCAGAAACCAATTTTCCCCATGAGAATGTTGGCACTGAAATGCATTTTAAGAGTTAAGAAAAATGCTTAATTTGTTCTCTGCTGCCAGACAAGAACACTGTGTTTCAAATTTGTCTCAAAAACTTCCTGGGGGTTTGCCTTGTGAACCTCGCTCTTAGTTGTGGTTAACTTCTGCTAGGTGCCAATATTGCTATGAGCCTATTAATTGTTTTTCAGGATACAACAGTGAGGAATATTTTTGTTACACATTGATACTTATCTTCACTGTTAATAGATTGCAATAACACATACTGAAATAGAGATTAAGGCTACTGTTTTGAAATAAAATGGCCAGAAATTTATTTTTCATTTCTTTTTCATGAACACCGAACCACTCATTCGCATTCTATAGGTTAAAATTTTGGCCTCCTCTCTTAAATTTTGCTATATTGGGCAAATGGTTTTATACCATTCACTGAAACAGTGTAAAATTGAACGAACTGGATCTTCACTAACCAATGTTGCCAGCACCTTGATGGCTAACCAAAGGAATCTGTTGCATTTAACACTGAAGCAATTTCCAATGGGTCCATTACAGCTAAATGTTTTCCAAAGTGTTCTCTAACTGTAGGTCATTTGAATTAGTCTTAGGATAAACAGGGGCTAGGAATATTGCCCACTAGAACTGACCCAAGTCTCTAAAAGGGCAATAAAATGTAAAGGCATCATTTCTAGTTCAAAGAATCCCTCAGCTGGAAATCACTACAGATCAGAGGAGTACCACAGGGAACAATCACTATACATTTGCTCTATTCTTATCCTCTTCCCTAGTCATCAAACTTTGGACATCACCATGGATCTAGAGGCATCTTTGATGTGTTCCGAAAGTTACATTTCTGGGGCTCTGATGTGAGCTGACACTACAGAGAGCAGCTGCTCAGGTCACACAGTTTCAGTAGAAAGCTCACATATGGGCAAGTTGTCAACATCTCATCCCACTCACAAGCTCCAGGAAAAGGGTCTAAGTGGACTTGCAGCAAAGATAACTGAACCCAGACTGCATATTTCTGGTCCAGGATAGAGCATGAACAAGGGCTGCTCTGAGTCAAACACACTGTGTATCATGCAGAGGTGGCAGCTATCTTTCCTCCCAAACTACAGCAAAGGAAAGCAAAGGAGATGCTATGTTTTTAGTCAAGTACTGTTCAATATAAGGTCTTAATCCTGAGCACATCCATATAGCAGCCAGCCACATGTAGTGACGTGGTGGCACGTTGGCCGAGTGGTGTAAGCCCTCGCCTGTGGAGCGGCTCCTCCTCTGAGGATGCCAGTTCGAATCCTGAGGACCTCGCTGTCACCATCCAAGCGTGCTCGGCCGTGGCAGATGAACCTCAGGAATAAAGGGTGGGGCCAGTTCCGCGCACACTGTGCCTCACCTAAAAAACCCACTGCGCAGGCTTGTCCCAAATCTTCGTTCGCGAAGTCTAGCCATCATCATCATCATCACATGTAGTCAGCTTTCAAGTATCTACTTATACCCAGGCTGGACTTTAGCAGCTTGTGTATCTAAGCAGAAATCCATGCTCCTTTTCATTACTCCTGCCCATTACTGTGCAGCATCCTAGTAACATGAGTCACTGCAGACAACCTTGTGCACCCCTGCTACTCTGTGACAGTGTCACAGAGAAATGATTCAGGTTCAATATCTGAGACGCTCATCCCTGACGCACCATGGAGTTTGGGTCCATGCTATCCAAAAGGCTTCCTGCTACAGCAGTGACATGATAGCAGTTGTCAAGTGAACACCTCAGTACAGGAGCTCTCTTCACTGCAAGGCTGCAGTGGTTTAGATGCCACCAGACGGGAACCAAGCTGACCAGTTTCTGGTCCATGGGTACACAAGTCAAGATTGGATGGGGCTTTGAGCAATCTGATCTAGTAGAACGTGTCCTGCCCTATGGCACAGGGGCTGGAACTGTTTGATCTTTAAGGACCCTTCCAACACAAACCATTCTATCATTCTATGATAGCGGTGCCTGCTGGGACTGTGACAGAAACATGAGACAAAGGCCCATCTCTCTTTCACTCTTTAGTTTCCCAGTAGCATCACCAGGGACACAATTATTCTTGCTTTTGGTACAAGGATTCCGGACATTGGAGTTACCTAGGTGATGATATTTTGGCTCAGTTAGATTGGGCTGGTACCAGACTGGGTGGGACCACTGAGACTCCCGAGTTAGAGGTGTTACAGCCCGGCGAGCTGCCATGCTGATCCAGGACTTCCTCTGAAAAACAACAAGGAAAATACACATTTCAAACCCTCAAAGCCGCAGGACTTTGTAAAATTCCTTCAGTACTAGTTCACTGACAGTACTTTAAGCTCCACCTTCCGGTGACCGGCTAAAGTGCAGGGAGCGACAATGCTCAAAGCCGAGTTAAAAGTTTTCAAGACAATACTATTCAAATAGAAAAATACCAGAACCACACTTCAAGCACTTCAGGAGAATGCACTTATTTTCAACAAATTTTCCACAAATTAGTTTTAAAAGGTGTGGTACTGCTTTATTTCAAGTAGTTTTATTGTACTGGATTCCATTTTCTTCCCTTGATATAAACTGTCTTGCTATAAAATAAACTTTATGTTTCAACTATCCCTAACCAAAACAGTTTGGAATACCCTGCTACACAAAACCTTTCAGCATTTTATTTTATTTTTTCATTTCATTAAAATGAACAAAAATACGTGTTGAAATGTTAAAGTTTCTCTGAGGACAGTGGCTGTCCCTCAGGCAACAGCCCAGAGCCTTGAAGTTTCATGCTGCTTGTGGCCAACCACTTCTTCTCTTTTATGCACACAGGGACAGGTGCAGACACCAGCAGATGTTGCTGTCATGAGGGTCCCCAGCTTGTCGGCAAAGTCTGTGTCACCAACTTTCCCCCTTAGGTGCTGTTCAGCAAAGGCATAGGTAATTGAAGCATGGAGGCCAAAGCAGAGCATCTGGTGTGCATGGTACAGAGGTGTGGGCAGCAGGTTGAAATGTTCAAACAGATGGCTGAACATGTCAACCTGGACTGTCACTCTGGACCTCTTCTCCTTTGTGCTTCTCCTCACATCTCTTCCCATCAGTTGGCCCAGCCCTGTCTGCTGTGAGCCCCTGAACCAGCCTTCCTCCCACCACAGTTTCCCCTTTCCACGGTGTGCCAACAGCCAGGAGGTACCAGGAGAAGGAGAAGGGCAGCCAGAGTGAACATTCATGCACCCCACTCACGTAAGAAGGTCAGGGCACAGGAAAGAGAACTCAGCACAGCCTCCCCTTGCCACCTTTCCCTTCCATGACTGTACTGATGGCAAGGCAGCGGCTGTGGGAGCCCACTCAGTGTGCATGTCCAGCCTCCCTTTGTGGGTCACTCTGCTTCAACAGTGGGGAAGAGGCTTCATAGCTGCTGTGGTCTTGCAACACACTTGGTAATGCCACTGCAATCAGGGGCAGCCCAGCTTGTGGCACCTCTGGACATGGAAACCCACCCTGCTGGTAAACGAGTTCCTGAGCAAAAGGGTGATATGAAGCAGGAACTGTTTGAATGAGGAAAGACACATGGTAGTGCTGTTGAACCAATACTTCAAAGGTCACGTAATCAGCTACCCAAATAACTTCGTTATTTTAAGAAGTCTTCTCTCTCTTCTCAGTAGTGGCACTGAGCACACGCAAATCAAAACTAGTACCACCATGACAGACTGAGTCATGGGATGACTCTAGGAAGCTGTGGAAGAGCATGAAGAAACAGGGAAACAGCCCAAGAGGTGGCCATCTCACTCAGGACGTAACCACTGTCAAGTCTTTTAGAAGTACCGTAACTAAAAATATTTTGAATTTGAAGCAGAAAATAAGCAGACATGGGCATCACAGTGTTCTCCTCCAGCTACACGTGGCAACAAAGAGGAAATCACAGTGGTGAGAGGCCTTCCCAGTACGTATAACAATATCATTATGTTAAATCAAGTAGTTTGAAAAGCAAGGTAAAAATGGAAGGACAAGAGCTGCTGTTGCTTTGGAGTGCTCACACTCAGTGTTATCTGTGCTGCTGACTCCTATCCTTTTTGAGGCTTTTTTCTGGCATGTATTTGTTTCTGGCACATCTGGCAAGCAGTTGCAGTGTTCTTACATGAAGGTGAGTTTTGTAGACTCTGCACATCCACAAAATATCCCTGTAATATGAAATAATAAACAAAGCAGAATCCTTTGGAAGATGCAAACTTCATAGTGCCTAGAAGACAGATTTTCAAGATTAATCAGTCTTCCCTTAGTTTGAAAGTGAAAAATAGGTATCTGGAATGTGCCAAGATGATACTTGGAAGGAATAGCACTTAAAAACACATTATCTGACTGCTGACCCAGTCTGTGTATAATACACATACATACACACACAGATACACAAGCAGTGCCAGCTCATCCTGAGACTTTTTTACCTCTGCTGTTCCTAAAAGCCCCAAAGTTCTCTGTTCCTATGCCATGAGAGAGAAAACAATAAAACATAAACAATTTTAAAGAGGAATTTGGATTTTTTTTTTTTTGAAGGTAGGAGATGGGTTGAATCCAGCCAACTGGACACTGGAGCTTGACTGTGCAGCCTGTCTTTCATTACACCATACAGAATGTCTGTTGGAGTTCAAAAATACTTAGCAACGAAGGAGTTAACAGAGATGTAGAGGAGACCTTGGGAGAAGCCTAAAAGGACATCTCTTGACAGATAAAAGACTTGCAAACACTGTCACCTCCCTGTCTACAATATGTATGAAGCTACCTGGACTTTGGAGAAACACCCTAAACCTAGATGAGGACTCCATTGTATTGCTAATATGTGCATTACCGTGTATCTCTCCCTAGTTAATGGTGTTACCCCATAGTTACAACATCTTCCCCCATGTTTAGCATAAGCCAAACCCTGGGATGAATATTCATTTTACTAGAGCATATATATGGTGTTATAGTTTCAATAAAGTTGTTCCGGCTTGCCTCCCCATCAAGCAGGGACCGTGTTAGTTTTTGACCGCCACAGGTGTCCAGGTCTAAAAATGCCCTTGTACTCATCACTCCTCTCCTTCTCACAGGGCTCCAGCTCCTTACTCCAGAAAATCTTGCCAAGGTAAAAAATTTTCTTCCAGTTAATCACTTTGAGTCATTCCCCTATTGATACCTTCTGACCGCGGTGGGCGTTGGCCAAATGGTGTAAGCCCCTGCCTGTGGAGCCGGCTCCTCCTCTGAGGACGCCGGTTCGAATCCCGAGGAACTCGCTGTCACCATCCAAGCGTGCTCGGCTGTGGCAAAATGAACCTCAGGAGTAAAGGGGGTGGGGCCAGTTCCGCGCACACTGTGCCTCACCTAAAAAATCCATTGTGCAGGCTTATCCCAAAACCTTTGTTCGCGAAGTCTAGCCAACAACAACTTTCTGACCAATTCCCAGAAACAGAATGTCTTTTCCATGTGGCATCCCACCTACCAGCAGCACATGGGGAAGGAGATGACACTGTAGAACTGTGTTGAAGAAGCTAGAAGATGTGAGCAAATGAGTCAGGGTGCTGTGGGGAGCTAAAGGATGCTCCTGAGATCTAGGAAATTTCAGAGCCCTGCAGAACTGGCTTACGTGCAAGCAGGTGTTGCATAATGCTATAGATACTGAGCTGGGTGTGGAATACAAACTGTGTTCCTATGGAGCTGACTGTTGCATTTGGAATGATCTCCAGGGGCACCACAAGCACAAAAGGCAATTAGAGCCATACAGTGTTCATCTAGCTACATCCCTCAAAAGAAGCTAGCCCCTTTGCCTCTTGATTTGGGCACCTACAGCTGAAAAAGCACCTGGTCTTCCTCCCCCTGCAGCTGCACTCCCTGATGGTGAGGAAGTCACCAGCTGTTTGGTGCAGTGAGAAAGGAAGGTTCTGATGGGATGCACTGCTTCAGCAGGTGACTATGGGCTGTAACACCACCTGGAATAGGACAGACACCACAAAAGTTGCTGCTCCCCATCTAGACTGCTTTTAAAAACTCCATGGATGGCATTTTGATGTTTATTCTAGCCAGCGACTGCATGGAAGAATTCAATTTTGGATGGTGTCCAGTCTGGATTAATATCTCAAAATGTGTATATATAGAACTAACTTGGAGCTCTAGTCTTCCCCAAATTATTCCACTGGGCAGTTGACACAAGCCAGTCGCTCACTGACAGCCTAAAGCAGAGCAATTATATAGTCTAAAAGGTCTTGCCAAAGATTGTTTCTTTTCTTCAAACATCATTAAAAGAAGGAAACTGAGGCATCAGCACCAGGAAGAAGTGTTGAGTGACTGGAATGTCAAGCAGTAGCAGAATAGTGCTTGTCACGTGTAGTGTGTCACCGTGTCTCTGGCTGTTTGCAGGGGACAGGATGCACAGAAAACTGAGTAGGAAGGGGCAGACAGTGGTCTGCACTGAGGTCACACCAAAGCCAACAGCCAAGTTCAGCACTGAGCTCTCACTCTCAGTCCCGCTGACATCAGGGATGCAGTGAAAAAAAGTGAGACATGAAAGTGATTAGGGAGAGGCCTGGAATTCATTAGTTTCCCCACTTTGATGGAGAATAGCCCTTTGTCTGTGTTCCCTGCAGTGCTGTCTCCTTTATTGCACTAGCACAGGTGGGACATGACTTATCTCTGATGAAATCCTGGCAGGTAACAAAGCAAAAAAAACCCACAAAACAAATAAAACAAACAAACAAAAACTCCAAACTAACCAAGAAAAAAAACCCAAACCAAAACAAAAACCAAACCAAAGCAAACAAAAAGCAAGCAAACAAACAAACCCCTCAATTTTTGAAAGGAAAAAGAGCAAGCCACCAAAGGTCAGACCCGCCCCCTGAAGTACAAATCCCTTCCCAACTATTACAAAGGTCTCAAGGGTTCATCACTGGCTTTCAAGTGCCTCAGGTGGGTGCCTGCAGCTTGGTGGGGTAAGCTGAGAGCTAGCAGGGCAAGCAGGTACAACTGGAGTTGATGTGCACTCAGAAACACCCCACAGCACCCCTGTTCCATCCTGCAGAGGAAAAGGCAGCCCACAGATCCATTTTGCACAGCAAACATCAAATCCAGCACATTCTGGTTGTGATTGGTAATTACTGCTTTCCTAATAAAAACTCTTTGTATATGTGGGAAGATGGCTGAGGAAATTGAGAAGTTATACTCGCGTCCTAACAGAAATTACAATGGTATGGAAATTGTAGGGTAAAATGCAGCTGCTGCTCCCTGGATGGAATGCAGTCAGAAACTCCACAATGATTCCCCATAAAATAGTGAGCATCTGCTAAGGGGCATGGAGTGGAGCGTAGAGCGGAGTGGAGACAGCACAGTCAGGCTCTAGAAATCCTCGCAGGGAGGGGAAATTTGGTACTTTGCAGATGACAAACCGCGTAGCACCTCTCCACCAAGGGAGACAGGATTGGATAACATGCTGCGGAGCCAACAACTGTGGTGAAATCTCTTTCGTGGGATGAACTTGTTTAATTAAAGCCTAACTGTAACATTAACATACACCTCTATCCTAAGGCTACCTACCTCCAAGAGATGACCACCTCCCACTGGGCATGAGCTCTGTATTTTTTTGACTATATCTTTAAAAGCGAAGCAAGAAAAAAACAGAGGTATTTATGACTGAAGTCACTCAAGCTCCACCTAAACATAAAGAAATAGTATAAAAGTAAGTCGAGAATGCAGGGAAAGTTAGGGAAGACGCCATCATAATTGCTGGAATCAGTCAAAGGGCTGAATCTGTCTTCTCTGCCATAGGGATCCTATTGAGTAAGAGCCGTACCTGCGCACACTGAATACTTTTATTAGGATTAGAACTTGTCTGTGTATTGCTTTAAATATGTTTTTGCAGGTACTGCCACTTGCTATCTTTGAACCTTAACCTGTCATAATTTTATACTAATAAAAGAGTGTTATTCCATATACTGTTAGTGGTGGTCCTTCCCTGGCACTGGCAGTTGCCAGTAGCAGGTAACGCTCGAATAAAGAGGGAAGACCCACTGAGGGCTCTCCCTTATGCTGCTGGAATAACTCCCTGAAAACAGCAGTCAAATCACCCTCTGATCCAGCAGGACTGTTTAGTGAAGGGTTCCCATAATGGGACACTGATAGACTAGTTGGGCACAAGGGTCTTGGCTTTCCTGGGGTACTGACAGACAAATTAAACACTAAGAGTCAAGGAAAATTCCCCATAGTAACAGATGATGAAGTCTCCCCTTTTCACTTCATAGTATGACCCACCAAACGCCCCTGGAAACAATTAGATGAAGCTGTGACATACAAGAAAGGAAGTATTATTTTGTGGGTGTGCAAGCCTGGGTGTCTTGAATCATCTCACCTGTCCACTGGGGAGAAATGGGAGATGTCTGTAGGCAAGGATGTCCTGCTTTCTTGGCTGCCATTCCCTATGCTTTGGGACCTAGTCACAGGACTCTGGTAAATTCTCTGCAACACTTTGCTCACTGTCTAAGTTTAGAGAAC
>VXAU01000080.1:38305-72359 GCA_013399695.1 Formicarius rufipectus | reverse complement strand
AATAAAAACTCCTGAATCAAACAAAATTTTTAGTGGAATGACCCATTATCCACTCCAAAATAATAGAAATGGTAGTTAGAGACAAACACTACATTTGATATTTGGTATTATGGTCTCTTGTGAAGAGATGATTTGAGGTACAGTGTAAAATGGCAGAAGTACTTATTTTCTTCTGAAAATATAAGTAGATGTCAGGTTTGCCAACAAACATTGCTTTTATTGATTTTGTTTCAAATGTTCCCAGAAGACTTTTCAAAAACAAGTGAAGACACAGTATTATATATTTGGTGCTTACATTTTTAAACAATTTAAATAGACTTGCACTTTTGAAAAACTCTGCTTCATAACTGTGAAAGCAAGATGAGACTCTCTTGTGGAGGCCTTGTGTCTTCTGTTGGTCCTAATCTTTGCCATTTATGGCATATTTTAGAGATATCCTTGTAGTTCACTCTATATTTTTATGGATAGAAATAAAATGTGAGAAACATAAACTGCTGGGATTTCAGCATATAACTGATCCCATCCTAGTACAATTTAAAGACTGACAAAATAAACATAAATTAAGAACCAGTGCTCCTTAAAACCTAACACAAAAATTACCTAGACAGCGAGCGTAGAATCAGCAGTTATTTATGAGATGCTTAAATTGCTGTTTATGAAATGTGGTGTTATTAGGGGAAATTATAGGGATTGAGCAGTGTGAGAGACCTATTTTGTAGAGGCATTGTTCCTTTTGCTGTTGCAGCTGCTGGTGCTGGCTTTTATTCTTTTCCAGTTCAGCTGTGTTCTAGCTAACCAACACAGTTAACAGAAATATTTTAAAGGGTTGCAGTGTAGATCATGATTGAGAATTAGGCATCCAAGCTAAAAGAGAATTTAGTGGGATGTATTATTTTGGTCTCAGAAAGAAATGGCTGTAGAACTAAAGTGAAACTGAAAAAGAACTTTGAGAGTTAGAGAATTTAAAAAACTGAGTCATAAGCAGCCTGGTGTCTAGACACAAAGGAAAGTCATTCCTCAACAGAGCATATGATGGTGCTCTAATGCTGAGGTAAATGTGATAAAGACTCTTGTATTTGTAACATTTGGTCTTGCATCTCTTCTTTCTCAACTGACTTCTTTCATTTAAATGCATCAATCAGTTTTTTAATATATTTTCTGACATGAAATCCTGTAAGAATTATAAATTTACATTTCTGAAGAGAATAATGTATTTGTTGCACTAATTAACCATTGCAGCAGCACCTGGTTCAGAAACATCAGAAACCATAAAAAATTAAAAGCAGCTGGAAGGCCAGCCTCAGCTTGGACAAGAACTGACATTCAGGTAGATGAGATATGGTAAACACCAGTTTGTTCCTGCTGCTCTACTTTTAAAAAATAATGGAAAACTACAAGCATAAATAAATTTCCTAGAATCTCCTATTCTTACTGGGTAATTTTACAGTAACTATGAAGCCTGCATCTGGCACATATTTGATGTTGATATCAGATAATGGGGGAAAGGGACTTGTTTAAAATAATTTCTAAGTAGAAGTCTGTTGAAACTGTCACCTCTTCATCTCCATTTTCTTCCTGCATGACATTTTTCTCTTTTTTTTTTTCCCCCCCTATCTTTTAGTCACTGTTAGAAGGCATATATAAAGAAACCAGATACCTACCCCTATCCCTGCTGAAGTTTTCAAGACTCTGAGCAAATAATGCTTTGTCTGGTCACCTAGGAAGTCCTATCTTTCTTTTTCATTTTTATTAGTTTGTCCTGGTTTTAATAGCCAGGACCATTTTGTCACTGTGTGGGTGTGTATTCTAAAGCCTCTATGCCATTTTTTCCATGAACTGCTCACAATGGCACAGTAGCAGCTATTGTCTAAGGCACACTACACCCCTCAGGCTACAAGATGGGTGTTTAGGAACTTCTGTGAGATAAGGAATTCTCCTGTCTCCACACCCACCTGAGGGGTCATATCTGCTAATGGCCCATCAGGGGTGCCAAAAATAGGCCATTGTTTATCTCACAGAGTAAATCACCCATTGTTTAAGTCTCCACCCTGGGGAGGGACTGGGCGGAGCCTAAGTGGATATAAGCTGTGGCTTTGGGCCTGGGAGCTCTCTTCAGCTCCAGAGGAGAACCAGAGCTGTGAGCAGACTGAGACTGCCACCAGACTGCAACCATCACTTTCACCAGCAGGTACTTTGTTTTCTTTTCACTTTGAACTCAGGGAGGGGCCACGTGCTGCTCAGCACAGAGTTGGTGAGCTCCACTCTGCTTGTGCCCCACTGTGTTGGGCTGTACATCTGGTGTTTTTTATGGCACAAACAAATTTCCCTTTCTGTTTCTGTATATTTTTTTGATCTTTTAATAAATTGTTATTCTGACTTGCAATCCCATTCCGAGTTGGATTCATTTCTCATACTGGTTTAACTCTAAACCAGCACATAGTTGAAACCATGAGTATATATTCTGAAGTTTTTATTCCTTCTAGGTTACTTTGTGATATTCATCATCTTAAAAAGTTCACAACTCCTCCTGGCTTACAAAAAAAAAATTATCTGTTTCTTCAATGTGGTGCTTGTTCCACATATGTTACTTATTTTTTTAAGATTAAGCAGTCCTCAGTAAAATATATATATATTTCTGAGCAGTTGTTCAAAATGGTAAAGCAGCTTCTGCTTCTCTGTAAGATACAACTGGAACGTTAGATATGCTGTAAATGTATCACAATCCTACTTATTTTATTATTTATTTATATTATATAAATTATTTATTTAGATAACAAAACAGAAAATCTTAAAATATACGCAAGTACATCCAATCAACCACAGTTTCACTACATATTCACTTCTTTTGACAAAGAGAAAGTTAATTTTTGTAAAAGTCTAGTTAATCATAAATTAGGTGAACTTTGAGTCAAACACCCCCTTCATCTCCCCCAATCTCATACAATAACTATTTCTTTCTGCCACAATCACACCTTATCTAGGTTTTCTAGATGATATTGTTGGACTTATCACCCTCAGCCTTGGCATTCCATCCAAAAACCTGCATCCCTACCCTAGTTTTATTGCATTCTTTGCAGCCTTCTTTATTTCCAGAAAGACAGTAGAAATCCTAGTGTAATTGTTGCAAAAACTTTTCTTTTTGCAAATATTGGCAATTATATAGATTCAAAAAAATTGTAAACTTTTGCCTCCAGAAAGGTATATTTGAAAGGAGTAGATTTGTATAGCAGGCCTTACAATGGAGCAAAAAGTGTTTCTGAACTACAGCTGTCTTATTTTACAGCCTTATTGTTTAATTTTTAAATACAAAAAAAAGTGTTAATAGACTGGGCTAGACATAAGTGAGGATACATTTCATTTTGTCCCTTCAGTTATTAAAGTGGTAAGACCCAGCAGAGGAATGAAGCAGAGAGACGGATGTGGTAACATCTGAAACTGCATCAGCTAAATGAGACAGCCCTTGAGCAAAGGCTGAGGTTGGGTCTAGATCTGGCATTTAAGAGTAATTACAGCCATAAATAAATAAAAAATTAACAAGTACCCTTCTTTGATGTCTTCACTCTGCAGAAGTAGGTCAACTTACTCTATGGGCTCACATTCAAATCAGAAAACCTGCAGTAGTGTTTAATAACCAGAATTAGAATTGAGTTGCCAAAGAATCAGCTGTCTTCTCAATTTATTTGGGTTAGTGTTGTACCCACACAAATAGGCCAAGATTAGGCTAAGAACTGGTAAGGATTGTGGCAAAAGTGGAAGGCAAAAATAGCTCAAAAGATACAATTAAGCATCAGGTTCCAAGTGGAAAGTTTGTTAAGTCAGTAGACCACCAAGGGTTGGCAAAAGCAAAGAGGTGAATTGGTTTGGGGGTCCCCAGCAGAAGTCAGTGACTAGATACAGCTTTTGTGTCACACAACGTTTTAGGACAGGTGCTGCCAGGGATCACACAGCACAGGTATTGATAGCTTGTAAATTCACTTCAAATCATTAACATCAAAACAGCTACTGCTGCTCTATTACTCATTTACCACATTTACAAAATTGTAGGCTTTGAATGGGACAGATTCACACATTGCCTCCATATGACTGACAACTAAGCAGGATATTTGACAAGGCTTTGGAGTTAAATTATAGAAAATTGCCTTAAATATGTATAAAGATACCAAAGAAACAAATTTTAAATTCTAGATTGGAATTTTTACAGTTTGTCTGAACATATTTTGTATATAAAATGATGCTAAAGGTAAAAATGTGACTTGGTCATAAAAGCAGAGTAGCCTGAGTGGGTCTGTGAATGTCAGGTCACAGCAGGTTCCTGAAAAATATTTGGTGTGCTGCTTTGACCTCCCACTTCACAATCTAGGTAGTGGTAGCATTGTAAATTCTGAGTCCTAGCCAGTGTGAACTGGCTTTGCCAAGAAACAAAAAATATTCTGCTTTAGAACTGAACCTCAAATGGCTGTGAGTGGCTCCAGTCTTTGTCCAGTTAACACTTCCTGACACCAGTGGAAGGGTTGCTCAATTCCACTTGTGGAGGATCAGACTATTTGGTGCCTTGAGGTCAGACCCAGCCATGGCCAGTGTCTGCAGAAGTAGAGACTCTGCCTCACAGCAGAATTTTCCATTATGTAACACTGGTCTCTGTGATCCCAGGATGGGATCTACCAAAGAGGTGAAACTGGCAGAATCATAATTAGACTACTGGAATAAGTTCCAGCCTGTGGGAGAAGGATGATGTGAGACCCTTCACAACTGATAGTCCCTTATCCATACTGTTGCTGTCAGTTGCTTTATACCTATGGTATTTATTGTATCTTCCTTCTATTGAAAGTATCTTTAAGAAATTGGATTATTCATTTATTACATGATTCTTTGGGGGCAATCCCAGGTCAGAGTTATTGTTCACAAAAGGTGAGGGTTTGTGAGTGGGGTTTCAAAAAAAAAGACCCATCTCATGATAAAGGAAAGCAGCACTTCTCATCTACTCAAGTGAAAAATCACTGATGTCAGTATCTTCTAGTCTCAGAGTTGCTCATTTGACTTATGACTAGTATTGAATCATTCTGTGGTCTGAGGTTTGGAAGAATTTTTAACAAAGGAAATGTGCACTGTGACTAAAGCAAATTTGATCCAAATTTATGAATATTTTCCATCAGCCTGAAGCAACAAACCATACAGAGCACTAAAGAGCAGTAGTGAGAAACAAAAAGTAACTCACACAGTTCTCTTATCAAGCCACAGCTCTTCCTAACAAGTAGACAAGTACCCCATGCTGATATGTGACAGCATTATTTTTCCAATTTATTAGGCTGACAGCAACCACTGTCGGAGAGTAGTTGGCTCTCTCAAGTTAAATAGAAGTTCAATAGTGAAAGCCCTTGGAGATTATACACCAGGAAAGGTCATGACACAATACAATGCACACTTCCACAGTGCAGAAACATAGAACCTTTCACCTAGAAATACACTTCAACAGGAAACACAGAGGATTTTTTTACAACACTTTGATAGCAATATCACATCAGTAGATTGGGAAATATCAAATAATTGCTTATATTACTTCCTTTTGAATGGAAATTCTATCAAACCTAATGCATAATTTCTAATGCTTGCAAGACTGCGAACCTTTTGTCACTTTCAGGATTTATTTTATCTTCCACTTGAAAAGAAGGTAAAATATTAGCAGGGTAAAGTATTAGCAGTAGCTGCTGAAACAACCACAGCAAGTTTGTATCAAAGTATGTTTGAAACAAAATAAAAAGTCTTCCGTGGGGGTGGCTCACCACTTCCTTTGGCTGTCCTGCAGGAACTCATTTAAGCAGAGAAGATAAAGACCTGCATGCAGAATAGTTAAATGCAAAAGATTACTCTGAATGGAGATTTCTTGACACTGTACTGAAGAATGACATTATCAGCTGTTTGTGATGCATAAATAGGATACACCACATTTTCTATAATTAATTGTGGATTATTTATTTTTCTGCAGTACAATTTTGATTTTGTGATGTGCAATGGCAATTTAGTTTCCACTTAGGATTTATACAAATTGCAGCAGAAAGAGAACATTTAAATAAAAGATCATGCAAACAGAAGTAAACCCTGTCTCTGTCTTATCTGCAAGAAACATATTTACAATGATTATTTCTCCTAAAAGCCATTTGTATTTGCATCACATCCAAACAGAACATCAGAACTTAAAATGCTAAGCATAAACATCATCACTATCTTTTCTGTCCTTTTCATATTAATGAATTTCCTCGTCTTTCTAGAGGCATAATTGAAGACCACAGACAAAGAAACATTGACACGACATTCCTTTTCAGGTAAAAACCATAACATAATATTTATTTTGAAGGCAGCCTAAGGAGGTTGTAGTTTTTTCAATTCAGACACGCAACCAAAATGCAAATTGTCTCGTTCTCTTAGAAAGAATACACTCAAATCCTACGAAAGGTCACAAAAATGGTTAGTGTAAATACTCTTCAGAGAACTAAAATTAAAGGTGGCCCTTGAGACAAGGAGAAATCACTGTGCTAATGTAAGATCTGAATACATTTGAAATGACAAATCAGAACCAAAACTAGGAGTTAAATCCCAGTAAAGAAAGGGCAGCCTGTACCCATTATTTCTATAGAGAATATTTAAAGTAAAGTTAGTTTGGATACCAGTAGGTGTCAAGCTGAGAGAACTTTTGCTTCCCAGAGGTTTAGACAGAGCCTAAGTGAGAATATTACTCAATGTGATTTTCAGCATACACTTTGAGAAGACATCTTCGAAGGTTTGAAAACAATTTCCCATTCAGGAATATTAAGAGAACTTTTTTCTGAAATAAATATGTGAAAGAGGGATATAAAATTTTGGTTGGTACTATATGTAACTCTTCTGTCTCATACAGCACTGATGTAAAATTTTGGCCTTTCAAACTTGCAAGCTATTTTTAATTTAAATATTATAATTTATCAGTCTGTGACCTTCTGTTGTCTTCATGAAGGCTCAAATCTGGTTTAGATACATATTCTGTGGGAAGAAAAAAATAATTGCTATTTCACACACATTTCCAACAACCACAGTCAGTAGATAAAAATGTGAGGGCATATAAAACCTCCACCACAAGCATCCTAACAAATTATATGCCCACTTCAAAAGAGGTAGAGTTATGAACCAAAACCACACTAACTTTAACAGTTTTTTTAATCTTAACATCAAGGAGTGCATCAAGCTGTGCTAACTCCTTATGTAAGTCAAAGACCATCTGGCCTCTCAAAGGAAAGACTGAATTGCTATTGCCACCTGGTATCTGCGTACTAGACGCCCTTCTCATTGAATACCACGTGTACACTGCAGTTGCTGCTAGAATGCACCATGCCAGGCACATCAGGTTTGAGTGCTTCTAATTCTGAACACTGCAAATGCAGGAATTCCCAAAGCAACCTCCAACAATCTGTTCTGAAACCAAACCAGCTGAGCCAAAAGTACTGCACAGTCTCACAAGAGAATATTTGATCTTTAATAGAATTAAACAGAAAACAACATTGACTTTTACCATCAAGGCTGTACAAGAGGTCCCTCTGTAATCAGTTCCACCTTTATAAAGGTCACTGGGAAGAAGGAAGATGGCTTACAGGCATCTTCAACAATGCTCCACTTGATGCGTTACTGAGGATCACAGAACAGATCGGGCCGGAGGAACCTCAAGAGATCATCTGGTCCAACCCTCAATGGAAGAGGGAGACTGGATGAGATTATTTAGCACCCTCTCCATGCACATCTGGAAAACCTGTTGCAGTGGGGACTCTTCAGACTTTCCTCTTCTCCAGCTCTTTGATACGTCATGGCTTAGCTCATATGCACCAACCAGAGCAGTGTAGGCAAGCTGAGCATGCCTTATCATGGTAGATGAGGGCAGGGCAGTCCTGCTGCCAACACAAAAGTCACCCCTGTATGAAACCTGCGTATTTAGATACAAATCTTTGAAAACTAAATGTAAGTAAACATCTGTGTTTTATTGCCCATAAAATTACTGAGACATGCTGTATATTAAGCTTTAAAGTTTCCACTTCTGCTCCTCAAAATACGTTTCTGGAGATGTTACCACATGGCTCTAGAATTGTTATCACATGACTCTGTTGAGCATATAGATGTCCACAGGCTGCAAATATTCAGTGCAAATTTTTTGTGCAGTGAATTTTAACAATGTAGGCACATCCTACCTATCAACTGGTTGAGGCTTCAGAATGGCACAAGGGAAAATGAAGGAATGGATTTCAAAGCTGTGTCCAGAAGATAAAAAAATTCATATCCCATTTAAAAAAAAAAATGAAACTAAGCAGATATTTGCACATTCATTGCAGATTACTTTGTTAAGCCAACACTTACCATGTGAGTGGATTCAATACTTACACCAGCATTGCTGTGTTCACATAACTCTGAAAGAAAGCCCTACTGCACAGCTGAACTGTACTCAATATAGCATCAGAAACCACATTATTTCCTCTTCTTACATAAAGACTTATAAAGACTTGGACAGAAAGCACTTTTTTTTTTTTTTCCCTTGTGAGGGTATTCAAATGTTTCAAAAAAGACTCAGAGTTGTCTATGCTGAATTCGGACTTTGATTCTTCATCCCTCTTAAAAACAAACTTGTAAATTGGGAGAGACTAGATACTTCTGCCCACAAATTAAACAAAACAAACAAAATGTTATTTCTCAATTCTTGCAATTCGTTTTAGCAGCAAGAACTGAGGTTGAGAATATTTAATTTTACATGTGAATGAAAATTCCATTTTATTTGCAATTTACCAGCAAAGCTAATAGGCATGCACTTACCAGGATAATAAACATGTTGTAATAATCTTCCACAGATGATAGCTTTATCAATTCTCAGAGTAAATAAAAAGAAGTTATAACTTTTCTCCTCTTAAAGGTCATATTGACTTCATCCTTAGGGTCAGCAAACAACAGGACAATAAAAAGGACATTAAAAACTCTTGAGGTTTTTTTCTGGAGGTTTTCACACAGTTCTAGATAGAGTAAAACAAGGATAACAAAACTTTAAAAAAATTAAAACATCCAACTCCTTCAAGCAGGGGAAACTGTATTTTGAGATTTTAAAATTCACAATTTGAAATAATAGTAATTAACAGTACTTGCTATTTGAGTAGCAATATTCTGTGATGATTTATTCAGTTATTTCATGCTAGTGTTTCCTTTTCCTGACTTTGATGTAAGCTCACAATCAACTGTTGTATTCACCTGGACTTTTTCCCATTTAAAAAAACCTGATAATTTCAGATTTGTTTTTATGAGATCTATCTGTATAAAACTAGTAATGATATATGAAATACAACATTATACATTGGATGTTTACAGAAGTGGCTTTCAGATCCTAAACTTAGATTTTTCTTTATTTTCCACTTCCTGGAACCCAGTTCTTCAAATTTCTGACATTCAGCACATAAACATGCTTACATTTTACTGTGAAGCAATAATACAGCTAAGTTAGAATAAACTTAAGTATATATTTAACATCAGTAAAGCTGAATGAGATGGATTTTAGTGAATGTTTAAAATTTTAAGTTTTCAATTGTCCCTAGATCATCAGGATGTTGTTATAACACCCCTCAGCTCTTACAGGCACAGTCAGCTGGGAAGGGACACAGCCAGGACAGCTGACGCAAATCAAACAAAGTGATATCCCCTGCCACCTGACATCACAACAACATTAAAGCATTAAAAATGCTTTCACTTGGGCAAGACAGAACTTTATGAGAAGTCTGAAAATACTTATAAAAATGATCTGTTAGTTCTACCAATCTCCTGGAAGCAAACATTTTGTAGGAGAGAAGACAGAGGGTAATAGACACTTTGGGTCTACCAATTCATTATTTCATTGATTTATTTTTATTAATATCCTCATGACTATACTATACAATATAAATAAATACAAAAGGAATGAAGCTAAAGACAGGCAGATCTCTTATACTGAAAATCAGTAAGATTTGGGGAATCATGTTCTTCAGTTAGCATTGTAGGTCTCCTCTTAAGGAAAATAACACCATGTTAACTACAAGAATTTAGCTTTTGCTGTTTGATGTTTCCAGGGGCATCCCCAAAGGACAAGTGTCACATAGAGAAATCACTGTAAGAGCTAGATATTTCTTGATATTACTAAATAAACAGTGGGACCCAAGGCCTGAGAGAAAATGATTGCTGAAACATCATGAAAGAGTTCTTAAAGAAAGAGCATTTCATCTCAGTAAGAGTTAAGCTAAATAACACTTTAGAGTGAACAAAGGGCCTAAAAGGTCAATAACGCTCTGATGGCCTTGTGGATTTTTTTTTCTGGTTGACTAAAGCAGATGATTCCAGAGGTATTTGTATTTGAAAAGAAATTAAAAAAACAAACAAACAAAAAAACCCCAACCAACCAAACAAAAAAAAAACAAACCAATGTGATATATCTGTGACTTTGTTTTGTCACACTTGCACTCAGGCAGTGACTTTAAATGCCGTGGTGTCCCTTGCTGTCAGTCCTTGGAAAGCAGTGGTACTGTAAATTAGCACTGGACTGAATATACAGCCACACAGATGTCTGCTACCTTCCAACTCAAGTCTTCATACTGGTTTTGAAAGCAGAACCCAAAAAAGGGAATTGTAAGAAGCAACGAACACCACAATTTCTTCCAGCCAGCTCCCAAAGCAGGGCTGTAGGAAGCCCAGTGGGAATTACCTGCTATAGAAAAAAACCAAACCAACAATCCCACAGTGTGTACCCAAGTCAATCTCTTGCATAACTCAGTTTGGTTGACAAGAAGGGGGTAAATTATTGATAAACTGGATTTACAAGAGGAAATCACAGAGAAGAAATAAGTTTTTTTGTTTGATTTGGTTTGGTTTGGGTTTTTTATTACTAGTTTCTAATAGAGCTAGTCTATAAATATTCCTGGTACTTCTACAGAAAACAAAAATAACACAAGGTTTACAGTATTGGCAGATAATTGCTACTCAGAAGAATTAGAAATAACATATGAACTAGGCTGGCATCTGGTTCACCCAGGCTGAAAAAGCAAAGGGTGAATGAGTGATGTGTATAAATGTTACAAATGTGCAAGGAAACAAAATCACATTTCATAGATTGTGTTGGGTTGGAAGGGATCTTAAAATCATCTAATTCCAACCCCCTGTCATTGGTAGGGACACCTTCCCCTGGATGTATACTTACTTCCAGTGAGTATAAAATAATTAAAATCACAATCATGTCATAATTCCATGTAGTGTAAGACACTGAATATAAGAGAATAAAACTAACAGCATTATTTACATTTAAGGCTGCATGTCATGCTTGGAGCAAACAAAAACACTTTCATTTTAGAAGATGAAACAAATCTGAAGAAATTGAGTTGCTTTCCTATGGGGATGTTGGCTTCTGCTTCTTGGCTTTGCTTATTTTAAGTGTAAGTATTTCTGATATCTGTACAAAACAAGTGTAGGAAGGATGACCTGCTTTACATTTATCACTGTACTGCTCCCCGACAGCTCCTTCATGACTAACACAGACACATGAGTTGATTCACCCTCATCCACAGGAATATTTTCTCATTTGCTGGAATATGACATTCTAATGTTCAAGCAATCTAACAATCCCCAAAACATGAAGTTTCAAAGAAAAATGATCTTACAATATAAAGCCTTCACCAGTCCTGTATAGTGAGCACTAGTACTTGACACCACTGATGAAACTACTCACATGGTGAACCGTCTCTTGCTAACATTTGAACACAAAGTCAAAGCCTGCTGAAGTCAATATACACCTTTGCTTTTTCTGCATTTTGTTGCAACTATAAAATCCTAATTCATGCTTTGTTAAAAAAGAGGCATTTTCTCTCTTTTCCTGTCATCAAAACATCATAACAATAAGTAGTTTAGTAATAGAAAACAAATAAACTTTGTATTAGATCATATGATAGATTTTACTTCAACATCACTTTCATGCTGTCTCCAGGGAGTGAGAGAAAACACATTTGTCACTACATCAGTGCAAGAACAATTCTAATATGTAGTTTTATCAGCAGAAAAATCTAATTTCCATCAGCATAGGGACTCTGAATATGCAAAAAACTACAAACTCTCTGAGAGGGTTTTGAAAAGTTGGTGCAGATCAATTCTAATGACTCAGTATTAGGTCCAGGGTAAAGCCATTATCATTGTGATTGTATCACAATCTGAAGAAAAACTAGGTATTTTTTAAAGTTACTCAGAAACAGCTAGTATCTGTTGACTGAAATCCAATACTGTGTCACCCAAATGAAACAGGCTCTCAAGTTTTAGAGGCATTTCTTCATTTGTTTAACTGGATTTTGTTCCTTTGCCATGACCTCTGTCTCCCTGGGAGTATCAAAGCATGGCAGTCAATCACTGTGGCCATATCCAGGTGTCAGACAACTTTGTTCTGATACAGAAACAGCCCAACCCTATCCTCAAGTGAACATGAGCAAAACCCCAGGTGTGCTCCCTCCCTGACTTCCAGAGAAAGCCAAATGCATCTTCCTGCTTTGCCAGAGAGTGATGGGTTGTTACCACATGTCCTTGTGGGTGGCAAACAAGGCTGTTAGCTGACATGACACCCTGATTTCCTGCTGGTTTTGGTGCCCACCATCCCCAGCCTGCCTCAGCCAGACTTGCTGGTCATAACAGATGAATAATCCAAAGTGGACTCTCCAGAACACTGCTATAAAATGAAAAAAATTGCTGCAAATCGTGGGTGTTTAAAGAAGAAAATGTAAACTAGGAAAATTATGGTAACATTCTGTTTGTTGGTGATGGTACTAGGGACGCGTGTGTGAAAAAGAAACAAGAGACCTCAAAACAAAACAATGTTGCTAACTGTAAGACTACAATTCACTTAACTGATCCAAGTGAGATTTCCAACATAATCAGTTTTTCTGAACCAAAATTTGAGAGTAGAGAGAGCTTTCACATAGCACACACTGGTGTAAAAGACTCCACAGCTTGAAATTGAAGGCAGACACTCAAAGGAAAAAAAAAGATTTATTGTTTTAATAGTGAGGACAACCTAATTAGAATTGTGGGAGACAGTAGGTGTGAATCCCTTCACTTTGTTTTAGCCAGCCAGAAGTGAACTGCTTAGTTTAAATTAGGGTGAGTGCCCTGTACCACCAAATGACTTCCAAAGGGTGATTCACCTCCTCTTTAAAATCTATCCCATGACACACTAGAGATCCTCATGTACCTCTACTGACTTCATAAAGAGTTCCCTCAATTGCAGTGGACGGGATACCTGTGATAAATAGCTACATCAAAATAAGATGAATCCTACTCTGTGCATGTGTGTATGTATATACATACAAGTATACAGACATATATCATGATGTATCATTGAGCACAATGAAACAGGGACAAACCTCAAGGGTTACCTGAGCTAGTAAAAACTGTTCAACACCTGCTTTGCTTGAGTAGCTACAAGAACACAGAGAGGCGTTCTGTTCAAATCACTGGACCAGATTCTAGAGAACACCACGCAATCAACTTAATGGTCATAAATTAGGACGATGAAGACATTTGAATGGAACGAAATGGCTGTGAGCAAGTAGATTTTACAAGCTTCAGTGGCTTGGTCAAAGACAAAGAAATTCGAGGAGGCCACAGAGGAGCAAAAGATCCCTGAAGAGAGGCTGAAAAACCGAACCACCTTATGCCAGTGCCAAGAGAAGATTCTGGAAGGTTCCACCTGAACTCTGCCCAAACTCGGCCTAGTCATTAATATGTATGATTAGATGTTGTAATCGCATCAATATGTAAAATTGAATATGATATTCATATATCAAAATGTATAAAATGACTCGTTTTGCACTGTTGATTGGAAGCTAGTTTGTCCAGTGTGAGCTGGCTAGCTTTCCAGCGCTGCTCGCAATAAATACCTTTTGCTTCTAAAGAATAAATTCTCAGCAGTTTTTCTCTTTCCCGAGATTTTGGCATCAACAACCATAACTAATAGACATTGAAGTCCTTTTGATTGAATCTTGGAATCTATTTTAGTAGCTTTCTGTGCAGTTCTTCCTGTGACAGAGTTCATGTTTCAGTTTCTTGTAGATACATACAATCACAGACTGATTTGGATTGGAAAGGACCTCAAAGACCATACAGTTCTATCCCTCACTATGGGCAGGGACACCTTCCATTAGACCAGGTTTCTCTCAGCCCTGTCCAGCCTCACCTTGAACACTTCCAGGGATGGGGCATCCACAGCTTCTCTGGGCAACATGTTCCAGTCCTTCACCACCTTCACAGGGAAGAATTTTTTCTTAATATCTAACCTAAATGGGCCTCTGTCAGTTTAATGCAAATGTCAAGCCAGACCCCATTCAGGTTTTGACTTCCCATACAGCAGCCAGTTCAAACAGTCGTAACAGGATGATCTCTGTTCTCACCTGCCTTCCAAGGCATTACCAGGAGACCAATATGCTGACAGTCTTCATTTTTTATGCCTTTTTGGTTTTTGTAAAAAGACTGCATTAATTTCTTGTTACCGCTTCTTCCTATTCATTACAGTATTAGCAATAACAGAGACTGTCTGTGAATAACAAAAATTTGCTATGATCCATCCATCATTTATAAATGAAGAAGAAGAATTTATAAGTGAATCAGGTGTTATTATAGCAATGCAAGAATATATAACCAGATTCTTTTAGTAAGAAAATATCTGAAGACAGAAACAGTATGTGCATGATGCCACTTCCCTTTATGATTAGAATGAGCCAAATTCTCCATGCTATTCTTGATTCCTCTTCAAAACTGCAATAATCCTCTTTTAGTTACCAGCTAGTGGAAAGGCATGTGCAGCAGTGCTATGCTTTACATTTAAGCCTCTATTTAATTCAGGGCTTTGTTATTACTCTTGCTTACTTGCATTTGTTCAAAGCAACCCATTTCATTAATAATAGAAAAACCCTTCTTATGCTTCATTTTTATGCAGCAAAGTTCTCACAGTGCACAATGTATATCATTAGTTTCAAACTTGCAAGATGACATACAGAACTATTTGCTTCTCAGAGGCCAAAGTAACATTCCCATAAACTATCTGTCGGTGGGATCCAGGTTTTGTTCATTTCATATGCCACATCAGAAGGTCCAGTTTTCACAGAGACCTTACTTTCTGAAAGCCGAGATCAAATATTATCACCATATACATAAATAAGATGGAAGAATACAGACAGTAATGTAACTGAATGATAGAAAAGAGAGGACTGCCATAAAGCGGAAAAAGACGAACAGCAAACAGAGTTTGAGTGTGATTGCCACATCCATGCCAAGCAATAAAGGTGGTTGCATAGCAAATATTCCTACAAGAGAGTATGTCACCTTCAGGGACATAGGAAGTGACACTGTTTTAGTCTCCCATTGTAACAGAACTGAGGTCAATCAGCATCATGAGAGATATCATACAGAAATTGGGGGAATTGTACAGAAATTGCACAAATACCAGGGAAAAAAAATCTTCTTGGTCCTGTTGCTGTGGAATCTCAAACAAGAATTAGTATATTTAAGTATAGGATTGTCTCAATCTTTATCCTCTTTCAGACAGTATTAGTTATGAACATCCATTTCTTTCAGATCTGCTTTGTACTCATACAGCAATTAAACACTGGACATGATTGAGCTAATGGTCTGATGTGATTAATTTGTTACTTTGATTGTTAGGCTTCCATAAGAAAGCACACTTCCCTGCCTCCCCTCCCCCCCGCCACATAGGTGCACTTACTTTTTTTCCTGTACTCATTCTGAGTAGCTTTTTGAAGACCTAAAATTGAAATGAACAAATAATTCTTAAGAACTAGGTTCTATGTCCTCAGTGCCTTTTTAACTGTTAACCTGCTCTATCAGCCTTTTAATGTGCATCAGTCTTTCTTGAGCACTGCTAGATTGTGTAATCACAGAATTACAGAATGGTTTGGATTGGAAGCGACCTCTAAGGTCATGTAATTCCAAGGGGCACCTTCCACTGGACCAGGCTGCTCCACATCTAATACAACCTGATCTTCAACACTGCAAATATATCTCAGTACACTACAGATGCAAAATACTATTTCTGTAGAAAGAAGAAAATAAAAACATCAGTTACTGTATTTCTTTTGAATAGTCTGGGGACATAACCATCCAAGTGCTTTAATGTTTTTATCTATGTACTCAAAACACATGAAAAATAGGCCAGGAGATGGTAATGATTATTGATGTCATGCATCATAAAAGCTTAAAGATTTGAATTAGTAAATATTTTTGTTTCTTATGTCACAGCTGAACTGAAGCTTCAAATGAGATGAGAGTAGCTAGAGCTGAAGGCACCTGATGGAAAATGTCTAACTCACTAGGGTTTAAATAAAAACAGCAAAACTTCCTTTTATCTGTAACAAGGAAAGAGACACCATCACTGCATTACATGAGAGAAAAAGAGGGGGTAGAGAGTACCACAAACAGACCTAAACTAATTTTTTTTTAAAAGGGCAGTTCTTTCTCATCGTTTAATACAAAGAAAAAGGGTAAACTAACTTCAAGAGTAAATTACGAGTAGCAGGAAGAAATTAGTTCTTTGTTCTTCTTTACCTTTTCTATTTTAGAAACATAAAATTATCTGAATTCTTCAGGTTTCAAGCTCTAACTCTTCAAGCAGCAACAAAATAATCTCAGATAATGGATAATGAAAAATAAATACATAGAATCAGGTGCATGTTACTCTTTCATATCTTAACCTGACAATGGCAAGAAGACGAACAAGTAGATGGAATTTTTTGTTTGTGAAGTATATTTAGTCCCATTAATAAAATTGTTTCAGAGGAAAGGCTGAATATGAATGCCATAACTTACATTTTTATAAAATCTCTGACTTCACATTGCACCAAACATGACTTTGGTATTTACTAAAATGTAAAAATTATATTCCTTTGTCTCAAAAAAATCCCCCCAAACAAAAACAAACAACTCTCCAAGAAAACCACAAACTCTATTAATTTCAGAGAGTTATTGCTGATCATTTTTACCCAATATAATCAAATTCTATGCAATGTCAGTTTTTCTCTTTTCTCTGAATGCCATGCATAGAGATTGAAATATGCTTTCATTGTGCAGCGGCTTTATCAGCTCTTGGTGCTTTCTCCTTTGGTCTACTGTTTCTTCATTTGAGGCTTGTAAGTAGAAGCACAAATAAAGAAGTAAATCAAGTGCAATGTCGGACATTGTTCTTCACAAATAAAGGAGCTGCTATATTTAACTCTTCTGTTCCTAGAATCTGTTTTGGAGGGCATACACCTTTGAAAATTCTATGGCTTTACAGCAGAGGATCATGCCTAAACTTCACCACTTGTTTCAAGGCATACAATACTATCTGTGGAGAATCCTTTATTGATGGAGATTTAACACGTTTGTGTCACAATAGAATTATACGTTCACTGTTTTATGCACTGAACCTCAGAATCTGCTGCCTTCAGGAGTCTATTAATCTTCCAGGTTCTGAGTCAAATTTCTAGGTTTAGTGGCAGAACACCTATCCCAAATCTGTAAGCTGAGTGCACACTCATGAGATATGTACCTCAATGACAGCTAAGCCTCTACTCATACCTCTTATACCTTTAGGCTACAACATTTAAAGTAATACTGTAACTACCTAGTTTTTTATGCTTTCAAAAATGTCCTCTTACAATGTCATCTTGCCCAGAAATTATTGCAATATAATTACAATATCACTAACCCTCAAACAACAAAGGGAGAGGAAGCAATTTTGACATCTTTTGACTAGAAGATGGACAAGTGTTTAAGAAAAAAACAAGACAAGAATTAGATGTTCAGCAGCTGAGGTAGGTAAGAAAGTGTGAAATACTTTCCTAGAAGAGGAGTTATATGTCTAAATGGAATGTTAGGCAGGAAGTTCTACAGAGAGATAATTTAAAGGTTGAACTACTTGATTGTTTAATTGTATTGGACCTTTGAAACAAAATAAAAGATGGCTGACACTGAAATCTCTAAAAGAGAAGGGAGAGAAGGGATACTGGATGAAATGAAAGGAATTTTGGTACTACTATCACACCTGCCATTTTGTTTCTATTATTATATTATTATTATTATTATTATTATTATTATTATTATTATTATTATTATTATTATTATTATTATTATTATTATTATTATTATAATACTAGTTTAACTAGTAGTGCTAGTTCAATCTATTTAACCTGAAAATATCTCCTACCTGATTCACTCAACAGGTTTCTTAGCTTACCTAACATTATTTTTACTACTGCCATACAGAACAGCTTCCTCCTGTCAAACAACTGCAGAGAAAGTGCCAATTCCATCACTGACACAATTCCAGTAAATCAGATAACAATACTGGGGGGTAAAAAGAGAGACAAATATCTAGAATAAGTCACAATGTATCGTATTGAGTGAGTCTCCATCTTGAGTATTATGTTAAATACTGGTCCCCACCATTCAAGAAAGACCAGGAGCTACTGGAGAGGGTCCAGTCTAGCGGAGGGCCAGAAAGATGATATGTCTGGAGCATTTCTCTTGTGACGAGACATTTTGGGAGCTGGGCCTGTTTAGTCTGAAGAGGAGAAGACTGACAGGGGATCTTATCAATGCATACAAATACTTGGCACAGGAGTTGAACTAGACGTTCTCCAGAGGTTCCTTCCAGTTCTAATTACTCTGTGATTTTGTGATATTTTGCTTAAAATTTTTTTTTATATTTTTTTTTTGAATTTTTTTTTTCCTCTAGAAGTGACAAGGGCATGATTTGGAAACTGAAGAGAAGTCTGGTGTAGATAACTCCCATGTTAATCAAACCACAGCAACATCAGTGTGGTAGAAATCACATTCTGAGACAGATCCTTAATGACTCAGATATTCTGGATTACTTTTCAAAAGGAAGTGGTTATTTCTGTATGGGAGGAAAGGGTATCAACTGTTGTGTGACACTTCACCATATTTGTACTCAGGGCACTAATGAAATCCCTTATGGCTGTCAAAAACAATGCAAGAAGGACTTATATTTCTCAAAATTGCTATTACAGAAGTGGGAGAACAGAGATTTATACCTTATCAACAAAAAATTATGTCTTCCCTTGTTTGCCTGGCATGAGACCCCATAGTGAGAAAGTTCTGGCTTTAAAAGAGATATTACAGACTCTTCTGATGAAACCTGATTCCTCCCCTTAACTATTTACTTAAATAAACACAGGACAAATGGAAAGAGCAATGGGACATAGTTTATGTGGTTTTCTTGAACCTCCAGTCAGGAGGGTTTCAAATGTTAGAACTCTCAGCTTTAATATGGATTGAGGACTTGCTGAATTCTCTCTTGCACATAAACTTGGAGAAAAGTCAGGCATTTATTCTCTATCATTTAGAAAGACAGTGAACTATGGGGGAAGACTATAGTAAGCTAACATTATTACAGAATTTTGCAGGATACAAACATCGTGCTTAAACCTCAAAGTCAAATGTCAAACCAGCCATTTATTATTCATCTTGTGCGACTCTATTTTTATACCTGACTTCTTGCAAGAGCAGGTAATAACTCATTAACTCAGTGCTTGCCCACTCTCAAGTCACACAAAAGGAGTTAAGATCTCTGAAAATGATCTGTGTGGTGGGAGAGAGTGCACCTTCAATTTGCCCGATACCACACTGGGAGGTTGGGCTGATACTGGAGAGAGGGGCTGATACACTGTCATTCAGAAGGATGGAGAAATGGGCTGACAGTAAGATTGTGTAGTTCAACAAATGTAAACTCTTGCACCTGGGAACAACCACTCCAGGAACCTGTAGGTACTGGGAGACACTCAGCTGGGAAGCAGCTCTGCAGTAAAGGACTTAGGGGTCCTGCTGGATGAGAAGTTGACCATCAGTGAGGTTCTGAAAATAAGCACTCAAGAGTGATAAGATGACAGAATACAGAATGGTGAATTTATTTTTTTTGTTGTGTGTTTATGTTATGAAGTTGGTTATTAAATACTTTGTACATTTTCTTCCCTGTTCCTCCTGGGATCTTACATATAAAAATTCAATTGGAGCATTTTGCTCCAATTTGTAAAATCTGCTGGTAACATTTGGAACATGTAAAAGTTTGTAATGATTAATTATAAATATAAAGCTCAGAATACAAGAAATTATAGATTTGGTCTTACAAACAGAATTAACATAACCTCTTCTAATACTACAGGACTTGTTCATTTTTTATGCCCTTGACATCTTTTCCCCCTTCAGTGTAATCTCCCCAAAAGCCAGGGAGAGTTCTCTCTGTATTCCACTAGAAGCATTATGTTTCCCCCTGTATATATTAAAAGGTGGGTGTATTTCACTCAAAAGGGCTAGATTTGCTCTTTTTAGGAACTAATACTTCAATATCGTAAAACAAAATTCAAGGTTAAAAGATATACTTAGGAAAATGTTATCCAAATAATACAGAACTTTGAGAGAGAAGAGAGAACCTTTACTTCTGCTTCCTTTTTGCTTCTTCTTTAAACAGCAATGAGGTAGACCAAACCAAACCCACAAAACACAACAAATGGAAAAAAAAATCACTATCTTGTTTGATTAGCAATCAGAGAGTCATTTTAAGAAGGATGTATGTGAACAAACCTCTCTCTTTTCTATAGTACTAGTACTTATTGGACAAGTACTTTTAGAACACTAAAAAATGGCAATGTACCAGTATTGTAGTAACTGTAAAATATAAACAAATAAACATGTAAAAGCTACAGTCTTTCACCTACAAAAGTAAAACCTTTACAGTTACCTTTAAAACCAAATGTGAGAAAAAGTACAAAGAACACCGATTCTCTCACCAGTGAGAGACAGTGGCATTCTTCTGAAAGATAAGCATAACAAAAAAAAAAAAATTACTGAGGTTTTCAGTGTTCACTGGCACAGTAGCTGATAAATGAAGGCTATGTAGAACATCAAGAAAGCTTTGAGTTTTTACTGAGAATTACAAAGCTGATTTAAGAACATTCCCAAATAAAGGAGTAATACAATGGCTTTAGTCATGACTTCCTCTAAAACTACAGATGGACAGTGTGGGATATGGTTGTCAGACAAATGACAATCAGCTGAAAAAAAATCTTAAAACAAATAATGTACACAAGTCTCTGCCACTTTTTATTATCAGCCCACCCACCTTCTAAACGTGAGAGATTCACATGCCTCCCCTTTTCCGCTCCAGTGAGACAACTATATTGAAGTATAGCCAAGTATATGCATATATATATATATAAAAGGCATATACACATATACATGAAGTATGCTATAGCGAAGATCTGAACAGAAATACACTCTTCCTTTGGAGGAGTGTGATTTTGACTGAGTGAGAATGTTTAAAACTAAATTTCATGTGTTTGTTATAACATATATTAAATAATTGCAGTAACATTTTTTAGTGTTAAAAAATTATTCCCACTTTTCACATTGATGAAACATGAAGTATTACTTTTTAATAAAACCAAAATTAATTGCCAAAAGCAGAAAAGTAATTTGACCTAAGTCACCCAAGATATATAATAGACACATACAGACTTAAAGCAGTTTATCCAGTCTCCTTCCAGTCTTCCTCAGTTATCTCCTTTTTGTGTACTTTCTCATCTCCTATGTTCCAAATGTACTCACAGCTATTCAAATAACCATAGTTACTCAAGACTTACTACATACTAGCTTTAGGGAATTTAACTTACCCTTAGATGTACATTTCAATAGACCTTAGCACTGTGCTTCACTGCACAGGATTTGAATGTTTTCACATAAATTGGGAGGTTTTTTGTTTGTTTGTTTGTTTTAAAAGGGGGGGGGGGGGGGTATGAGCTTTTTTTTTTGTATTTCAGATAAACCTCTATCCAAAAACTGATTACAGATGTATAGGTGCTTGCACTCAGAGCATTCATTTTTTTGAAGAAAAGCCGACCATATGGTAGTTCAGATAGAACATATGTGCACTTTTTCTTTCAGACAGCGTTTTGGATTATTTCAGTCCCTGTTCTCACAACCATCTCTTCCTTTGTATCTATGTAAATGTCAGCCAATTTGACATGTGGGGAAAAATATTCATGGCATCCTACCAAGCAGTTTGTATTCTCTGAATAAGACAAGCTGATCTTCACTCAAAGAAAAAAGAAGGCATAATTCCACATTCAGAGGGCATTAGCAATTGTGCAATACATCCTCCGTAACTGTGAGTCAAATTATATGTGGTTTTCACTACAGAAGACAGGGAAGCCTGTAATGCATCAGACCCCATCTGAACACACATTTTGAAACCAGATTATGTCAGGCTGAGGTTATAATGCCATTTTTATCTATATTGAGTGGAAATCTGAAAAGGTTGAAATGTTTCTTTAAATATATAGAGGCATTGACATTTGGCTTTGCTACAACTCAGAAGGAAAACCCGTCTCTTTCAAATTCTATCAGAAGGAAAATTCAACTGACTGATCAAACCACTTCATCCTGACAACATATTGTATTTGCTATGCAATATGAAAATCAAAACAGAACCAAACTATTTCAAGTGAACATAAACATTTATTTCCAAAAGCAACAGAATCATGAGCAGACAAAACCAGGAAGAGTCAACACCCACCCTTGGTTCCAAAGCTTAAAGCTGTGAAAACACTCACAGAAGCTTTAAAAATGATTCAGTATTGATGATTTTGCACAACTCTGATGTTCCACTGAAATGACTCTTCTAAATTGAATGGATTTCTACCAGAACACTGTTAGCAGGCTTTATTCCTTATCTTACCTAATTAGGTTATAAGGAATGACACAGCCCACTTGGATCTCTTAGATGATCACACTTCATCCCCCATTTCTAGAAGTAGAGTGGATCTGTTCTAGAAAAGAGAGATTGCTTAGAATAGATAAAAAATTTACATCTTAAAAATCAGACAGTCTAGAAACTTGTTTAAATGTAAACATCTATTGTTTAATCCCACATCAAGTACATGATTTTAGTGAACTGTTTTCTCATAGCTAATTCATCCCACATGAATTTCTCGTACACATTAACGTGCCTTTTATCTGGCACCAAGTGGTGTAGATACAAAAGGTGGTGACATTTAAAACTGACAGAGCTGAGTAATGCAACACTTTATATGATTTAATAGTTTGTGTATGTGCAAAGCATTGGTTGTGTCAGTGAAAAACCAAGCCACATTTGAAATATAGGACATGACAAGTGTGAGTAGCTTTTAAAAGTTACTTTTATACTCATATCCCTTTGTATTAGTTCCAGTTCAAAATTAATATATTCCAATTTACTATTAGCATCTCAGAAATATTATATACAGTATTAAAATAATTGCCTTTTGATCATTAAGTAATTTAAACATTAATTTCTAAATTAGAAGAAACAAATTATTCAAATTCCAGGAATTGCACTATAGGTCTTTGACAATAATTGCCTCTCCTGTTGTGGAAGGAGTTACACATCACTTGAAAAGGTGATATTTTTTTTTACATCTTTCTGCACTTTCAAGAAACTGGAAAAACAATTGAGACTGATAGTCTGTGAATTATTTGAATCAGTTCTTTTATATATTTAGAGAGTTTTATTGAAAGTGTCGTGTCCAAAACTGAAATATTGCACAGATTTTTAAATAATTCTGAGAATTTTGCCTACATATTCAGCTTTATATATAATCCACAGTGAAGAGATTTTAATACTCCATCCAACTGCAGGAGTGAAATTACTTTAATTGTATGTTTTCCAATCTGACAATTAAAAAGAGATTACAGGCATATGTCACCTATGTCATAATACTGACAATATTAGCTGAACTGAAAAATTTATAGTATAAAATATATTTGCCCAAGCAAACAGCTGAGTTTATATATGAACTCTTTTACACTAAGGTACATTTCTTCAGTGTGTTCTAAAGCCTCACTGCTTTTATAAGTTCCATTAGCATTATTCCATGTTAGCCTAAAAGCCCTGTAATCTGAAATTTCCAGGCATTCTCACCTGTTCATTGTAATGTAAAAAGACTGGATTGTTAGCAAAAGTTGTACTTTGGAAACAAATAGTGTTGGCATCCTGTCACTATTCCAGAACTCTTTGCCTGCCCTCTAACAGTATGATGGATGGAATCTTTTATCAGATTAGGAAAAGAACTAACTGTCATAAAATGAGATGCAGAATGATAGAGGGGTGTCTTCTTGGGAAACTGATGGGTAAACAGTAAGTGTAATCAGCAGTCCCCAGGCAGCAAGCAACACCTGCCTTGAAAAATGAGCATGTGCATTATCAGTCACACATGACACCTAACAAGTAAAGGATAAAATTTTGCAGAGCTGAGAAGCTCTTTTGTATGGCAGCTCTCTCTCAGGCTGTCAGGAGCATGTCTGTGTACCTGCTTTGGAAAATAAGCATGTTTTTTTCAAATGTGTTCACAGTTCTACACTGTACTGTGCATTTACAGCTTTTACTTCCTACAAAACTTTTTTGTAGAGTTAACATGCCTACCAGGCTGCTGCAAATGAATCAGAATTCCAGTGAGGAAATGGTGGAATGTGACCACATGGACCGCAGGCAACAATAGCATTTACCTGCACGTCACCAGTACTCCTACTAACATGCTCAGCAGAACTAACAATTTTATGAAACAGGCAGCCATTTTCTGTAACTGAGTGAGTCAAATATTGGTTCCCTCACTATCAGGGCCTGTTAGCCTTTTTATTATGCTGTTGTGTTTATAAGACGAAATAAAGCGATGACATGCACTTAACGTCAGAGTTTTTCAGGATTTTGATAAGTCTGCAATATTTTTCCCTAACTCTAAAGACTCTGGAGAATCTTAACACAACTTCTGTCTTCCCAAAACCTCTGTTGTTTGGCTCTTTTGCTTGTTCTTTGTTTCTTTTTAAATACTGGAGGTAAATACTTTTCTACCTGTGTTTTTTTGTACTTTAAAAACGTGCTGTGGAACCACCTATCTCAGAGATATTGTCAGTAACAGAGTACAGCACATCTGCCATACTGGACACAATGGATTACAGATGTGCTGTTCTTCATTTAAAATAAAGAAAACACAAGAGTGGCACGGATCATGTGTGTTACCTTTCAATTAAAAATTCATTAGAGCATGGTAGTTTTCCTTTCGAGGCTTCTTTTATTCATTGTCTACATGATTCTTGATGCTGAGATATTTTCCTAATCCATGCGATAAAAAAGCAAAGGAAATAAGTCACTATTCGGGAAGTCTAAGGAAGACATGACAAAAAATACAAGCAAAGGTAGAAAAATAAAACTAAGAGAACAATGTTTCCTATGTCCCTTCTTTCCCATCCATTGGCAAGGAACAATGGGCTGAACAAACACATATGGGAATTTCTGTTGATCAAAATAGCCTAAATTTGATTTTACTAATGGGAAACTTACTAAGGCTTTACTTATTCATAACATCTTCTGGATAAGTTACAGTAAATAATGTAATTCCTTCAATGATTAAAAACATGCAGGTCCTGCATAAGCAAATACTACTACCTATAACAATAAATAGATAGAATTTCTAAGGCAATCATTTTTAGCATTGCTCTCTAAAAATATTTGATCATGCTGTATGTGTGTGTGACAATGTATGACTACTCCAATAGCTTTTGAACCTAATGGCCCAGTCTTTATCAGGATTTGAAAGTAACCACTGTTTCACATGTTTTAGGGAAGTCAAGGTAAGATTAAAGAACTCCTAAAAGCCACTTCTCCTTCCTCCTCCCCCTGAGAGGACAGACTCAAGTCCACATGTGGCTTTCAAACAGTTCACTGGTAGTTCAGAATCCCTTACATCTTTTGTCCTTCACAGTCAGTATTTAGAGGAAAAACAAAATAGATGGTGACCGTGTGGAAGATGCAGGAGGCACAGATGCACAGAACTGTATGGAACATATTCATAAGAAATTGCTGTTTATAGAATTGCTGGTAATTACTTTCTCTAGAGTACTGCACAGCAATTCATCTGAGTCCCTGCTTCTCTGCTGACATGCTACTACTCTTAAATATGCCCTATCTTCTATACCTGTAGAATTTGATTTAATTTCTTCCTACACTCTGATATTATCCATGACCTTAACTTCGGTGAAGAGATACTGTAGAGGTTTTAATGAAAACAGTGTATTTTCTAGCTATGCTGGTATAAAAACTGAGGGATAGAAATACGTGGAACATGGCCAAATTCTGGCTTTCAGACAAGGAGGTCATGCCAGGCATTTCTGTTGTCCAGATACTCTATTCCCTGGGAAACAGACATGATGTCACTAGGTGGATTGGCTGGTTAGATCAGTAAAGTGGTTGGAAGGGTGAGAAAATAAAAGAGAAAGGCAAATGCAGAATTGCTAGAAAGTTTGGCACAGATGTAACTAAACAAATTTATGTCAATGCAAATTATTTTTCATTCCCACAAGAATAAATTATTCAGAGGAAATCTGAATTACAGAACTGTGACTTCACTTGTAGACTAGAACAGTATCCTGTGCACTGGTGTAAATCTCTCACATGCACAAGTCCATAACTTTTTTAACTACCATCTGCTTTAATTGAGGCATGGAATAGCCCGACATTCAAAGGCGAGAGAATTAGGGGTAGGAGCTTATTGTGGGGGGTGATCTGTCAGTCTATGACTGCCCTCCTCATACACAAAACCTCAGAAGTACCAATGTTAAGAAGCATTCTTTGTCAGTGAGAAGGGACACTTTGCCTTCTTGTGCAGATATAACATAACCTAATCTGCTGCTAGAGAGACATCTCTCCCTACAGGGAAAACCAGATTTTAAATGACAAAGTAGTAGTCTCAAAATCCTACATAGATATGTAGGTATCCCTGTATCACATACACCTTTTTACCAGGTACACTGCAATTTCTAATTAGAAAGGATAGTTATCCTTCTAGTTAGAAGTATACTGGTATTTACCCTTCCACAATTTTCTATTCACTCTGCTAAAACCCTACTATTGTTATAAATTCTATGCAGATACTGCTGTTTACACAGCACAACTTCCAGAACAGAGCCAAAGACTTGTGTATTCTTATTTTATACTCTGTGATTGGCTTAACACTCCAAACAGTTCACCTTTCACTGTTTCATATAAATACAAGTAGAAAAATCAATGTGTCATTGCTGATTTTGAGGAAATGGATATCCCTGCAAATTGTGCTGTATCAATGAAGGTTGCAAAGCTATTCACAGCAGCTGAAAATGCAGAACTAATTACACACAGTACATCCTGGAAAATCTTAGATTAATTTTAAACAGTGTGCATAACTTACCATTTAAATGCCCAGAGAAACTAGCATTATTTATAACTAACTGATAACTGCTGCTACAATAATAACCCTCATGGAGCAGACGCCATACATCAGATGCAATATTAGAACCTCCCATTTTCCTAATCATTCCGAATGTCATGTTGAAGCACATATATCAGACTTCTATGTCTTTCAAAGCAATTGGGTTTAGCAGTGGTTTCACTATCACCATTAAATCCTCAGCTATTTCTGACTTAAATAGAATAATGAGAGTTACTAATTTCTTGTTTAATACCTTTTAGAATTCAATCCAGAGTAAGTTAAAATTGAGTAATCACAGTCTGGGTATGTTTAGGTTATGCTAGAATGAGTTACAGCACCCCTTAAAACTGTGGACTACATATGTTCCTACTCATAGTAGTTTCTTACTTTGGAACTGATTTCAGAGTTAACAACAGAGATACAACTAGCTTAAACAAATTGTTTTGTATAAGTAAATTCTACCATATTCTACCATAAGTAATAAACATACTAGTGATGTAAAGAGTAATAAGTGGACTCTTTGAGAAGTATGTTTAGATTAACATGTTATAAGGTCAAGAAGTTTAGGAGTCTGGACAAGTACGTACTATAAACCACAGCACTTCACCTACTAAATTTGGCAGTTAGATTAATTTACTGTGTCTTAAGTCATAGAATCATATAACAAAAATGGCTAAGAATTGGTTTTAGTATATTGGATTTTAACAATTTCTTTCTTCTTTCTAATTAAGGAACATCTTAATGGAAACATTCATTCTAGGATGCAGGACACATAGGAACTAACCTTTAAGTGGAAGAATAGGATACATAAACTATTCTAGAGTAACACCTGAAGGAACTTGTTCCATGGGAGTATATACTTAAGGAAATAAGAATCTTCTTATACAGAATGGATGCTTTAGATATGTAAGTATGACCTCAGACACAATTACTAGTTTTGCAAATATATTTTATATCTCTCATATGCAAATACTAGTTTCTGTACAGTCAGTAACTGTATATGGAAATTTGGTTGGCTCTGTGTGAGCAGGCATTTTAAAGCATAATTGGCTCTATACAGATCTGACATCCATGAAATTTGACCTAGCCACATCTTAGATAAACAAACATGCTACATGAAGGAGTATTTTCTTTCCTGACTTTTCAGTTTTCAATGACATAACCCATAAAGATATTAATTTAAAAATATAGGTCAAAAAGAGTAGAATAGGTTTTTCTAGTTACTGGAAATTTACATGAAATTTTAAAATTCAAACCAGCTTCCATTGTTATTATTTCATGAGCTCCACTATATAAATTTCACTGACAAGACCAATATATAGCTACTTAATACCTATATTACAGCTACATTTAGAAATACTCAATTTAAATTTTAGTCTTTAATTGCTGTATTAAGAAGGGGCACCAATGTCTACTATCAATGCAGAATATAAGCCTGAGGAGTGATATATACTTTGAAGATTTTTATAGGTTATACATATGGCTATGCCTGACAGAAATATCCTTTATTTAAATATACAATAAAGGTAGGTGGCTTATATTAAGTCATTGGAACTCATAATCACGAACTGATAAATTCCTGATTGAAATTGGTGAGGATTACATATTCTTCAACACTGTGATTAACTGTTTGTTTAAAAATTTCAGACTAAACAGTACAAAAAAATTCCCTAGCTCCATGCAATGGCTGGGATTATCCTGCACAGGTTACATCATGGGTCTCAGAGGAAATTCTGAAGGCATTAAGAACATAATCACATTTTCCTGTTTGTTCATTCTTATCAGGCACTTTTCCTTTCCCTAAATCCTGTAGAGCATCTATATAAACATCAGCAAGATACCTAAACAGCTGAAAAAATATAAAGATGTTTGCCAACCTGTAGATTTCTGTCCATCAACAGCTGCCAAAGCCTAAGGTCCTTCATCACAGAGAACCCCTATGAAAGTCAGCTGTAATTAACTAAGCAGGGACAATTACTATACACAAAATATTTTCAAATTAAAAATTGAAAAAAAAAGGTGCTTTCCCTTTGTAACTCAGTTTTTCATTTCTTCTTATGGAAAAAACTCAGTAACTCGATCAGCTTCTAAAAATGAGGATACTTTTAGTGTTACTTGAAACGCAACATAATTTTTAGTGTATCTATAAATGGAATAAATACTTAGAAGCTCAGGGGAGAATCCAGAGGTGCTTTTTGTGAAAGCATAAATTATAAACATAGGTAAATGTATATAGTTAGGTTTCTCTCACATTTAAACACAGGCAATCATATAGAATTTTCATACAAGGATCACAGTCTTTAGGTAAGAATGACAGAGAAATCACATAGCTTGTTTCCATGCTACTGAAGTTAAAGGGGTGTTGGCCTGACAGGGTGTTGTGGTTCAACCCCAGCCAACCAAGTCCCACACAGTGAGCTGCATGCTCACGCCCCACCAGAGAGATTGGGGAGAAAACCAGAAGGGGTAATGGCTGAAAAACTGTGGGTTGAGATAAAGACAGTGTAACAGGGAAAGCAAAAGACATGCTCATAGGTAAAGCGAGACAGGGAATGAATTCCCTGCTTCCCATGGGCAGGCAGGTGTTCAGCCATCTCCAGGCAAGCAGGGCCCCATCACCCCTAATGGTTAGTTAAGAAGACAAGCACCATCACTTCAAATGTCACCCCCTTCCTCCACCTCCACCTCAGATTCATATACTGAGCATGATATCATATGGTGGGGATTATTCCTCTGGTCAGTTTGGGTCACCTGTCCTGGATGTTTCCTTCCAATCTCCCATGCACCCCCAACTTCCTTGCCCACTTGGCAGTAGGGAAAGCAGAAGAAGCTTTGGCTTTGTGCAAGCCCTGCTCAGCAATAACAAAAATATCTCTGCATTATCAAATAATATGCAAATCATAGCTGCATACCAGCCACTGTAAAGAAAATTAACTACTCCAGCTGAAACCAGCACTCAGGGACATAAGCTTCAGCTCTCATAAAAGTGGAAAAATGATGGTGCTGCTTAATTAACCATTAGATACTAAAAAAGGCAACAGACCTCTCCGAAAAGGCACTGGTAAGAACAAAGTCATCTGTGAAAAATCACACATGAGAAAATCATAACAGTTTTTCAAAACAAACAAATATTCTTAAGTGTGTTCCCACTTGCCTCCTGTGTGCCACCATCTCTGTGACTGAAACTTACCTCTTTTTTGTTTAGTTTTTTTTAAATCTACAACACAAAGTTTATGGGTAGCAACTAACAGTACCTTTCCCTGGAATGTCAGATCTATGACCTGCAGTTTGGATTCCACTTTGCTGACTGGTTTCATCCATTCTCTAGACTAGATCTCGAATTTTCAGGTTTGCCTGTAAATTAAAACACAGCACTGACCATTTCAAGTTAGTACCATCCCGGGGCTGTGCAAGACCATATATTTTTTTCAACTTGTCAAAAGACAAAAATAAAGGTATGGATCCAACAGTATTTTCTTAATGAATTTCAAATTCATAAACATATTGACTTTCAAGATAGGATACAATATCTGTTAGTATGGTTTTTCTAATTGAGCTTCAGTCATCTCCAGCTTAAAAATGTAATTGAAAGGATACAAACTAAGCAGGAGCAACATGAGTAGGGACAAAAGGTTATGAAAGAGTTTGGAGTTTGAGTGTGATGATTTCTCAGATGACAAAAATGTTCTTGAAAATCATTAACAAAAAAATCACTAACAAAACAATAAAAGAATTTGGAAGCTGTTGAACTTTTAAAATGAAGAGAAATATTTTAAAAGTAGCTTATTGTTACTCATCTATTCAGATACTCAAAATAAACAAAATATCCAATGCAAACAAAAGTTGCTAACTCATATGATAAGCATGGGAGAACTGACAGAAGAGACCCAAAATTAAATATGCAGACAGTGATGATGAATGTTCAATGATTACCTTGTAATAATCAGTCTTGGGAACACAATCAGCTTTATTTATAAAAGAAAAAAACAACAAACCGATAAATATAATGGAAGTAAAGAATTTCAGTCACAGGAAATAAAAATAAATAAGTGATCAAGTTCTTGCCCAAATTCTGCCCACCTTTGCACGTCCTCAGCAATAGACGTGACAGCTATGCAGGTAGGAAGAAACATCTCTCACTGTCACTGTTCAGTATATAGCTGTGGGAGTACAAGGGGAAGAACTGGCATAGTTGGAACATTCCATGTTCTTCATTACAGGAAGGCTGCTTTCTTATCACTCCACCTTACAATAGCACTGAAAATTCCTCTGTTGCTATTTATTTCTGAGATAGGCAAACACTTTGGAAGAGTGCAAATAAACTGTATGCAGGTAGAGAAAAGAACCAACTTTTGTGCAGAAACAAGGAGTGAAAGGGAAGCTTATGTAGTGTTTGTATCCACAATCCAAGCAGCACCTCCTTTAATAACTGAAATACTGGTTCACACTTAATGTGGCTTTTCATCATAATAAGCATTAATGTTTAACCGTTTTCAAACGTTGTAAAAAACCTAATTAATCCTCTGACAGATCTGCAAAATAGCTTCTTTCTTTACTGATAGTGTAACCTTGTACAAATGACTTGCCTAAGGCCATGCAAGTCAGTGACAAATCTGGCCTGAAAACATGAGTTCCTAATCACGTATTCATCTGCCTGAAACGTCTCACCACTGTCACTGTTCTTATGGTGTGTAGTGTTAGATCAGCCTCAAACTAGGGAACATGCAAATAGACTTTTCAGAGAATCTAGCCTGACACCATTCACACAGCAGGGATGAAGCACTAACTATCCTAGTGTCATTTATATCAGGGATTTCAGAAGCAGACATATGTGCAAGAAGCATCAAAAAAGGTATTGTTACACTTGCTCCTTTGTCCAAATATATTAATGTAAATTAAGTCCCACAAAGGCTTGTAGTTGTAATTTTGGATAGTCCTGAGGAGGAGCAAGGAGTTGGACTAAATGATCCCTTCCAATCTGAGATATTCCATGATTCTAAAAAGGGAATCAACTTTCAAGGTTTAAGGGATGTTGCAGGGCGATGTGTATAACCTGCAGCTCCAAGTGACTCAGGACGGCAACTTTGCCTGCAAAGTAATCAGAAATGGTGTGTCGGGGCAGAAAGGTAACAGCTTGGCTGATCTTACTAAGAGCTTTCCTCCTGTGGAATCCTATCCAAATTTAAAACTGTCCTCCTCAAAATAAACCTCCTGGAGGAGTGATGTAGCCACATTTTCCCCTCCTGTGTGAAATTCTTAGCACAGCTGTCCTTTCAGTCCCCATGCCCCCATACACATGCCCTGGGAGGCACTTAGAAAAGCTTGTCTCATCAAGAGAATCTTACAGATATTTACACTGCACTGCTATATTTAGGCATACTGCTACTACAACAGTGACAAGGCTGTGTTAAAATTATTTTGTTTAGAAATCTGTGAGAGAAAGCAGATGGCAGTAAAGAGAAACCCACAGAGAGAGCAGGCTACAAATTCTTTGAAATTACAATTTCTTAAAACAGAAAAATGGCAGCAAATGGATGTGTTACGATTCTGCAAACCTAGGGCTGGAGTCACCTTCTCCTTTCACGGATCCTGGGCACAAACCCAGCATAATTCCACAGATCTCAGTAGTGTTACTGGAAGCAGAGTTTGCCTTTAGAGGGAAAGATATGAAGCAATTTCACCAGATAAAAAGAGGTTGGCTGGAGAACTATGAAAGTAGGAGTCGTAGTTTGTTTTAGTGGCCCCAGGAAAAATTCACTTAATACTTTTGGGTAATACAAAGCTTTGAAAACCTGAATGTTTAGATGCCTTTTGAGAACTCTAGAGAGACATGCAAGTGTCAACGTGCTACTATTTGCCAGCTCTTTTAACGCTGGCGGAAAAAAAAAATCAAAAGATATCTACATATTGTATTGCCTAGTACTACCAATCACATGATGTCTTCTTGACCTCGGAGGTACTTAGATGTGAGGTGAAGCTGGTTAAGTACACCCATTTAAGGGAGAAAAATAATTGATGATGAAGATAAGTTTGGGGTCGTGAGGGAGGGTGTGTGGTCAGAGCCTGCAACATGAAAAAAAAGAAAAATTTAGGAAAGTGCAGAGTAAGTACCACTTAATAGGAGAGTCACAAATCTTACAAAGTACCTTGCAGATTCCAGGATGTGTATTTTTTTTTATTCTCACGGTTATAATGCACTCACAGAATCCTTAAAGGTTGAAAGTTACCACCAAGATCATGCAGCCGAACCATTAACGTGACAGGTCCAGTACAAAACATGTACTGGAACCACATCCACACTCCACCACTGCCCTGGGCTGCCTGTCCCAGTGCTTAACTACTCTTTCAATGACAAAATTTTCCCCTAATATCCAGTCTGATCCTACCCTGGTGCCACTAAAGGACTCCTACGCTACCGATACCTGAACGGAGGTTGGGGTGAGGTGCGGGCGGTGCCTCCAGTGAGGGGACCAGAGGCGACGGTCTCAAGCCGAGACTCTGATCCGGCATGAGAAACAAGAAAACAGCACCACACTGTAACTGTGGTCAGACCGTGGTGCCGGAGGGGTTTGGGTGCGGCGCTGGGTGACCCCACACGTCTCCTCCGCCCCCGTCGATCCCCTCAGCGGGGCGCGTACCCGCACCGCGCGCGCGCCCTTCGCGCCCCAACACCACCCGCCCCCCAAAAACCACGCGGGGCCGCGCCGCGCGCG